>JBCNJP010000008.1:3470211-3543137 GCA_039602395.1 Deinandra increscens subsp. villosa | reverse complement strand
AGAAAGTCCGATGATTTATACGAAACACCAAAGAAAATAAAGCAGAACGTCAAACGAACAACAATCAGGTCGGTCTTTCGACACGCAGAGAAAGTCCGATCGTTTGACAAAATAAAGAAAATCAAACAAGTTTAAATCTTTGCAAAATGAACACATGTGTACACAGTGACTTCTCATTTTATTTTTCACATATCTTTTTCTTGATATATCATGAGATATGCATCAAGATGTTGTCCACTAGATCAAGCATCAGATTTAGTGTATATCACATTTGTATACTTTCTGATCTGCCGAGCCTACCTTGCACAACGATCAAATGGTCTTATGGCTTTTTCACTTACTTTATCCATGAGTCAGACAATGTCAGCCAATGTACTATCATTTCCCATTCATGTCAGATAGAATTTCTCATTTTTCAATGTTTTTGGCTTTTTCAAATTTCTCCCCCTAAAAATGACAACTCTATTTATAGATTTTCATTTTTACAATTTAAAAAACAACACACTATTTTTGTATTTTTGCAAAAACAAACTCCCCCTCAGAATGAGATGGAGTGGAAAACAAACGAAAAATTGATCAACCAACACGAATACTTTCAGTTTAGAATTTTGAAAACAAAATGGATTTTGAAATTCAGTTTAATTAGAACAGATATTTCACAATCAGCAATTGCCAATCACCGAAAGATCTTCCTGAAATACCTGCTTGACACCAAATAAAACATTAGATGCTTTGGGATCGACCCGATTTAACAATATCAGGTCGCCCGGTGTCTTCCACATAATCGCTGTTGGCCTTGGAAACAACTTTCGGTTTCCAGTGCATTGAAGATTTTAATATTTGATCAGAACCTGAAAATGTTTCAACTGGCGTCTTTGACGAAGACGACTTACTAGTTGTTTTAGAGTTAGAAAACCATGGTTCATAAAAAATTTTACCATTATTATCCACATATTTTGCATTTTTGTGAACATATGCAGTCGTCGGACAATCTGCAGCCATATGTCCAGGTCGACGACATGCATAACAAATTATCTCACGAAACATTGGTGAGAATTTGACAAACTTCCTTGGTTTCCAACTATGAATCACAGCAGGAGAATCATAGTAACCAAAAGAATAATCAGAAGCAAATGAATCAAAGAAATCGTCAGATGAATCATACCTAGGAGATCTTTGTGGTAAAGAATATGAATCACTCGATGAACCTCCAGAATGATAACATCGATTTCTTGATGTAGAACTATTCGGCTTCTTCTGATGAGCTTGCTTTTGCTGAGTCTGAACAAATTCTTTCTTTGATTGTTGCTGAAATCGAGGAACATGCTGAACAACAACTTTCTTTGGTTTCTTTGTTGTCTGTTGCACTAATACATCCTTGACTTCATAACCCAAACCTTTATACTTGAATCCAGAACACTTTGTAAATACAGACGAAGAACCAGAAGCATCTCTCCCTTTAGCTTCTCTAGTGAATTTTTCTTTGATGTCCTTCAGTTTATTCTTTGCAATCCACACTTTTCCTTCATCAGTTGCAGAAGAAGTACTTGAAACAACTTTAGTCAAAATTTGTTCATTTTCCAGGAGAATAGAGTTTGAAGTAAATTTTGGAGCTTCACCCAACGGTTTGTGCTTTTTCTCAGATTTTGATTTCTTTTTCTTGGATGAAGTGGCAAACTTCGAATAATCATGCAATTCGTCCTTAGGATCAAGCGGAGCAGATGTAACTTCAGATAAATCCACCGGTGAAGGAACCATGTGAATATCATCTTTCTTAGAACTATCTTCACTTTGATCCTGTTTATATAAGAAATTTAACAATGTTGGTGACAAATTGCAATTCTTCACTTGCCTTTTTAACTCCAAAATTTCTAACTTCAAATCATTGATTTTATGTTGAGCATCAAACACTTCCTTTTGTGACTTAATAAACTTTCCGTTAAGCTCATCATATTCATAAATTTGCACTTTACGAATGTCACATTCAGCAAATAATTCTTCAAGCACACTTTCTCTTTTCTTTTTGTAAATCTCAATATCTTTTGTCAACACTTCATTCTTGTCACGATAAAGAACATTTTCATCTTGAAGCATAGAAATCTTGTGCTGAAGTTTTTCAATTGTAGCTGCTGATTCAACCACAAGAATATTAGCCTTTTCATACTTCTGTTGCACAGGATAAGCCTTGTTGAACAATGCTTCAAAATCTGCAGCAACATCTTTAGCTTCAGCTTTTGCTTTTTCACATTCAACCAACAATTTATCCTTTTCTTTCATCAAATTCTTGTTGATCTTAGCAAGTTTTGCACACGTCGAACATACTAACAAACTTCCATTCTGAACTTCTTCTATGTCACTTTCATCCCCTTTGTCATATATAACACCAGGGCTTGTTTCAGAATCAGAATCAGAATCAGTGATATTACCATCATGTTGTTCAGTCTTGAAAACACCATCACAATCCTTTTTGTCTGACAATTTATCACTTCCTGATTCCAAACCACTCGATGCAGAATCATAAGATTTAGAATCAGTAGAATCTGAATTATCCTTCATAGTCTGAATGATTGCATATATCTTAACTTTTTCTTGCAAATCATTCCATTTATCCTTAGCAGTACAGCCCACTGTGAGTTCAAGAAACAACTCTTCAGAAAGACCAGACTTAATAATATCTCTGGCTTGGTGTTCAGTATTTATGTACTCTCGTTCAGATAAAGAAAGATGTTGATGAAGTTTGACATAGCCATCAACAAAAGTTGGCCATGCAAATTGCTTAGCAACTACTTTCCAGAATTCTTCAAAATGTTCGTTGATATAAACCTCAAACTCAACTTTCCATTTATTATAGTCTTCCCATTTTACCAAAACAGGTATCATAGAACTAGCTCGTGATGCACTCATTTTCGAAAAACTGGTTACTGTTCACTCCGAACCTCGTCCAAACCTTCTCCGAACTAACACCGATCCTAGTCCGAACCTAATATACCCTCCGAAATAGCTCCGAGCTACCTCCAAACTCTCACCGAACCTTGTTAACTCCGAAATCCTCCGAACCTAGTCCGAACTCTCACCGAACGAGATATATAGTCCGAATGCTCTCCGAACGAGCTCCGAACTTTCACCGAACTACGAAACAGACTCCGAACGTTCTCCGAACCTGGTGTTCGGAGCGGTTATACCGAGCGTACTCCGAACCTGGAGTTCGGAGCGGTTACACCGAACGTGGAGTTCGGCCGAACGCGAAAAACCAAAAAATTTCGGAAAAACTCACTGAATTCAACACCTCTCGAGCAGTAAAAACTCAATCAACTGAAAATGAGCAACCACATACATATTTGACGTGAATCATGATGTTTTGAACGATAATTTTCAGAAATGAAGATGATAACCAAATTTTGAAACTCAAAAACGTGAATTTGAACTCGAAAACACGAACAAACACTGATCTCCGACTAGTAGAACAAACCAAAAGCTCTGATACCACTTGAAAACGCTGAGCGTGTGGATCGGTTCAGTTCGACATCAATTACGTGTATGAAAACAAGAACAATCGGTGTAAATAAACGACTCAATCTCTCATTAACAACTATCACAGTTACAAGAGATTCAGAGTACAAAACACACACTAGTTCTCACACATAAGCTCTCTCAAAAACTAGTAAATTACAAGACAAACAACCTATTTATAAGCTGCCAAAACACAGCCTCCGAACCTGGTGTTCGGCCAGAGTTCGGAGCCACCGAACCTTGGGTTCGGCCAAGGTTCGGCCAACACAAAACTAGGTTAAAACATTTGTCTTCAAAACTCTATCTGATCCAGCCCGTTGCCACATATCATGTACCAACACCTATAACTCTTAAAAAACCAATCAGGAAGTTTCGACAGGCAAAACGAATATGGGATTTTGTGAAGACACTGTGTGAGGAACATATGTCTAAACCTTCTCAGAAAACAATTGATCAAGATTTGAAGTCCTTGACAAAAGAAGTGGAGAATTGGAAAAATAAAGTTTGTAATGATTTAGCTACCAAAATTCAAAAGGATGTGTCTAAATCATGTGCAAATTGTTTGGAGTTTGCTAGTATTAAGAAATAATGGTTGAAAGAGAAAAATTTGTTGGTTGAAGAATGCAATAAAGCTCAAGCTAAGGAAAAGGAAGCTGTTGAAGATTTTGATGCTTTATTTGAGAAATGTTATCCTCTTCAACAAAAATATGAAAAAGTTACTAAAGCTGCTGTCGAAGTTGCCGATAGAGTAATTCAACTTCAAGAGGAACTTACCAAGTTGCGTGATGGAAATGGTGAGATTCAAAGTCAAAATAACATTTTGAAACAGGATGTTATTTACTATAAGAAACAGGTAGAGAAAGTTACTGAAGAAGTTCTGGAAGAGTGTCGCATGAAACAGTGTCATATCAGTGATTATAACAAATTGTCTGACAAGTACATTGCTTCGCAGAAAGAATTGTCAGAAGCTAATATGAAAATATCTGAGCAAAAGATTGAGATGTTTGATTTGCATCGAAGATTGAAAAATTGCAACCATTCACCGACTTTTCTGAACTATATGTATAAACTGGAAAAGAGTGAGAAAGATGGTCAAGATGAATGTCTTCATCAAGTTCCTGCTCCAGTGGACATTGAAATGTCTGTTCCAGCTACATCATCTGCTGTTGAACAACATTATTATTCAAAGTTTGCTAATACCAGTTCAGGGAAGAAACTTAAACTCAAATCAAAGAAGAATAAAAAGGAGGTTGATTACCGCAAAGGGTTGAAGTTTGATTCCAAATCTACATTTCTTGAAAAAGAAAAGATGTTTTATGGAAATTCAGGAAATGTGAAAGTGCCAAAATTTTCTGAAATTATGATAGATGATTCATTGATTTCTGGAAAGAATGATCTGAAAGGAATCAAATCTGAATTTACAAAACTTGCCAAACAAGGTCATAAGATACCAAATTCTGTTCAAGATGAGTTTAAACACAAGAATGGTGGTTTGGGATTTAAAGGAACAGAAATGCCGACTAAGGATTTCAACAAAAAGGAGTTCAAAGCGAAGAAGATAAAAATCAAAGGGTGTTTTCAGATAAGAAGACACAATGTTGGAAGCAGAAAGTATCTTCACCAGATGAAAAGCTTTCTTCTGAAGAGTCTTCTTGTATATCTGATGCTACACCACAAGGCGGTAACAATTCAGATTCATTTTATTCAGCTAATTCTAACAGGTTTTATCGTCAAGATAAATTTTTTGGTTATGGAGATGAGTCTGATTTTTATGATTCTCCAAAATGTTTTCCAAATTTTCATAAACCAAAGAAATTTCAACCTGTGTTTTCAAAAGTTTCTGATGAATGTCTGACTGATCAGTTTGGAAAACCGATTTCTGTCAATTCAACTGGTAAAAGACTTTGTTTTGTTTGTCGTAAGAAAGGTCATTATGCAAATAATTGTCCTACGACAACTAACAATTCATCATCCTATGCCAAACATACAAAGTATGTTGATCTTGATGGCATTATTTTTAGTGAACCAATGCCCAATACTAAATTTTCATGGAAACCGAAGTCTCTTTCGGAGAAATTGGGTAGTAGTTCTGATTGTCACTCATCATTTGACAATGGTTCACTAGAAATCATCAAACCAAAACAGGAATGGAGACCGAAAGTTGTCTCCACGGCCAACACAGATTTTGTTGAGGACACTGGACGACCTATCATCGTTGGGGATGAGGGTCGGGGTTTTAAGAACTTACTATTTTCCAGTGTTTGCAGGTATTTCAGGAAGACCTGTTAGTAATCGAGAGGTTGCTGACAGTGAGATACTTGTAGTTTCAAGTTAAAATGCATCGTTCTTATCTTTGAAAAATCTTTTTCAATATGTGTCAAGTGTTGATCGATCATTTTCATTTTTTTGTTATTCTTTTTCTTTAGTTCATATCTTTAGGGGGAGAACATTTGAAAATTCAAAAAAAAAATAGTATTTGTTTGAATTTTAGGGGGAGAAATTTATAAAGATGAAAACTTGAGAAGTTGATCCGACAAAAGCGAGAAATGATAGTACATCAACATATATGTTATCTTCCATGGATTGAGTAAGTCTAAAGGCTGTAGGTTCTTGTATGATCTGTGAATGTGCATGACTAATCTGATATCAGCAAGTAAGATATAAACATAAAGCTTGCCTGATAATCTTTGGTTGTTTGCTTCTTGATGAATGCTATGTGATGATTCTGAAACAAAATAGAATAAAGAGATATCCTGATGAATGCATGTTTTTCATTTTGAAAGATTTAAACTTGTTTGAGTTTCTTTATTTTGTCAAACGATCGGACTTTCTCTGCGTATCGAAAGATCGACCTGATTGTTGTTTGTTTGACGTTCTGCTTTATTTTTATTGGTGTTTCGTATAATCCATCAGACTTTCTCTGCGCGTTCGGAAGAACCGACCTGATTGTTGTTGGATTATACAATTTCAACTTGTTTTGCTTTCTTATTTTCTCAAATACTTGGGCTTTCTCTGCGTGTCGAAAGACCGACCTGATTGCTAAGTATTTGAGGTTCTGCTTTATTTTTGCATGACTCATCAAGGATGCTTAAATCTCGAATAAAAGTTACTTCTATATGATAAACATGATGATTTGTTAGTATTTCTGATAGGGTAGAGGCCGAGTTATCAGTGCATGATAAAAATTACCTCAAGCATATCTGAAAACGATAAATATGATTGGTGCATGCTGAAATAAACAATCAATGTTGTATTTGCGATTATCTTGGCTTGCATGCTGATTAAGACCGAAATTGAAATGTGCTAGATGCGTTATGTCTGATATGATCTTGCGTCGTGATCTTTCTCACAAAATACCAAAAATTGAGTTTGTTTTTGCATTGCATTTACATTTTATTTCCGAAAAAGTACAAAAAGATTTTTGGTGTGTTTTAGGATAAGTTTGAAAAGTCAAAAAGATTTTAGGGTTGTTTTGATATAAACTTTCTAAAAATCAAAAAGATTTTGTTTCTTATTTGTTTTCGATTGATCGACACAAGATACGAAAAACATTTTCAAAATTCATATCTTGGATTCTCGAAGAGAAGTTTTGCGCCAAGATTATTTATGTTGGCCAGGTACTCAAAGGAAAGAGTTCATCACAGCTTCAAGTCTTCTGAAGCTGTCGATAAAGATGAAAGAAACTGTTCATCGTCAAGTATTCGAAGATCAAGCTACCATTAAGTTGAGGGGGAGTTTGTTCAAAGAATATGTTTTAACTGGTGAACAGATACTGCTAATGACGAGGGGGAGTTTGTTGATACATAATATGTGCGTTATGTGAAGTATCTGAACACGACGATGTAATGATTAAAGACAAGTTCATGCTGCCGGCCGAACTAGGTCCGAACCTGAGGTTCGGACCCGCCGAACTTGGAGTTCGGACGGAGCTCGGAGCAGACGTCTATATATAGGAACTTGTGCTTTGAATGAAAAAAAGAGGGAGAGAGACCAGTTCTTAACTATGTGTGTTTGAGTGTGTTTCTCTAGAGAGCTTCAGAGAGAGTTTGTAATTGAGTCTATGTTTATTTCAATAAAACAAACTATTATTTACGCTTCGTTTTCACTCTATAATCAAGCAAACCTTTAGTAAGATCCGTCTTACGGTTTTTCAGACTTCCAGATGTACCTAGCGAACTTCAAGTTCTAGCAAACTTGAGTTCCGCCTTAGCAAACTTGCTGATGTCTTAGCGAACTTGGTGCTTAGCAAACTTGAAGACTGATTTTCTTAGCAGACTTGAACATCTCTTTGCAGACTTGGATCAATACTTAGCGAACTTGTTGTTCTAGCGGAGTACACAACAGAGCTTAGTGAACTTAGAAGTGTTCCTAGCGAACTTAACATTGTTCTTAGCAAACTTGTAGGTCTAATAAAAATATTTTTTTGCTAAATCGATGTAATGATTGTTGTATCAATATGCTGAATTGCTCATGCTCTTTGTTTAGTATAAATAGGATCCTTGTAAACCCTACTTGGGTAAGTCACACCTGAAATACAACACTGAGCATATATTCTTCTAAAGTGTGTGTAATCTTGGTGTTTTAGTGTGTGTTCTTCATCATTTCATATGATTTGTTTATCAAACTTGAAGATTGATCATAAATGCCTGTAGTTCCGCACTAGCATTTGTGTACTAGGTGAGATCCATTGTCAAATTGGTTCTGAAAATTGGTATCAGAGCCTGGATTTCTCAACTTTTTGAAGAAACTTCAGAGTTCTTCAAGTTTTTGAGAAATTTCTCATCCAAGTTTTCAAGCTGTATGTTTCTACTCTTTGTTTTTCTTGCACTAAATCTATTTTGGAAACAGTTTTTAACTTCAAATCTAGCAAACAACAACAGATTTTGGTCTACAAATCCTGATTTCCAATAGAATAGTATCAAGACCGTACATGCTATTCGTATTTTTGAGATTTGATTTTCAAGATTTGTTTATAGTTAGCTGAAATTGGTTAATAGCGAGTTTCATACACCTAAAACTATAGTGATTCAAGCAAACAACAACCATTAACATCAAGTTTTGAGGTGTTGATAGCAGATTTTCGGATTTTATGTTATTCTAAAAAATCACCATTTAGTTGATTTCATAGTGTTAAAGTGAGTTTTGGAAGTTCTACTAATGATCATTTTTTATCCTAAGGATGTTTAAAACTGTTGGAATCATCCAAAAAACAATTCCTCACATTTGATTTTTGTTAATTTTGAGCTCTGAAGAACATAATCCTGAGAATTTTCAGTAAGTGTCATTTTGACTCTTATTCTATATTTTAAAGCTGATTACTGACCTGTTTAAGTTTGTTTGTGCTCTTGTAGGTTCATTGTGCATTGAAACACCGCAATTGTATCCATTTGATAATTTCAAGCAAGCCTAGGCAATTTGGATAAGTTTGACTTTCTAGAGTCAATGTTGCCGATTTCATTTAAAAGGCTTTTGTGATCTACTAAATGGCTGATATGCATCACATAGGGGGTAATGTCAACAATAGGATCCCCAAGTTCGTTGATCCTACTGACTTTGAAGATTGGAAAGACAAGTTTCAGTCATATCTTCATTTGGTTGACAGTGATCTTTGGATTTCGGTCAAGCATGGTCCTAAGAAGTTCTACTATGAGTCACTTGCTAATACTACCACTCAAGTTGACCGAGAACCTGTTGGTACTCCTAAGATTCCTAAGAAGTTTGAGGATCTTGATGACAAAGAGCGTGCTCAACTCAAAATTGATAATCGTGCTCTCGGGTTCATCAAGTTGGCTCTTTCAGACGACATTGGGTATCACTTCCGTGATGCATAATCTGCTAAGGAAATATGGGATGGTCTAGAGAAGCAATTTGGGGGAAATCTAGCCACAAAGGAAAGATTTGAGAAGCTAAAACTAACCTTTGATACTTTTACCTATGTTTGTTGATACATCATGTGGCAACGTACTGGATCAGACAAAGACTTGAAGATTTTAACCTAAATACTGCTGGCCGAACTCTGGCTGAACCTCGACCGATCCTAGGCCAAACCTGAGGTTCGGACCAGCTTAGGAGTTCAGACATTTGATAGTTATAAATAGGTTCTTAGTTTTTTTTATTTGTAACAAGTTTTTGCAAGTGTGTGTGTTTCTGAAAGTGTAATTGTTCTGTTTCTCTCTGTAACTGTTCTTTGTTATTGAATGAGAGATTGAACTTGTTATTTACATGTTTGTTCTCGTTTCTATTACACGATTGATGTCGAACTGAACATGATCCCTACGCTCTAGTCGTTTTCAAGTGGTATCAGAGCTATCTGGTATTGCTCAGTTTGTTTTGTTCAATTGGGTGATTGTAAAAGCTCGTTTTTCATCGTTTTTAAATCTCGTTTCTGAAAATCTGCCTTGTTTTTATATATGCTTCACATTCAGGTTCCTTGTTTCTGTTGTTTTTCGGTTGATTGATTGTCCAGAGCTCGAGAGGTTCAGTTTTCCTGTGAGTTTCAAGTTTTTTCCGAATTTTTCTCGTTCATCCGAACCCCAAGTTCGCTGTAACCGCTATGAACCTGAAGTTCGGAGAGAGTTCGGTATGTTTTTATTGTTCGGTGAGAGTTCGGAACACATTCGGAGAGAGTTCGGTCGAAATTTTGTTCAGTGAGTGTTCGTTCCAAGTTCAGAGAGTGTTCGGACCGAGTTCGGGACTGGTTCGGAGAGAGTTCAGTGTTTGCTTGTTATCAAGGGTTCGGATCTATAGTGTTCGGAGGAAGTTCGGACGTATCTCGGACAGACTAGGTTTGTTGAGAGTTCGGAGAGTATGTCTAAGTTCGGAGCAAGTTCGGAGGGTCTTGTAAGTTCGAGAAGAGTTCGGACCAATCAGAAACTTCAAATTTTTCAAAATGTCAGATTTCCAAGAGTTCGCTGCGAATCAGTCTCAAATGCAAACGTTGTTTAACTATGATAATGAGATTGGGACTACTCAGAAAGTTCAGAAGTTGCTCAAGTTCGAAGACTACCATAACTGGAAAAAGCGGTTCGAGGTGTCTATTGGAACAACCGATCCTGATCTATAGATTGCTATGGATGCGCCGTACGTTTATCCGGTTGGTGTCAACAACGTACCAATATTGGAAAGAAATCTGGATCTACAACAGAAAACAGACTATACAAGAGAGCAAAAGGCCTACGGTCTTCTAACTCAAGCTTTACCGAAAGAGTTGCTGCATCAGTTTAAGAGTTGTAAAGATTCTCATGAATTATGGACAACTTTGAAGGAACGATGTGAGGGAAACGATCAATACAAAAAGAGTAAGAAGAAGGTCTTGAACAAGGAGTTTGATAACTTTAGACATTTTTATGGTGAAGGCGTCCCTGAATTGATCTCGAGGTATTGACATTTGTTATCTGAAATGGATACCGTTCAGATTAAGAAGGACGGTGAAGAACTTAAAGAAAAATTACTCGAGGGTTTGCCATCAAAATGGGAACCTTATGTCTTGATAATTACAAATGATAAAGATTACTCATCGTTCACATTTGTGAAGTTGTTGGGCAAGTTGCAAGCGAGAGATTTAGAAATGAAAAATGTGAATACAACACCTACAGAAGTCCAGAATCCTGACGTGTATTATGGTTCGAATGCTGCAACGATTTCGGGCAAATCTGGGAAAGCAGCAAGTTCTGCACCAGCAACTGCTTTTGTAGCTGGGAATTTGCCTGGAAATGTATCAAATTCAGGAAATGGAATGAGTTCAAACAATTATGAATATAATTATGGTTCTGGAGGGTGTAACGTCTCTATTCCAGCAAGTAACCTAATGAACACAAGCAAGATGGCCATGTCGGTTACAACGACAGAAGATTATATGGCTCTTGTGTCTGCTTTGGTGTCATCGTACTACAGGGTTGTTACCGGGAAAGTGAGTAATGCAGAGTTAACAGAAGAGGATTATAATCAAGTTGATCCGGATGACTTGGAGCTTATGGATATTAACTGGCAGTTTGCCATGCTTGCGAGAAGGGTCAAGAGGTTTCTGAAGAAGACTGGACGAAAATATCTAAATTCGGGAGGTAGAATTGGTTTTGATAAGTCGAAGGTAAGATGTTATAACTGCTCAAATTTTGGACACTTCGCTCGGGAATGCTCTCAACCTAAGAAGCAGGAACATCAAAAATTTGCTCCTAAGTCGAATGTTTCTGGAACCAACATTTCTTCAAATTCAGGGAGTTCCTCAAACTCAAAACCTAAAACTGAAAATACCAAAGCCCCAGTGTCTCAAGAAGACAAAACTTATAATTGGGGTAACCAATTTGCTGATTGATCTGCTTTGATTGTTCATCATGTGCAAGATGAAGACACCATGACTGAGTCTACCCAAGATGGTGATGAAGTGCATGACGAAGAAATTGGTGAAGTTAGTGTTGGAACCAGTGAAGAAGCAAATTTGTCGGATTCAAAGAATGATCATCAATCTCTTCTTAAAGAAAAATATGCTTTCATGGCAAATTCAATGTCTGAGAAAGTAATAGCTGATGCTATTCTCTTGTTGGAAAAACAAATTGAAGTTCTGACTGAAGAAAAGGAAGCATTGATTAAAGAATGCGAAGCTGCGAAGGCTGAAGCAATTGACATAGCAAATGACTTTGAAAACTTGTATCAAAAGAGTCTCACATTGAAGCAGCAATATGCGAAGGCTCAGCAAAATGCTGTGGAGATTGCTGACAAAATGATTGCATTACAAAAAGAGATGCTGAAATTGACTGATGAAAACAAAAGTTTGAAGCAGGAGGTTGGTACATTGAAAAGAAACAACATCACGGAATCAGTTGCTTTAATGGCTAATACATCAAAGGTAGTTTCTTATCCTCCAATGTGCAAATCCTGTGATCAGTTTGCTACTGCGAAGAGTACGCTCTTAGATGAAAAGACCAAACTGAATGATCTTTTATCAGTAGAAAGAGCTGATATGAATATCTATAAGGAAAGATGGGAAGGAACCACGAAGGAGCTGATGTCTTTTCATGAGCAGTTACGACTTCAAAAATATGAATTTTCAAATCAATCTGAACTGCTCGTGTCCACACAGAAGGACTTGGCTAATAGTAAAAAACTTGTGTCTGATCTGAAAATTGAAGTTTTTGAATTAAAACAAGAGATTGACACTTTTCAAGTTTCATCATCATTTACCAATTTTCTTTACAAGTCTGAAAAAGAAACTGAATCTGGTAAGTTTAGCCAACTTCCTCCTTCGATTATTATAACCAATGGTCCTTCGTCTGAGGCAAAAGTGGAAGTATCTGCTCATGAAAAGAACTGTGATCATCAATCAATTGATTCAAAGTCTGATAAAACTTCGACTGGAAAATCTATATTGGATTCTACGGTTGATGATTTGTTTTATAATGTTTTGGACTTTGATAAAATTGATGATCTCGTGTCTAAAACTGAACCTAAATGTTCCAAACCCACTCGTTCAAATGTTTCTAAACCAGATAATCATGAATTGATTTCAAAACAATATTTTTCAACTATCAAATCTGAGCTGAAGAAATTGAGCGAGTTTAAACATAAACAGATTGCACGAAGCAAGTCTGTCGAGGGTAAAAAGGTCAAAAATGGTGGAGTTGGGTTTGTGCCTGCGTCTAAACCAAAACATTTTGAACAAGGTTCATCGTCTAAGGTTACAAAATCTGAAAAGGCAAAGGCTCGCAATCCCACTCCGAATTTCAAATTTGAAAGTTGTGAGAAATGGGTGACCTATCGCTTGAAGGGTTCCAATAAAATATATAGCGATAAGGATTTCCCATTGGATATGGTCAATCCAAATCTGATAGATAAAATCTTTTCGGGTGAATATGATCCCAAATATGATCCTAAGGCGAGGAGTGTGCCCATATAGAAGGGGAATAGTAGTATCATAATAATGGACACACTTGACTCTGATTCTGAATCTGGGTTGGTTAATAGGGTTCAAAAATTTGTTCAAAAATCTGTCAACAAGAAACCAACTAAATCAACTTTTCAATCACCACCAAGAGTATTTCAAAAACAAGTGCAACCAAATTTCAGAAAACCAAGTCCTTATGTTAAAAGATCTTAATTTTATAATGATGATGGTTTTTATGATGAATTTGGCAATGGACCAAATCAACCAATCTTTGGAAGGGGTACAAGGTGGGTTGATGATGGATTCAGAAATAACTTTGGTCCATGGCATGGTGGGATGAGGGACATATATCAGAATTATGAGGATCATTACTATTCTGGAAATCCACACTTTAGGGGTTAATTTGGTTATCGTGGTGATTTTCCAGAAAGTGTTTCAGGTTATGATTCTGGTTGTTATGATGATGTTAGTAATCATCGTGTGTCTAATCAGAAAGGTTTGAAAACCAAGAAACAAAAACCTGCTTTTGAGTCCGATATGGATGATGACACGGTTAAGGAAGTTGTGATTGATAAACGAAAGTGTTTCAAATGCAAGAACCGTGGTCATACATATCGGAACTGTCCGTTGAAAAAGCAAAAATCTAACAAATCAGATGTTGAAAAGTCTGATGAAATGTCTGAAGGTTATCAGACTGAAACACCTGTTTCTGGTGGTTCAAAGAACAAAGTCAGATTTGTGGACCAGAAGGGCAGAGTTCACTTTAATGATACATCATCAGAATTTCATAAACATGATAAGAAATCAAAAAGTGACTTTGAAAGTATTAAATCCATTTTGAAAAACTCTGCTTCTGGTTCCACGTGCTCTTCAACCGATAAGTGGAAACCTAAGGGTTCTTCCACGGTTGGCGCTGATTTTGTGGAAGATGACGGTCGACCCAAAGCTTCTAGATTGGGTTCGTCCGATACTAATCATCTTTGTTAATTTATGCAGGGATCTTTGCGACAACTCATGAACAACATTTGGGTTGTTGATAGCGGCGCATCCAAGCACATGACTGGTGACATCTCCCTTTTGAATGATGTGAAATACTTCGATGGAGGGAAAGTAACATTTGCTGGTAACAAGGGAGGTCACGTCACTGGTATTGGTAAATTGTCAAACGGTGCAGTCACATTCGATAAAGTTGAATATGTCAAGCAATTGGAGTATAATCTTCTCAGCGTCTCCCAGATATGTGATAAGCAATACACGACTGCTTTCACAGGGAGTGAATGTCTGATTCTGAAGCCTGGTTATAAGATTCGTGATGAGTTTGTTGTGATGCGAGCACCACGTTTCTCGAATTTGTACGTGCTTGACATGAATTCAGCCAAAGCGACTGTTGTGGGTCAATGTTTTCTGTTGAAAGCTTCAGAGAAAGAATCCGTTCTATGGCATCGTCGCATGGATCACATCCATTATCGCAAAATGAACGAATTGGTGCGTAGGGATCTTGTCGAAGGGATTCCGAAACAACAGTTTGTGTTTAATGATGTGTGCGTTAGTTGCAAGAAGGCAAAACAGAAGAGAAAATCACATCCACTGAAGAAGTACCATTCTATTGATGTCCCGTTGGAATTGCTTAACATGGATCTTTTCGGTCTTGTGAATCGTCAAAGCATTTCCGGACACTGGTACTGCCTTGTGGTGACCGATGAATATTCAAGATTCTCATGGGTTGATTTTCTGGTCTCTAAAGATTAAGCATCGAGAATCCTTATCAACCTAATCACTACACTTGAGTCATTATATAAGTTGAAAGTAAGAAGGATTCGCAGCGACAATGGCATGGAGTTTAAAAACACCGACGTGAGGACGTTTTGTGTTGAAAAAGGAATTGTACACGAATTTAGTACGCCATACACACCTCAGCAAAACGGCGTTGCAGAGAGGAAAAATCACACAATAATTGAGACAGCACGAACGATGTTGGCCGATGCTCAACTTCCAGTACATTTCTGGACAAAAGCGGTCAACATGGCTTGTTATGTGCTTAACCGAGTGCTTACGGTTAAACGAATTGGGAAGACATGTTATGAACTTCTCAAGAATCATAAGCCAAATCTCAAATATTTGGAGCCTTTTGGGTGTCCATGTACCGTGTTGAAGTCTGCGAGAAAGTTTGATGACAAAGTCTTTGAAGGCTTGTTTGTTGGTTACTCACATCAGAAGAAGCGGGTATTCACAAGCAGACTGGTACTGTGGAAGAGTATTTACATGTGGATTTTTAATCTTATACTCTACCGCCCAAAGGTGTTGGACCGGACTGGATGTTCGATTACAAATCAATTTTTGAAAATCTTGAATCGACACCAGAAATGTCTGTTGATCAGCTTAATCGAGTTTATATTAATTTTCCAAATGGATGTCAAGAGTGCGTTTTTATATGGCAAAGTGAAAGAAGAAGTGTATGTCAAGCAACCTCCGGGATTCTATGATCCTGATTATCCAGATAAGGTATCTAAGTTGGACAAGGCACTTTATGGTCTCCATCAGGCTCCTCGAGCTTGGTATGAGACTTTGTACACTTATCTACTCGGCAATGGATTCAAGCGTGGGTTGGTTGATTCTACATTGTTTTGTTGAAAAACGGGGGAGGATTTGCTATTGGTACAGATTTATGTGGATGATATCATATTTGGCAGCTCAAACGAACAATTATCAAAAGATTTTGAGAAATTGATGCAAACCAGGTTTGAGATGAGTTTGATGGGGGGAAATGTCATTCTTCTTGGGGTTACAAGTTCAGCAATCTGACAAAGGAATCTTCATACATCAGACGAAGTATGTGAAAGATGTTCAGAGTCGATTCAAAGTTGAAGATGTTCGTATATCCGGAACTCCGATACAACTGTCGCATGGCCTTTGTCCTGACGAAGAGGGTGAAAAAGTTAATGTCACTCGGTATAGGGAAATGATAGGTTCATTGATGTATCTTACAACTAGTAGACCTGATATTATGTTTGCGGTGTGTTTGTGTGCCAGGTACCAAGCAGCACCTCAGGTTTCTCACATGAATGTAGTCAAGAGTATTCTAGGTTATCTGAAGGGTAACTCAGATCTGGGGATCTGGTATCCTCATGATGATAAGTTTGACCTGTCGGCGTATTCAGATTCGGACTATAGCGGTTGCAAGATCAACTTCAAGTCAACCACGACCGGATGTCAATTTATAGGCGATCGGTTGGTATCATGGCAGTGTAAGAAGCAGACGTCCGTTGCTACATCCATGGCAGGAGCTGAATATATAGCAACTGCAAGTTGCTACTCCCAGGTTTTATGGATACAACAGCAGATGCGGGATTACGGTTTGCAATTTCTTACTACTCCCATATACATAGATAACTCTATTGCGATTTGCATTACCAAAAAACCCGTTCACCACTCTAAAACAAAACATATCGACATCCGTTATCATTTTATACGCGATTGTTTTGAGAAACACTTGATTGATCTGCAAAAGATCCATACTAATTTTCAAAAGGCGGATCTTTTTACAAAACCGTTTGACAAAACCCGCTTTCGCTATCTTTTGCAGATCAACGGCATACAAAAGTTACCTGTTTAGTAGCTTTCGGTTGATCAATTTTTGTTTTGTTTTAGTTTTCATTGTATGTTTTTCTTTTCTTATTACAAAAATCCAAAAATATAGTTTTGTATTTTAGGGGGAGAAAATCAGAAAATATAAAAAAACTTGAAAAATGCAAAAAGCATAATTTTTATTTTTTGAAAAATGCAAAAAGCATAAAAAAATTGAATAGTCATAAAAATTGAGAAATTGATCCGACCAAGCGAGAAGTGATATTACATTGGCGTGTGTTATCAACCATGGATAAAGTAAAAATAAAGGGTGTAGGTACTTGTTTGGTTAGTTAAATGCGTGAGGGCAAATCTGATATATGCTAGTATGATATAAATATAAAATTTTGCTTGATTAATTGTGAGGCACATCATGATGGATGCTGTGTGATCTTGGCAATAAACAAAATGAAAATAGCAAAAACAGAATAAGAGATGTTCTGGTGTATGCATGCGTTTATTTTCCAAAGATTTCAACTTGTTTGATTTTCTTTATTTTGTCAAACGATCGGCCTTTCTATGCGTATCGAAAGATCGACCTGATTGGTGTTCGTTTAATGTTCTTCTTTATTTTCATTGGTGTTTCGTATAACTCATCAGACTTTCTCAGCGTGTGCGGGAGCACCGACCTGATTGTTGTTGGGTTATCCAATTTCTGCTTTATAATCTATTTCTTATTTTCCTAAACAATCGGACTTTCTCTGCGTGCCTACCGGCCGACCTGATTGTTGTTTGTTTAGGGTTCTGCTTTATTTTTACATGAAACACCATGGACGATAAATCTCTGTAGAAATCAAAATTATGTGAAAAATACAAAAATAGAATAAGCCAGATTACTAGTATTTCTAATTGTGTGGGCTATCATGTTATCAATGCATGCTAAATCATACCTTAACATATCAGAAAGCTATAAAAATTGATCTGCCTGAACTGAAATAAACTAAAAGTTGTATTTGCTGCCAACTTGACTTGCATGCTGATTAAAATTGAAATTAAAATGTGTCTGATGCACATTTGCTGATATGATCTCGTGTCTGGATCTTTCTCGCAAAAATTTATGTTATATTAGACTTTACATTCTGTTATTTCATTTCATTTCTGTTTGGTTAGTTGTTTGAATATCTGAAAATCTCAAAAAGATTTTAGGTGTGTTTTAGCATAATTTTGTAAAAATCCAAAAAGATTTTCGGTGTGTTTGAATATTTTACAAAAATCAAAAAGATTTTGCTTCTATTTTATTTTCGATCAACCGTTAGTGAAAAATCAAAATTATGCCGGATACAACCAAACGGATTTGATTTCAGAAAATTCATCATTGAATTGAACAAAGTTTGAGGCGAACTGACAAATTATAAAACATTTGGGGTTCAATTTGAAGATTCATCATACTTCAGGGTTAAAATTGAAAAATTCGACAAAGTCCAAACCTGAAGTTCGGACATCCAAACCAGGAGTTCGGAGGGTCTGAAGACCAAGTTCGGACAGGGTTTGGATAGGCCGAAGAGGGAGTTCGTAGAGCATTCGGAGGTTATATCAGTCCGAACGAGGAGTTCGGAGGGAGTTCGGAGGTCCGAACTCCTAAGGCTATAAGTAGCCGAACTTAAGGTTCAGAAATCACTTTTTCCTGTTTACTCCAAACTGCTACCGAACCTCTGCCCAATTTTCTAATTTTCGATTTACGACGTGTTTAACTGATCTGAGACTGGTTCTAGGTTGGAAATGTGATTCCGAGTACACTGGTTGCTTTGGATTCTATTTTTTGGTCACACGTTTTGGGTTTTCTGTTCAAAATTCGTTCTGACAGTTATAAAATTCATAGATCTAAAAACAGACAACTTAAAACATGTTTTTAGAAGATAAAAATGATGTCTATGTGTTTGTAATAAAAAACCGACCAAGGGTTTCAATTCTTAATGTTTGATTTGGTCGGATTCACCTATTTTGAGATTCAAACTCTTCGGAGTTCGTCAGGCTCCGAACCTGGAGTTCGGACGCCGAACTTGGAGTTCGGACATGGTTCGGACGAAGTTCAGACTTTGACTAATGGGGTTCGAACGTTGACTAAGTTCAACGTTGACCACCAAGTTCGGACAGGGTTCAGATCTCTGTTTCAGTTCGCACCGGGTTTAGACGAAGTTCGGACCAGGTTCGCTAGGTTTAAATTTTTTGATCAAAAGTTGATCGTTTACGCGGACGACAATGAACTGACGAAATATGAATATATCTGTTAATAACATGGAATTTAATGACTTTTCATTTTACGCGTTTTCAGATATGGCAAACGAATTGAAAGTCGGTGACAAGCATAATGTTTGTGCTCATATTGGCGTTGCACGTTCGAAGCTAGCCAAATTTGGAGGATCTGGAATCTTTGATTTTCTAAGACGATCGAGGATTCACTATGCAATCACTCAATCATGTGATGTGTATCGTGACATCGTGGTGGATTTCTGGAGTACTGCAAGGACGATTACTGACGCTCCAATCAGAATTTCAGTGACTGTTCAGGGTCGAACTATCGAGTTCACAGAAGCCGATATTAGAAGAGTTCTGAAGTCAGAGGCTGACACAACAACTGCACCGTTGGAATTCTCTCATGTAGATAATGTGGCGTTACTGAAGCAGATTTGGTACACTGATGATCCGAGTAAAGAACGGATCTACAAATCTTCGCTTAGCATTCCATATAAGTATCTGGTGCACGTGTTGTTGGTGTGTTTAGAGCATAGAATCTCCGGGCATGATGAAGTCAACCAAGTGATGTTGTCTTTGCTGAATGCCTTGGTGATGAACCGTCCTTATAATGTTGCTAGGTTAATCATTCACTATATGAGGGATAACCTAACCCAGAGGCAAAAGAAAGCAGCAATATATCCGAGGTTTCTTCAAATGATCCTCAATAATCGGTATCCAGATTTGGTGAAGCTTGATGCTCAGAAGATGGAGCTGAAACACATGAATGAAGCCAGTGTGGGTGCTCTGGCGTCTTATCAGAAAAAGGCACCAGAATTTCAGCCAAAATTGAAATGCCTGATTGGTCATCTTGCTAATGTTGATTATGTGGACCAGCACAGGGTGCAGCTCGTCATTCTGAAGGAAGTGATTCAGAGGAGTTAGATTATAGTTGGATCGAGGAACAGAACCAGATACCACAACAAGGAAGAATGAAAAGGCTGAAACGTATAACTCCAGTTGTACAGGAACCAGTGAGCAAGAGCCTGTGAATCAAGAACCGGTTGTTTCACAACCGCTTGTTTCTGAACCGGTGGTCTCAGCACAAGAAGTTCTAGTATCGTCAATGTGACTAAGACACCAGCGGTCAATACCTTGATAGATGAAGATGAATCAGATGATGATGATAAATTTCTGAATGTTGGGTCTAACTCTAAAGATGTGTCTGATACAAACAATCCGTTTGTGCGCATCAAGATCAATTCAAAGTATGTGGCTGAAAAGGGTAGCGATGAACATTTCGCGTACCGAGCAAGCATGAACAAAAGAAACGATCGATACAAGGATCGTGTGTATGATCATGTAGCCTCATCTTATTCAGATGAAGATTACAATCCTGAAGCCGATATGGTACATGGCAAAGGAAAACAACAAGCTTTTGGTTCTTCTTCTATTACTCCATCAAAAAGAAGGAAGAAGTCGATTGCTGGTGGAAGAGGCAAAAAGCAGAAGGGTTTAAAGTACATTCTAAAGCCTCGTTCCGCTGTATCTTCTTCTAGTAGTCCAGCAATCTCTTTTTCGGAAATGACTACTTTAGTCCAGACTTCAGTGTCTGATGTTCAGTCTGATTTCTTGCATGACTTGATGAATGCATCTCGGTCTACAACGGTAAGCACATCACCTTTAGCATGTGCTGGTGCACAGTTTGTTAATCAGCCAATGGGTTCTACACCCATAACTCCAGTGTTCTCTTCAGCAAAAGCTGCCGCAGCTTCTACTCATTCTACACCAGACATCAACTTCAACCTCGATCATGGTTGTGTGTCATTCTCACAAGCTAGTATTCTTCAAATTGCTCTAACCGATCAGCAATCTCAGATTGATGTTTTGAAAGCTAAGACTAAGCAGCAAGAGAAGATGATTACTGAGTTATGAACAAGTAATGATGAATTGGGAGCACAAAATCAATCTCAAGGTCAAATGATTACTGCATTGCAAAGTCGGGTTTCAGATAAAGATCGAGTGATTATGTTTGAATAGAGCTAGCCAGACTCAGAGTTCCATGCTTCTTGAAATGAGTGAGCATATAAAGTTCTTAATGAAGAAATTTAAAGCTCATGGGGAGATTGGTGATAGTTCTAGTTTTCATGAAGACCCTATGAGATATTTGTATGACGATCCCGATCAAGATGATCCTCAAGGGAATGTTGGTGGAGGATCAGGCCCGACTGGAACCACTGGTTCAGGTGTTGGGACATTTACTTCCCAGGGGGAGAAGGATTCATGAGAAGCTATGCCAATAACTTCGATCCCGTCAAATCAAGCGGCGACAAGTTTGGGTGAATTCAAACATATGTTGCAGACGCTAGAAGAGGGAGAGTTTGTTGGTGATTTAACAGCTGAACAATTGCAAGCAGTATTTGATCTGAATGATGAAGAGATGAGGAAGGTTTCTGAAACAACACCGAGGAAATATGAATCGTCTGAACCAGAATCGGATGAAGATGTTGAAGATATATTTGATGAGGAAGTTGAGGTAGAAGATATCACTGAAGAAGAATATCCAGACCTATACTCAAATTTCAACAACAATCAGTCTGGTGATGATTTTGAAGTGTTTCCTAAAGAAAAAGGTGCAGAAGCTGAAGAATGATTGAAAAAAAAGAACTAGAAAAGCCTGAAGACCCGGTTGCTAAGGAGGCTAAGGAACAGAAACAACGTTGGGTATTTGATGAATACATGAAGACTTTTCATGCCAACTACTTTCCTCCTCTGAAGCCAATCAAACAAAGATTGTATGTCAAATTCAAGGGTCAAGCTTCGGGTGATATTATCAGCTGGATGTATGGTGCAAGTTGGAAGTACTACGGGATTAAACGTCAACACGGAATTCAGTACTTCAAATGTGCAAAAGGTTTTAGTAGCTTACCAGTTTGGGATGTTCGAGAGCTGACTCGAAAGCCTTTGTGCAACTATGGCACTGATTGGAAGGGTTTACATTTCAAGAGGTTGATTGAGAGAGAATGCCGAGATGGATTTTAATTCTTGGATCCTCAGAAACCCAAAAGGCGCCAACATCCAACAAAGATTCATAAAAGAACTGGGAAGAAGGTGATAATATTGATTTTCAAGAAGAATCCTAATGTGATGAAAAAGATTCCTCTGATGAAGATGGAGTTAGATTTCATCAATGATTTGAGGTGGTGGCATTATAATGAGAAGACTGGTGAAGCTGTAATTGTGCTGAAAGAAGAGAACACAGTTGTGAAGATATTTGATCCAATGTGGCTGATAAATCTATCCAAGGATGATATTGATGTGCTGTATCATAATCAAATCATGTATCATCCTGATTATATGGAGCAGGCGTTGCAATTCTAAAATGGTGATAAGGATTTGTTTTGCTTTCAATATCTATGACAGGCATAATCATGAGCTGCTATGGACTGGGAATGAGGCTGCTGATGTTCGAGGCTGATAAAGAACGATCCAGCATTTGCCAAGGAGGAGTTTGTTGATACATCATGTGGCAACGTGCTGGATCAGACAAAGACTTTAAGATTTCAACCTAAATGCTGCTGGCCGAACTCTGGCCGAACCCCGGTCGATCCTAGGCCGAACCTGAGGTTCGAACCAGCTTAGGAGTTCGGACAGTCGATAGTTATAAATAGGTTGTTAGCTTTGTTATTTGTAACGAGTTTTTGCAAGTGTGTGTGTTTCTGAAAGTGTAATTGTTCTGATTCTCTCTGTAACTGTTCTTTGTTATTGAATGAGAGATTGAACTTGTTATTTACACGTTTGTTCTCGTTTCTATTACATGATTGATGTCGAACTGAACACGATCCGTACGCTCCAGGCTTTTTCAATGTTCCTGGTGAATCTTTCGAAACCCATGCTGGCGGGTTTTGCAAGATAATCACTGATATGACACTTAAGAGAATCGGGCCAGAGATGAATGCTATCAACAAGAAATTTCTAAGATCTTATCCACAAGCTTTTGGTTCCTTTGTAGCTTATGTTCTTGACAGCCCAGATCATAAAAACAACAAACTACAAGGAAACAATCGACCATGTCAGGAACTATGAGCTTCAAGATTTGGAGCAAGGTAGCTCTCTCAAGGGAGTTACATCATCTTCTACTCCTAATTCTGCTCTACTTACCTCTTCTAGTGTGGATGGTCATTCAGCCTTTTCAGCATATATGCTTGCTTTATCTCCATCACCCCAAATTTTAACTGAAGCACCTGTCACCCAAACTCCTCAGCAATCAAGTTCCATTTCGCCATCGATGTCACTACAAGTGGTGAATTTACCAAATCTGACTGAAAATGATTCTGACTTGTGCAAAGCCCTCATGGCGACTCTGCACAGCTTTCAAGTAAAATTTAGAAGATGAATTTGTGTCATTAAGATCTTTACCAAATAGTGAAGACAATCTCGAGGAGATGAATATTAAGTGGCAACTAGGTATGGTAGCTGCTAGAACCAGAAATTTCTGAAGAGGACTGGTAGGGATGCATTCAAGAGTCATCCTAGCACTACAGTTGGGTTTGACAAGATGAAGGTTCAATGCTATAAATGTCAAGGATTGGCTCATTTTGCGCGAGAGTGCAAGCAACCTAGAACTTCTAATGCACCTGGAACCCAAAGGGAAACCTCGTCATCTCATTAATCTCAAAAGGCTCCAATCGCCCCCACTCCTAAAGTGAGTCCCTCAGCTGGAATTCCAAAACCTGAAGCTTTTAAAGCCTTCGTATCTCTGGAAGATGGTAACTATAGGTGGACTTATCAAGGTTAATCATCAGTTCAAGTCACTCACCAACTATGCTTTGATGGTGAGCACTCAAGTTGATCAATCAGATAAGGAAACTACTGATCTTGATCCTTTGTTTCCAACAAACTTTTGTCTTATGGATGATATTCAAGACATCACTGAGTCAGAATCGTCCAAAGCTGTTGCTGAGTCCGAACTTGATTTGGAGAAGAAGAAACTTGCACTTCTGGCCAAACAAATTATACCTGAGGTAAAATCTAATTTGTGTTCTCCAGAATGCATCGAGGAAGTTGCTAAATATCGAGTCCACAACCAATTTTTGGCTGAGGAAGCGATAAAGAACAAGAAACTGATTGACTCTATGCAGGTTAAGGAAAAAGATTTTATGATCACAATCAAATCGCTGAAAGACGATATTGAGTCGATGAAATGCATTGAGACTAGGCTCAAAGCTCAATCATCTGATCTTGTTGAAAAATTGAACAAACTTAGAGTCAGATACATTAAAGTTAAAGAAATAATTGATCTGATGAATTTGAAGAAACCTAATATGGATAATGTGGTCGGGAGAGGGATTTTTGCAAGACTAAAATCTGGTTTGGGTTTAACTAGGGAAATTGATGATAGTAAAGTCGAAGGACCACTTAACCACAACATTAATTCTCTTCCTGAAATTACCAAAATCAACTCTATGAGTCACATAAAGTTCATTGATGAAAGCCAAGTCCCAGATGCACTAACCCTCAATAGGCTTAAAGGTATCTTGGATAACCAAGAAATTGTATTTAACCTAGAGCCTACGGATGAGGTTCTTCAACTCACTGATGTTGATGAGTTGTCATTGAGTTCTCTTGACATTGTTCTTAACGAATCACCTGTCAATAAAAATGTTGATTCCCAGTTTTCAGAACCATTGAATCGGATGTTGTCTTATGTCCATTTACTTTAAATGAAACTGAATCTTTGGTTAAGAAACCCAAGAGTCAGACAAGACGTCATTCTAAAAAAAACATGTTTCTAAAACGACCACTCAACATGAGAACTCAACTAACGAACAGTTTACTTCTGATTTTGTTAATTTGACTCTGAAACACGGTAAGGAAGATTTCCATAAGCAATCTGGTTTCACTATTATCGATGGTGAGATAACCCATGTCAGAGGTGGCAAAAATGATCCAAAAGCAGCTCCTACTGGAAAGGATGTTTCAGCTCCAACCACTCGGGCGTAACCTCCACGAGTAGAGGCGACTAAAGTGGCTAGCTCTACCGTGCCTTCATCTAAGGCTAGCAATCCAATGTGCCACTTGTCAAATCCACTCAAGAGGGAGCGACTTTTGCTGAAATCCAAGAATCGTCTTCCGTTTCTAAGCCAAAGGACACATAGACTAGACGGAAGAAGAAGAAATCTATTGAGAGTGTTGGCTTACCATCTGAAACGGTAGACGTACTCCTGGCACTGCCACATCAATAGTGCCTGCACCGATTTAGAAACATGTTTCATCTATTCTTATCAAAGCTCAGGGTTGTATAGTTTATGGAAATCCACATCATGACGCCAGAGTGTGTGCACTTAATCTAGGGATCTCAACCGCCTATGGATAAACTCAGCGCCTGATGTACAACCAACATGCTCCAAATCCGTATTACGGTCATGGAATGATGCTACCATAGTACACTCAACCTTCACCTCAATATTTTGGCAACTATGGGGAAGATTACATGTCCTACTTAGATCAATACAACTGTTTGCCTCATCAGTTCTAGAATCAGACTCATTACTCAACCTTGCCTAATTTTCACTTGGGCTTGGCTTTTATGTTGAGAAATTGGGTGAAGACCTGCTGAGAAAGTCAAAATCAGTGCACCTAGCTCAATTCAGACTGCTAAAACTTGGGCTCTAAGGCCAACTACTCCAGAACCTTCTGTCTTGCCTGTTCAAGCTTTTACTTCACAAGTTCCAATCACTGCCAATTCTGCCATTAAGAAATCTTCTAGGAAGAAGCGAACCAGGGTCAATCTGACCTGGGTTCTTCCTTGCTCTTTTCCTTTAATGTGAAGGGACAATCGGGGAGAGCTGTCAATACTTGGCATATGGATAGCGGTTGTTCCAGGCACATGACAGAAAATAAGGACCTTCTGCATGATATTAAACCTATAACGCATGGAGGACCAGTTGCTTTTGGTGGAGATGTTTGTGGTGGAAAGATTATTGGAAATGGACTCCTTTCAAATGGAGATATTACGTTTGAAAAGGTAAACCTGGTATCACATTTAAAGTTCAACCTGCTTAGTGTGTCGTAAATCTATGACAACAACATGCCGATGTTTTTCAATGACAAGGAATGTCTTATTTTGAAGCATGGCTATACTATTCCCAAAGATCAAATTTTTTTCGAGCTAAACAAAGGGGGGATATGTATGCTCTAAACATGAACGCTACTAAACCCACAAGCATTGTCTCTTGTTTTCTGGCTAAGGCTTCCGAAGCGGACTCTACTCTGTCGCATAGGAGGATGGGAGATGTGAACTCTCTGAACATGAACCGGTTGGTCAGAGGGAAACACGCTCGTGGACTACCTGAGAAGGAATTCATTCATATTTATAACTGCGTAGCATGTCTGAAGGGAAAGCAACACAAATTTTCTCACTCTCCAAAGCCACCGAGCAAAACTAATACTATTATTCAACAACTTCATCTCGACCTCTTAGGACCAGTGAACGTCACAAGTTTAGGGGGTTCCTCTTACTGTCTCGTCATAACCGATTACTTCTTTCGCTATTCTTGGGTGTTCTTTCTAAAGGAGAAATCTAAGATTCCAGAGCTGTTAAAGTCTTTTATCACTCGAATTGAAAATGAAAGCAGGGAGCGGGTTTGAATCATCAAATCTGATAATGGTTCTGAATTTAAGATCAGAGTTTTTGATTCTTTTTATGATATGGAAGGCATTACTCGTCAGTTCAGTGCTTCGTACACTCCTCAACAGAACGGGATCGCTGAACGGAAGAATAGAACTCTCATTAAGTGTGCCAGAACAATGCTTGCTGATTCAAATCTTAAATTGTCTTTTTGGGTTGAAGCAGTCAACACTGCCTGCTATGTTCTTAACAGAACTCTCACAGTAAAACATGCTAACAAAACATCTTTTGAACTCTTTTCTAAGAAAAAACCTATTTTAAAATATTTAAAACCGTTCGGATGTCCTTGTACTGTGTTAGTACAGTCTGAGAAGTTAAAAAAGTTCGCCCCAAAGGTCGGTGAATGCAATTTTGTTGGATACTTTGCAACATCACTCACGTTTAGAGTATATAATAGAAGAAATGAAGTTGTTCAGGAGTCGTGCAATGTAACTTTTAATGAGCACACTTTGAATGGATGTGTTCGTTCTTACAATAGCATGTTTGACTTAGAGAATTTTTCTTCAATTTTTTAATTTATATGTCTCTGATGTTTCAGGTACTGCTCCTTTGTAACACCTCGCACAAAACCAGGTCAACCCTTGTTACTTTGACTTTGATTAACAGTAATTAATCCATATTTAATTGTCATTATATGCTCATTATGTGTTTATCTTATTATATATATTAGTACATATATATATTGTTGCAACCCTTAGAATAATTCCCGAGTTTGTGTTTCCGTTGTCCAATCCTTTAGAAACAAGAAAAATCATTTATGTACTAAATGGAACTTTAAAATGTTTATATATAAATGGAACTTTTATATATTTTTATTTAACAATTGTCACGACAATTTCGTCACGACAAAATTTTCAGAAAACTTTGAATTTCTCCTTAAAGTTTATCAAGACTTGTATATCCAAACCTTTTTGTCTGGATACCTTCCCCAAACTTTCAACCGTTAGTCCCGTTAGCTAACCGAACACCCCTATTGGGCCTCGTGAGCCCAACTTTCACATACGAACCCGGATAGTCACCAAAATTTACAGAAACACTCGTGGTGTCACTACGAACGTTTCGGTACCACTCGTTGACCCGTAACCCGCCCCGTTCACCGGCCCATTTACCAGCCCAACACCCTAACCCTTTCCCCTTTTCGGCCCGGTTACCCAACCCGATAACCCAGCCCAACCCGCAGCCCGGCCCGCCCGACTGGCCCAGCCCGCCGACCCGACCCGGTTCCCCCTCTCGGCCCAACACCAAAACCGGCCCATCCCTTTTCTTTTGGATTTTTAGCCCAAACTCTCAAGCCCAAATTCTTATATTTTTAACCCAAATCTTTTATAAATTTTAGCCCACTATTTTTATAAAAGATACCCATCACCTTTGTAGTTTTATAAAAATCTCAAAACTCTTTAACTAGTGATCTAGACTTAACCCTTTTATAAAAACCCTTGAACTTTTATAAAAATCCTTTATAAAAGTTGTCATCTTTTTTTATAAAAACTTAAGAATCACCTACAACTTATTTATCTTGATTATTTTTAATCAAAAATAGGTTGAGTGTGTTAGTAATCAAAGATGGATTAACCATGGGTTATTACCCTAATCTTTGAGTATATAAGAAAGGCTTGGGGTTGCACTTTTACTTGCACCTTTTCACCCAACACAAGAGAATTACTCTCTTCCTCCTCCCTCACTCTCCCAAAAATCCGGCCCCCTCCTCCTCCTTGGAGCCGCCGGCCGGCCACCGCCGGACCACCCCACCGCCACCATCCAACCGCCGGACCACCTCCTATCTTCTCCTTCAAATCTTGGTTCACCTCCTACACCTTTTATGAGTCTTTTAAACCCCTTTTCTTTATGATCTTCACCCAATATCACCAACAAGTCTTGATATGAAAAACCAACACTTGGGTGGAATAATACAAGTGACTTGATCTAATAAGTCTTGGTGTTCTTAAAGAACTTAAACAAGCCAACACTTGGGGTTTTACATTTAGAGAAACCATTTGGAAGTATCATGTAAAACCTAGATCATTTTAACCATCTAGATCCATTTATGTTTACTTGTTTGTTCTTTACTTTCATGCAATTTAAATACTTGTTATTTACATTCCTTGCATTTACATTTATGTCATTTATATTATTTTGTCCTAACAACTAAGTTGTTAGTAGATTTGTTCAAGATCCTTGAACATAAATGTCCTAGCTTTGCTAGTTGATGATCTATATTCACTTATGTTTATTTTGTTTAACTTATGTTAACAAACTAACTAGTAACCTTTAACTTGAACAAATGACTTATTATAACTAGTTAAACATAATGTTATGATCTTTAAAATCTAGTAAATCACAAGGCTTATATTGGATATAATGGATGATCTTGGATATAAGTTTATAAAAGCAAAGGTTTACAAAACTTAACTTATGAAAAACCTTGTAAAAAGACATGGAACTTTTATAAATAAAAGTCATTTTGTAAAACAAAGATTCTTGGAAATTCTTAACTAAAAGTTTATTTCTTAAACTTATCATTTATAAAATATGTCACATTTTATAAAAAGAAAGTCACCAAAAGGCCAAGACTTAATGTGTTGGTGAATCTATTTCACCAAAACACAAAAATAGTTTGTTTTATTTTTACTAAATCTAGTAAAAAAAAATTTAATAACCTTCTCATTTATAACAATCATATCGACTTAAATACTTAGATTTTATACCTTAAATAACTTGTCATAAATGTTCAAACTTTCTCTAAAAAGGCTAGTTACAAACTAGATGATTTTTATAAGTTATAACATTTTTAAGACATAAAAATCATGAAAAATAGTCCACGGATCAGATCTGATCCCGTCGACTTTTTGCCACATATTTTCAAATTTCTAAATAAACCAAAGTGATCTAAACGTTGATACGTCGCTTAGGGAGAAAACCGGGATCAAAACGGTTAACTACGCGACGAGAAAACGTAGTTTTGGTAACGTTATTTAAAACCGAACAAGAAAATATTTCTAAACTTATAAACAACTTTAGGGAATATTATTAACATAATCTTGAACTTGTATAAAGTCCAAATGCGTTAAAATCTATTTTACGAACTTAAATCGATGACTACGATTTCTAAAAATTATAAATAAATATTTTTGTCTTAAAATATTTATGGAACTTTTCCAAGTAATCGTTCTAACTTGATAAGTTATTATTTACGATTATTAAACGTCATCAAAGTTTTATTAATTTAAACAACGACGTTAAACGTTATCGACAAACTAATAATTATATTTGCACATATAATTATTCTACCAAAACATCCATGCACTTTTGATTTATTAAAAGTTGACCAACTTAACCATCCAATGACTTGTGTATTTATAAAATTCTTTTATAAATTATTTTAGATTAATACAAAGACTTGTATTAACTTATGATCCTTTTAATTTATTATTTTTCTAAATAATAAATCTTTGTCTAGTATTTTTGTCTAAATACTTATATATTTATTTGAACAATAAATATTAACCGGATGACCTTTTCCTAATTATACAAACGGGACATTATTATCAAGACTTGACCGGTGTCGTTGGGTGACGGAAACGTTACTCAATGATCAAAGACCTTATACATGCAACTTGTTTATTTATACTTATTAGGACGTTACGTGCTTTCGTCCGGATTTTCCATATCACGTGCATTATCATTTCACCTTGCTTGAGGTGAGTCTCACGGCCCCTTTCCTTTAAATTGTTTTAATACTTTGGGGGAGAAATCATGAATCAAAACTGTTTTATACTTGATATATCGGTCGAACTGTAACTTGCCGTATGATTAAATGTTCTTTACTTACCCTACAAATGAGTACATTTCGTTACATAACGAATTGTCACAAATCCCACTATTAATTGAATTTGATTAGTTTTGTTCGAAACGGTAACTAGTGAATAGATATATTTGGGTTAACGACCCTACTTGATTGATAGCTCCAATCCCGACGTGTGCATTTGTCGAGTAGTACACGCCAGTTATTATTGTTCCATTTCAGTATCTTTAGGGAAGATGCTATGAGTGGGTAAATCTGTTAGTTTCAAATTCAAAGTTCATAGTTAATCATTACATCACGGTGACCATGTTATTTATCTTGTATGCCTTAAACCTTTTACAAAGCTGTTTGTAGAGTCTTAAACCTGTGAACTCACCAACTTTATGTTGACCCTTTTAAGCTCATGATTTCTCAGGTAACTAGATGACGAACGCGGTGCAAACGGGTATTCTACACTCTATCGGACCTCTTGCTCACGATGGAATCATAGCCCCTCTATCTTTTATTAAACATTTTAAGTGCTTTAAGTATTTCCTTTCAAAGACATATTTCTATTAGTACGATTTGTAAGACAATGTCATTATCTCCACATTTTCCGCTGCAATCTAAATGACGTATTGTTATCTTTATTACATTTGCTAATTGTTCTATGTATCCACGACTATGATTTCATGACGTCACACGCCTCCGTTCCCGAAAGTTCAGGGTGTGACAGATTGGTATCAGAGCCGTGGTTATAGCGAACTAGGTTTTCAAAAACAAAACAAAAACAAAACCTGGACTATGACCCGCTCTGAGAATACCGTTTGCACGCAAGACCGCCGCTATTGGTAACAAGTTACTTTAGTTTACTTAATCATTACCATACATGTTAGATTTAAGATCCTTGCTTAATTTTTGTATGCATCTTATGGTTACATTGTGCTAACGCTACTTTTCCTTTGAACTTGTTATCGCAGTGATGACTTCCGGCCGCGAAGTCATTTGCATCACGAGCTCTGAGGAGAAGACCCCGCCATCATCACCGGAGTACACACCATCACCGATGGACTATGTCCCACCAGATTCCCCACCTGAGAGTCCTGCGCTAGGGACTGCTGCTGCTATGTTTCGCCACCCTCATTCCTACGTATCTGATGAATCAGAGGAGCCGACCGAGGAAGTAGCTGCTGACGCGACTGCTGCCGACCCCGCTGGAGAGATGCCACCTGCTGCTGCACAGGATCCCGACCTCACCCCGGGACGTGCGAGGTCCATCCGATCGTATCGCCGCGGCTTTCGCGGTGGACGACGGGCCTTCACTGCCCGTAAGAGGACTGGTCTTCCCCGCCGTTCTCCCTCCCCTGAGGGGCCTGCCCTCAAAAGGCAGCGCCTCTCCATGCTTCCTCGCTTCGTCAGGATGCGCGACTCCGTTCGCCTCTGGAGGACGCGCGAGGGACTCCCGAGCACCCATGAGCTTGGAGAGTCATCATCCATGGGAGCCACTCGACAGGCCGCCATCGTCCGGTTCTGCCCATTCACGGGAGAGCCTCTAGAGGACACTGTCCCTCTCCTGGTCACTCGTTTGATCAACTACGAGCGAGGACTAGAGACTGTCGAGGAGCGCGTCGACCAACGCGCGACCGTGACGAGCTTTGACCTCCTCGAGGCCAGAGTTCGCAGCTTGGAGGATTCCAGGACTGCCACCCAGGGCGCCATGGACTCCCTTCATGCTAACTTGACCGGCACCAGCATCGCTACCGCCAACAACTCGCTCGACGTCGAGTTGCTACAGATGAGAGTTGCTACTCTCGAGGCTCAGGCAGGACATCTCCTTTCCTTCCTAGCCTTCTTGGCTTTGGTTGCTGGCGCATTTGCCCCACCTCCCGGACCTCACTTCTAGATAGTTAGATGGACCTACCCTAACCCCTTTTGGCCGCCATTTTATTAGTAAATCATGTATGTATTTGTTGGGATTGCACTCCCACTAGCTACTTTAACTTCATCTTTTGTATGATTTATAACTAATATGGCGATATGGTATGTAACTTTGGTTTATCTTGTCATGTTATGTGGTTGTGTTTATTCTTATGTTCATGTTGTGTTGTGATTTTACTTGCATGTATTGGTATCTATGATGTGTCGTGGTTGTTATTCTCGAGCTTGCAATAACCCCATTTTCATGTTGTATAAAACGACTGTTTCTTTACATTGACACTGTAACTTAAAACAGAAACATGCCGCCTAGACGTAGTGCCCGGACCTCATCGCCCCCACCACCATTGACTGCTGCCGACATTGAGGCGATGATCAATGAACGTGTGGCTGAGATCATAGCCGCAAGCGAAGTCGAACGAAACACTGGTCAACAACCTGAAAATACACAACGTGGTAAGATTTTGACAACTCCAATGTTAGAGAACATCGTGACTACAATCAACCGTGATTTGTACTCAACGTTTTAACATTGCAGGACCACGCGACTGTTCATACAAGGACTTTATGAGCTGTAAACCCACCAACTTCAGAGGCACGGAAGGTGTCGTGGGTTTAATCCATTGGTTTGAAAAGACGGAATCAGTTTTCCGTATAAGCAAGTGTCCCGAAGGCTACATGGTCAAGTATTCTACTTGCACTTTCACTGATGGAGCTTTAACTTGGTGGAATTCCCACGCCGATGCCATGGGAACCGAATTGGCGTATGCAATGACTTGGGATGCTCTCAAGCAACTCCTGCATGACGAGTATTGCCCGAGAGAGGAATTGCAGAGATTGGAAGATGAGTTTTGGAGTTTAGCAATGAATGGATCTGACATCGCTGACTACACGAAGCGTTTTCGTGAACTTGCTCACCTTTGTTCGACGATGGTCACTCCGCCGTACAAGAAGATTGAACGTTATATTTGGGGTCTCGCACCTCACATTCAGGGGAACGTTCTCTCTTCGAACCCAGCCACATTTCAAGATGCTGTTCGTCTAGCTCACAGCTTAGTTTACCAGGCCACACGACAAGGTGTGACCTTTGGCAAGAAGAATTCTGAAGTCAAGACTCCCGAGGTTGGTGCTGCCACCTCGTCTGGAAAGAAGCCGAATAACAAGAGGAAAAGTAGTTTCTGGAAGAACAAGCCTGACAGGAACACTGAGAAAGCACCTGAGAAAGCACCCGAACCAGCCAAGGTTTATGCTGCTACCACTCCGGGTCAAGCACCCAAGAAGACGGGATATACCGGCAATGCACCTTTATGCTCAAAGTGCAATCTCCATCACACTCTGGATTGTGGAAACGTTTATTGTGGACATTGCAAGGCCAAGGGCCACATCACTCGCGACTGCCCAAGTCGTGCTTGTTTTGGCTGTGGTGCTACCGGTCATTTAAAGAAGGATTGCCCGAAGACGAAGGATCAGAATCCCGGCCAGGCCAAGGGTAGAGTTTTCGTGCTCAATGCTGGAGACGCCCGCCGCGACCCAAATACCGTGACGGGTACGTTTCTACTTAATAACCAGTTTGCTTCTGTATTATTCGATACCGGTGCCGATAGGAGCTTTGTGTCTACTGATTTTAGCAAAACACTAGGAATCACTCCTGTTGCCTTAGACACTAAGTTCACCGTAGAATTAGCAAATGGAGACTTAATAGAAACAGAAGAAGTATACCGAGGTTGCTCGCTTGAACTCTCAGATCACGTTTTCCACATTGACCTTTTACCTGTCGACTTAGGAAGTTTTGATGTCGTTATTGGAATGGATTGGCTGTCAAAGAATCTCGCAGAAATTGTTTGCCACGAGAAATTGGTACGAGTACCACTTGCAAACGGCAACACTCTTATCGTACAAGGCGAAAAGACTGGAACACCGCTAAATATCATAACATGTATGAAGGCACACAAATTTATTCGAAAAGGATGTTATGCCCTCTTAGCCCATGTTACGGAAAGGAAGCCTAAGGAGAAGCGAATCGAAGATGTTCCTACTGTCCGCGAATTTCCGGAAGTCTTTCCCGAAGACTTGCCTGGAGCCGCACCTGTTGCTAGAGCACCCTACCGACTAGCACCTTTAGAGATGCAAGAGTTATCTAGCCAACTCTTGTAGTTACAAGAGTTGTTAGATAAAGGCTTTATTCGACCAAGCCACTCGCCATGGGGAGCTCCTGTTTTGTTTGTAAAGAAGAAGGATGGAACCTTCCGGATGTGTATCGATTTCAGAGAATTAAACAAACTCATAGTGAAGAACCGGTACCCACTACCGAGGATCGATGATTTGTTCGATCAGCTTCAAGGATCAAGTTACTACTCCAAGATTGACTTGAGATCCGGATACCATCAGCTACGAGTTCGAGATGAAGATGTGTCAAAGACAGCGTTTAGAACACGCTATGGTCACTACGAGTTTCTCGTTATGCCATTTGGTTTGACTAACGCCCCCGCCGTATTCATGGATCTGATGAACCGTGTATGCAAACCGTACTTGGATAAATTTGTTATCGTGTTCATCGATGATATTCTCATATACTCTCGAAGCAAAGAAGAACACGAGCAACATTTGAGACTTATCTTGGAACTGCTAAAGAAAGAGAAGCTATACGCCAAGTTTTCTAAATGCGATTTTTGGATTTGAGAGGTACACTTTTTGGGTCATGTGATCAACGATAAGGGAATCCACGTCGATCCAGCCAAAGTGGAAGCTATTAGAGACTGGAGTACTCCTACTACTCCAACCGAGATACGCCAATTCTTGGGTCTCGCAGGTTATTATCGTCGATTTATCGAGAATTTTTCAAAAATAGCTCAACCCCTTACCGCACTAACTCAGAAGGACAAGAAGTACATTTGGGATGCCAAAGCAGACGAAGCATTTCAAAGGTTGAAACAGAAGCTTTGCGATGCACCGATCTTATCTCTACCAGAGGGAATCGAAGATTTTGTGGTTTATTGTGATGCTTCGCATCAAGGATTAGGTTGCGTCTCAATGCAACGAGAGAAAGTCATCGCCTATGCTTCCCGGAAATTGAAGATTCATGAGAAGAACTACACAACCCACGACCTGGAGCTTGGAGCCGTCGTCTTCGCCCTCAAGATTTGGAGACACTATCTTTATGGAACGAAGTGCACCATATTCACCGATCATAAGAGCCTCCAGCACATCTTCGATCAGAAGGAATTGAATATGAGGCAACGTCGTTGGGTTGAGTTGCTTAATGATTACAAATGTGAGATTCGGTATCATCCTAGTAAGGCTAATGTAGTAGCCGATGCCCTAAGCAGAAAGGAACGCGCGAAACCTCTCCGAGTAAGAGCACTAAGTATGACAATACGCTCGAACCTCAATTCGCAAATTCGCGTTGCACAAATTGAAGCCCTCAAGGAAGAGAATCTTAAGAATGAATGCTTGCGAGGTATGGAGAAGCATTTTTTGGAGAAACCTGATGGAACCCTAAATTTCATGAACAGGTTATGGGTACCTAGCTATGGAGTTTTGAGGAAGCTAGTACTCGACGAAGCCCACAAGACTAGATATTCTATCCACCCAGGAGCCGACAAGATGTACCATGACTTGAAGGGACATTTCTGGTGGCCTAACATGAAGGCTGAGATAGCTTAGCAAGTGCCTAACTTGCTCAAAGGTCAAAGCGGAACATCAGAAACCCTCCGGTTTGCTGATTCAACCAGAGATTCCCCAATGGAAATGGGAAGGTATATCTATGGACTTCATCACGAAGTTGCCAAAAGCCCGATCTGGCTGCGATGCCATATGGGTAATTGTTGATCGACTGACTAAATCTGCTCATTTCTTGCCGATTAAGGAAACTGATAGTATGGAGAGAAGGACTAAGCTTTATCTGAAGGAAGTCGTCTCACGACACGGAGTGCCCACTTCTATCATTTCTGATCGCGATAGTCGATTTACCGCCAAATTTTGGCAATCACTTCAGAAATCTTTGGGGACACGTCTTGACATGAGTACCGCTTACCACCCTCAGACGGATGGCCAAAGCGAAAGGACGATTCAAACGCTTGAAGACATGCTACGAGCCTGTGTGATCGATTTCGGACGTAACTGGGATGAACATCTGCCCCTTGCAGAATTCTCCTACAACAACAATTATCACACTAGCATTCAAGCCGCCCCATTCGAAGCACTTTATGGACGTAAGTGCAGATCCCCTCTTTGTTGGACTGATGTTGGAGATAGTCAACTCACTGGTCCCGAAATCCTATTCGAGACTACCGAGAAGATTCATCAAATCAAGGAACGTCTCAAGGCCGCACGAGACCGTCAGAAGAGTTATGCAGACAATCGACGTAAACCTCTAGAATTCCAGATCGGTGATCGTGTGATGTTGAAGGTAGCACCTTGGAAAGGTGTCATTCGTTTTGGTAAGCGAGGAAAGTTAAATCCTCGATACATTGGTCCCTTTGAGATCCTTGAACGGATTGGACCGGTCGCTTACAAATTACTCCTACCACCCGAGCTAAACGGTGTCAATGATGTATTCCATATCTGTAACCTGAAGAAGTGTTTATCTGACGAAACACTTGTTATCCCTCTCGACGAAATTCAAGTAGATGAGACACTTCATTTCGTAGAGGAACCCGCGAAGATACTTGATCGAGAAGTCAGACGACTTAAACGGAGCCGCATTCCCATCGTCAAAGTGCGTTGGAACTCAAGACGAGGACCGGAATTCACTTGGGAACGCGAGGACCAGATGCGTCTAAAGTATCCTCAACTGTTTGAGAACGTTGCACCCGCCGATGGCCAAGACTGAATTTCGGGACGAAATTCTTCTAACGGGGGGAGAATGTAACACCTCGCACAAAACCAGGTCAACCCTTGTTACTTTGACTTTGATTAGCAGTAATTAATCCGTATTTAATTGTCATTATATGCTCATTATGTGTTTATCTTATTATATATATTAGTACATATATATATTGTTGCAACCCTTAGAATAATTCCCGAGTTTGTGTTTCCGTTGTCCAATCCTTTAGAAACAAGAAAAATCATTTATGTACTAAATGGAACTTTAAAAATGTTTATATATAAATGGAACTTTTATATATTTTTATTTAACAATTGTCACGACAATTTCGTCACGACAAAATTTTCAGAAAACTTTGAATTTCTCCTTAAAGTTTATCAAGACTTGTATATCCAAACCTTTTTGTCCGGATACCTTCCCCAAACTTTCAACCGTTAGTCCCGTTAGCTAAACGAACACCCCTATTGGGCCTCGTGAGCCCAACTTTCACATACGAACCCGGATAGTCACCAAAATTTACAGAAACACTCGTGGTGTCACTACGAACGTTTCGGTACCACTCGTTGACCCATAACCCGCCCCGTTCACCGGCCCATTTACCGGCCCAACACCCTAACCCTTTCCCCTTTTCGGCCAGGTTACCCAACCCGATAACCCAGCCCAACCCGCAGCCCGGCCCGCCCGACTGGCCCAGCCCGCCGACCCGACCCGGTTCCCCCTCTCGGCCCAACACCAAAACCGGCCCATCCCTTTTCTTTTGGATTTTTGGCCCAAACTCTCAAGCCCAAATTCTTATATTTTTAACCCAAATCTTTTATAAATTTTAGCCCACTATTTTTATAAAAGATACCCATCACCTTTGTAGTTTTATAAAAATCTCAAAACTCTTTAACTAGTGATCTAGACTTAACCCTTTTATAAAAACCCTTGAACTTTTATAAAAATCCTTTATAAAAGTTGTCATCTTTTTTTATAATAACTTAAGAATCACCTACAACTTATTTATCTTGATTATTTTTAATCAAAAATAGGTTGAGTGTGTTAGTAATCAAAGATGGATTAACCATGGGTTATTACCCTAATCTTTGAGTATATAAGAAAGGCTTGGGGTTGCATTTTTACTTGCACCTTTTCACCCAACACAAGAGAATTACTCTCTTCCTCCTCCCTCACTCTCCCAAAAATCCGGCCCCTTCCTCCTCCTTGGAGCCGCCGGCCGGCCACCGCCGGACCACCCCACCGCCGCCATCCAACCGCCGGACCACCTCCTCTCTTCTCCTTCAAATCTCGGTTCACCTCCTACACATTTTGTGAGTCTTTTAAACCCCTTTTCTTTATGATCTTCACCCAATATCACCAACAAGTCTTGATATGAAAAACCTATCTTTTCTTTTTCTATTTTACGCAAGACACTTGGTCCTTCAAGAGTCTAGACCAACCATTCTTTCTCTAATCCTCTAATCACCAACACTTGGGTGGAATAATACAAGTGACTTGATCTAACAAGTCTTGGTGTTCTTAAAGAACTTAAACAAGCCAACACTTGGGGTTTTACATTTAGAGAAACCATTTGGAAGTATCATCTAAAACCTAGATCATTTTAACCATCTAGATCCATTTATGTTTACTTGTTTGTTCTTTACTTTCATGCAATTTAAATACTTGTTATTTACATTCCTTGCATTTACATTTATGTCATTTATATTATTTTGTCCTAACAACTAAGTTGTTAGTAGATTTGTTCAAGATCCTTGAACATAAATGTCCTAGCTTTGCTAGTTGATGATCTATATTCACTTATGTTTATTTTGTTTAACTTATGTTAACAAACTAACTAGTAACCTTTAACTTGAACAAATGACTTATTATAACTAGTTAAACATAATGTTATGATCTTTAAAATCTAGTAAATCACAAGGCTTATATTGGATATAATGGATGATCTTGGATATAAGTTTATAAAAGCAAAGGTTTACAAAACTTAACTTATGAAAAACCTTGTAAAAAGACATGGAACTTTTATAAATAAAAGTCATTTTGTAAAACAAAGATTCTTGGAAATTCTTAACTAAAAGTTTATTTCTTAAACTTATCATTTATAAAATATGTCACATTTTATAAAAAGAAAGTCACCAAAAGGCCAAGACTTAATGTGTTGGTGAATCTATTTCACCAAAACACAAAAATAGTTTGTTTTATTTTTACTAAATCTAGTAAAAAAAAATTTAATAACCTTCTCATTTATAACAATCATTTCGACTTAAATACTTAGATTTTATACCTTAAATAACTTGTCATAAATGTTCAAACTTTCTCTAAAAAGGCTAGTTACAAACTAGATGATTTTTATAAGTTATAACATGTTTTAAGACATAAAAATCATGAAAAATAGTCCACGGATCAGATCTGATCCCGTCGACTTTTTGCCACATATTTTCAAATTTCTAAATAAACCAAAGTGATCTAAACGTTGATACGTCGCTTAGGGAGAAAACCGGGATCAAAACGGTTAACTACGCGACGAGAAAACGTAGTTTTGGTAACGTTATTTAAAACCGAACAAGAAAATATTTCTAAACTTATAAACAACTTTAGGGAATATTATTAACATAATCTTGAACTTGTATAAAGTCCAAATGCATTAAAATCTATTTTACGAACTTAAATCGATGACTACGATTTCTAAAAATTATAAATAAATATTTTTGTCTTAAAAAATTTATGGAACTTTTCCAAGTAATCGTTCTAACTTGATACGTTATTATTTACGATTATTAAACGTCATCAAAGTTTTATTAATTTAAACAACGACGTTAAACGTTTTCGACAAACTAATAATTATATTTGCACATATAATTATTCTACCAAAACATCCATGCACTTTTGATTTATTAAAAGTTGACCAACTTAACCATCAATTGACTTGTGTATTTATAAAATTCTTTTATAAATTATTTTAGATTAATACAAAGACTTGTATTAACTTATGATCCTTTTAATTATTATTTTTCTAAATAATAAATCTTTGTCTAGTATTTTTGTCTAAATACTTATATATTTATTTGAACAATAAATATTAACCGGATGACCTTTTCCTAATTATACAAACGGGACATTATTATCAAGAATTGACCGGTGTCGTTGGGTGACGGAAACGTTACTCAATGATCAAAGACCTTATACATGCAACTTGTTTATTTATACTTATTAGGACGTTACGTGCTTTCGTCCGGATTTTCCATATCACGTGCATTATCATTTCACCTTGCTTGAGGTGAGTCTCACGGCCCCTTTCCTTTAAATTGTTTTAATACTTTGGGGGAGAAATCATGAATCAAAACTGTTTTATACTTGATATATCGGTCGAACTGTAACTTGCCGTATGATTAAATGTTCTTTACTTACCCTACAAATGAGTACATTTCGTTACATAACGAATTGTCACAAATCCCACTATTAATTGAATTTGATTAGTTTTGTTCGAAACGGTAACTAGTGAATAGATCTATTTGGGTTAACGACCCTACTTGATTGGTAGCTCCAATTCCGACGTGTGCATTTGTCGAGTAGTACACGCCAGTTATTATTGTTCCATTTCAGTATCTTTAGGGAATATGCTATGAGTGGGTAAATTTGTTAGTTTCAAATTCAAAGTTCATTGTTAATCATTACATTACGGTGACCATGTTATTTATCTTGTATGCCTTAAACCTTTTACAAAGCTGTTTGTAGAGTCTTAAACCTGTGAACTCACCAACTTTATGTTGACCCTTTTAAGCTCATGATTTCTCAGGTAACTAGATGACGAACGCGGTGCAAACGGGTATTCTACACTCTATCGGACCTCTTGCTCACGATGGAATCATAGCCCCTCTATCTTTTATTAAACATTTTAAGTGCTTTAAGTATTTCCTTTCAAAGACATATTTCTATTAGTACGATTTATAAGACAATGTCATTATCTCCACATTTTCCGCTGCAATCTAAATGACGTATTGTTATCTTTATTACATTTGCAAATTGTTCTATGTATCCACGACTATGATTTCATGACGTCACACGCCTCCGTTCCTGAAAGTTCAGGGTGTGACATCCTTCTAAGCAAAACAATCCGATAAAGAAGTGTATGTTGACACAAGTGACTTTGCACCAATTACAAGCTCAATTTTGGATTCCATTTATTCGGTTGCTCCTCCAGCGCTTTTTTGTTCAAACACTGGTTCTACCTCTTCAGGTGGAACTGGATCTGCTCCTTCTTCTTCAACTTTGGGAACTGCTACCCTTCAGACAGATGAACCCATTTTAGAATAAATTATGCAGCCCAGTGTTGTAGAGAGTGCAACTGCTATAGAGCCAAATGTGATAAATGAATCCGACTAAGAAGATGGCACAGAGATAGACACTGAGGAAATTGATGTCGATGAGATACAGATTGGGAATCTGGACTCTGCTATCCAAGAACCTGCTATTGAAGAGTCTCGGATTCACAAGAATCATCCAACTTCAAATATCATCGGTACAGTTGATCAGCGGGTTACTCAGAGTCAATCTAGCACTGCAAACATTTGCCTTTATAGCTGCTTCAAGATGAACTTTTGCAATTCAAGAGCCAATTCCAGTCAAGTGGGTGTTCAGAAAGACAGTGACCAGATTGAGGCAATGCAAGATGAACTTTTGCAATTCCAAACTTTGAACGTCTGGAGATTGATGGATTTGCCACCCGGCAAAGAGGCAATTCCCGTCAAGTGGGTGTTCAGAAACAAGAAGGATGTTCGCGGTATCATCATTAGTAACAAAGACCGTCTCGTTGTGAAGGGTCATATGCAACAACATGGGTTTGACTATGATGAGATTTTTGCGCCTGTCGCTCGCCTCGAAGCCATATGGATATTTCTGGCATACGCTGCTTCCAAAAACATCACTGTCTATCACTGTCTACCTATTTTCTTCAACACGGTTACAAGTGGGGTACAATCGATCAAACACTTTTCACTCGACATGTTGGGGATGATATGCTTTTACTACAAGTGTATATTGATGACATCATTTTTGGGTCAACCAACATCAATCTGTGTAAAGAGTTCGAGGAACTCATGAAGAAACGATTCGAGATGAGTGTTATGGGAGAACTGACTTTCTTTCTGGGGATTAAAGTTAAACAGACTTTTGAAGGAATTCTTATTAGTCAAGGATAATATGTAAGGGAAGTCCTGAAGAAGTTTCATCATCATGACTCAAAAGGTTTTTCAACTCCTGTTCAAACTCGCGCCAAACTTCATGCTGACCCGAAAGGTGTACCGATTGATGAGCATCTTTATCACTCGATGATAGGTTCACTAATGTATCTCACTGCGAGTCGTCCCGACATTATGTATGTTGTTTGTTTGTGTGCAAGATTTCAGTGTTCGTCGAAGAAATCACATCTGAAGGTTGTCAAGCAAATCCTTAGATATCTTCGTGCAAAGTCTACTTTGGGTTTGTGGTATCCAAAGTACTCCAACTTTGATTTGGTAGCCTATTCTGATAGTGACTTTGGCAGATGCAACCTCATCCGCAAGTCTACAACCGGTGGAGCTCAATTTCTGGGAAATCGTCTTGTTTCTTGGCAATGCAAGAAGTAGAATACAATTTCTGTCTAAACAGCTAAAATGGAATATGTAGTTTCTGCCTCATGCTACTCCCAGGTCTTAAGGATCCAGAATCAGCTTCTGGACTACGGTTTAAATTTTCTTCCAACCCCTATTTATATTGATAACACTGCTGCTATTTCTATAGCTAAAATCCTGTGCAGCACTCTAAGACTAAGCACACATAAATTAGGTATCACTTTATTAGGGATTGTGCTGAGAAGAAGTTAATTATTCTAGTTCATGTCCCCACTAAAGAACAATTTGCTGACATGTTCACCAAAGGTTTTGACTTGACTAGGTTTAATTACCTGATCCAGTCTGTAGGTATGATTAGCTTTGAGTAGTTGGGCCTCTTAGGTTCCCTGATATGCATTCTTCAAATTTCTGACGTGCCTTCTGTTTAGTAATTGTGTTACCTGTGTGAATATTTGCTTTCTTTAACCTTTCATGAAAAACTTGTAAAAGGGTCTTTCTTTTTTTGTTTTATTTTATTTTATTTTATTGTTTCTTTTCGTGTCCTTTGAGTCAAAATTGCTAAAAACCCCAAAAAGACTTTTACTTCATTTTTCTCCAATTTTTCCTGTGAGCTTTAACCTAACGAACGGGAGATGAAAAATACAAAAGCATAGAAAAACTGAAAAATATGCAAAAATAGTGTTTCTTTCTGTAAATCCAATATGTGTTTTTACACACATGTACAGAAATATGCAAAAAATACAAATTAAAACATTTAAAGAATGAAAATTCAAAAGCAATTTTGGTTCGTGGTTGGACACTTAATGTGGAAAATGATATAATTCTGGTCATATTGTCATAACCATAGGATATGACCCAATCGACCGATAATTCTATCATTTGCTGTTTTGTTAGGCTCGACACAATGAGAATATGTCTGTGATTACGAACTAGTTTAGCAGAAATAGTGGGCCATTGAGTTTAAACATTGTAAATTTTTAAAATTGGCCATTTCTCTGTTTGTCTGAGTAAGAAACCCTGCCTACACACCAATGTTTTCTTCAGCATCAAGTTGGCATATTTCAAATCTGAGCACGTCATATAACTTATGATGGCGCTCAATGAGACTCATTAGAAGTGGAAACACTGACTCTGATTTCTCATTCGTTCCATAATAACTTAGACACATTCGTTGTGTGAAAACACTAACCTTATGTTCTCTAGCATCCATCCTTCCATCAAATAAAGTGAGAAATCATCTATTTGTGGAAACACTAACCTTGATTCTCTCACACCCGCCAAACATCGACTGGTAGTCATGAAAGTAGGGTAATCATGATTTTATGACTATCCCATGAAATAAGTCACTTACCGCTAAAGTAAAGGGTGGAATAGTATATTTTTAATGTGTTAGGTAAATCTGAAAAGATAGCAAACATGATGTATGGTAGAATGATGTTAACTCTAAATTACATATTTTTTCTCAAAATTTCACTAATCGGACTTAAAACATGATAAAATACATCACATGACATCAAGTTAAAAAATTCAATGTCTGAGCTTAGTTTTATCTAGTTTGTGCGGTGATTAGAATTGTAACAATTATTGACAATGTAAATGATCAGTATGATTCAAAAATATTTTTTGACCACAACCAAGCAAAAAATATGTGTTTTTGCAAAATAAAGCTGAAGGCTTGTGTGTAATTTGAATTTGGTGCAAAATTTACCAATTCGGTAAATTTTTACCAAGTTTCATGTAAGTATTTGTTTTACTACAAAATTACCTTCCGGGTAGGTTATCTATGGTAAACATGCTCACATACTGTTTTTGATTTTGGTCTTGTGTTTAAAATTTTTGTTTTAAGTATTTTTGTTCAAATTTTTTCACTTGGGAAATTTTTTTTGTGTTTTTTTTAAAAATTTCTTGGTCTTAGTGGACTTAGTATTTGCCTTAGAGTACTTCTGTTGGAGTACAAGTCCGCTAAGTACAATTCCTTAAGTATGCTAAGAAAAATACTCTTAGCGAACTTGTTTTGTCACTTCAATTTTTTTTCTGATTTTTGGTCAAGTCCGCTAAGACAAAGTCTGCTCTTAGCGAACTTAAATGTTAACTTAGTGTTATTTCTACTTTTGAAGTCCGCTAAGAACATTTGGTGTTAGCGAACTTGATTTTTTCTTCTTAGTGTACTTCTGATGACTTTAGCGAACTTGACCATGTCTGTTATTCTCTTAGCGGACTTCTAGTCCTCTTAGCAGACGTTATGTTTCGCTTAGCGAACTTGGTCTTATACCTTAGATATTTAAAAAAATAGTCTGCTAAACACATATATATATAGGTCTAAGATTTCTCTTATCATTTACCTGCTTTCAAACTCACACACAAAACCGCCTCTCTCTCGAACCGACACACGAACCTCTTCACTGTTCGATCGAATCCTCATCCTTCTATCTAGAATCTGTTGCCTTCTTCTCAATTAGGTTGATTCACTCACTACTCTTGCGATCACAGGTTTGATTTCATGTTTTTGTTAGGTCAATTTCGATCACATTAAGTTCAGTTTGGTGTTCTAGGGCCGACGATGTTGAAATCGATTTTCTAGGGTTCTAATTAGATTTATTAGTCTTTATATAGATTCATACTTTCATTGTTCTCACGATCCTCTTAAGCACCGATTGAGATATTGTTCAGATAAATTTCAAGATCATTTCATCTCCTTTTTCTGATCTTAGCTCATTTTAGATCATCAAGGAGGTAGTTTTTCTTGACTTTCGGCAATTTAAGATAGAACTTGAACTTGGCTACACAGGGGCTAACCTTTGTATCTTCTTTGTATTTACCTATTTTTGTCTGAATTTTAACATGACTATGCTTGATACTAAACAGATTCTTCACACAAACTGTTGCTCAAAATATATCATCTTATATTAGATCTTAGCTATATTAGATCTTCTGAAAGGTATGTATCCTCAAAATCTAGCATTTATATTAAATTTCAGGTAATTTAATAACATCCTTCAAATTCTTTTACAAATCTTTTTTTTTTTGTGTGTTAGTGGCTAATCAATTGAACCCAACACTGATGGTTTAAGCAGTCTAGGATTCTATGGATCTAGGACTTGTTCATAACTCAGGTGAAGGGATCTTGGGCCACTAAACACAAAACTTTACAACTTGTTGATTGTTTCTGGGTTATCAAAGTTGATTCACCATCTTGGTAATCAACATTGTGCATAAACTGCTAAGGATGTGATCTATGATCCTTTAAGGCTCATATGAACTATCTTTGGTATTTAAGCTCAGTTTGAGCATGTACATGGTCATTTTGACTTTTATAAGTCAGTTTTGCATGAAATCTGTCTTTCTATGAGACTTATGTGGTATCTTGCTCTAATATGATTTCAGTTACTTAATACTTTACCTTATTTGATCCTTATATGCATGACCTTGATATTTGGCTTGATATGAACTTGTTCAGTGACTGCATGATCTATTAGATTTCAAATTGCCATATTATATCATAAAATGTTTGAATTGACCCATTTGACCCATTAAGGGTTGTTTGCATGTTTAGTTGTGCTGATGTGAATCTATTGCTTCTGGTTAATCCATGTTGTTGTTTAGTTGTGCTGATGTGAATCTAGACACTCTATATGACTTCTTAGCGTAAGGATTTGTGTTTGAACTTCTGATATGCTAGGAGTGTACTCTTTGCATAATGCTTCATTATTTCACTTTTCCAATGCTTATGCTCTATCTCTGATATAGGTTTATCTCGTTAAATACCTTAACTTAATTGTCTGTATCAATATGGGTTAATTTCATCTAAATTGTGTTTTTCTCAAACTTGACATACCTAATCATAGAATTCGCAAGCTTGGGTGGAATCAAGTCCCACTTGATTCTCCCTGAGCAATTTTGGCAAATTGAGACTATAAAACCTTTATTTTATGAAAATAAACTTCAAGTCTGCGTTTTTTATCCCAGATTGCTAAGGTTTCCATAAATTGGTATATCAAGCTATTGATGAGTCTAAGTCGCAAATATTCTCACAAATGTCTCCTTAGCTTAACAATAATCTTTGACAAAAGTGGTTTGGATTAAATTTTGGGTAACTTTGTTGTTATGCAAAATTTTCAGTCAACATTAATAAATGAGGTTTCGGTATGACTCTGATTTCAAACTTTGAATAATAGTGATTTAGGTCTAGCTCTTTATTTTCTAGATTTTAAAATAGAACACAAAATGGATTTGTGGTCCTAAATACTTGAACTTTGTTAATCATAGATTCCGGTTGTACCTGATCATTTTGGGGATATGCACTATCTAATTCATTTTATGTCATTGTTATTCGAATGAAAAGATCTTTCACTATCACGAGTATAGTGTGACATGACATTTATCTAATGTCAAAGTGGATATAATCTTGTAATTTTATATGTGCATATGCCTCCCAGACGTGCACTAGTTGCAGCTGCCAATGCTGATGCTATCGAGTATAGGCGATTACACAACGGAAGATGCTTGTTTAACAAAAATTGGGATGCTCTAATGAGCAAGCCATTGACCTACTTCAACAATCTTTTTGGGCAACAGCTATGCAGATAAATCCTACGATTCACAAACGCATTGTCGAGTCTTTCTGGAAAATGCACATTCTGCCGAGTTGGATGATGGTTCAAATGTGCTGAGATCTAGAGTTCAGGATACTAACAAAGGATTTACTGAAGAGAAGATGAGAACCGTTCTTAACTTGTAAGATGCTAATCTGCCTAAGACACTTGCTAAGACTGATCGGTAATCAACCATACAGAGGATGGGTTACACTGGTGAACTCTCTCTGGAAGTCAACAACAAAATTTTAAGACTCTTTTTCTGACTAACTGGAGATTTATCATAAGTTTCTTTATTTGGCCTTCTCTACAAGAAAACTTGCTCCTGATGATTTTCTTGAGAGACTGCTTGTGCCTTATACGGGTTTGTCACCGAAGTAGGTTTTAACCTCTTAAATCAACTCCTCAAGTGGATGATTGGAAATTTACACCTAACGGGAATGACCAAGAGATTTGTGATGTATCCTCAGTTTGTACAAGCCATTCTGGACCATTATTACCCAGATCTGACTAAAGAAGGAGAAACTTTTTCTACAAGTTCAATGAATGCTACCTCATATCAGAAGTTTCTTCAGGGAAAATATCAAGAACCACTCGTTCCATTCTTTCCCGAAATGCTCGCTCTTATTGAAGTTGCTGGTGCTAAAGAAGATATTCACATGGCAGAAGCTATTATTGGCGCTCAAGTTGAAAATGATGAAGTTGTTTAGACTCATACTTCTGTGGATCTGAATGCTCCAGTTGTTCTTGATCCTGTCGCTGCTGAAGGCCCTGGGAATCTTCAAGGTACTAGTGCTCAATCCTCAGAGCAAAATGAACAACCTTCAAGCCTAGTGAATGTGGACGTGTCAGAAGAAGAAAAGGTAGATGATAATGATGATAATGATGAATGTAACTCGTTGGGCTCCGATGACAGTCCGGATTAACCTGAAGATGTTCACCCTTGGAAAAGATAGAGGACTGGAAAATCTTCCATACCCTCTACATCTCAGATACAACATTCTACATCAGATGAAAGCTATAACCCTAGGTCCCAAATTGAGACTGATGATGAGACCCCTGTGTCTCTTGTTCATGAGGATCTTCCGGTTGACCTAGATGAAAGTGATAGTGATCCAGTGTCGTCTCCTACCACTACTCTAGACAATGTAACAATCACCACTAGTGATAAACACTTGTCTGATTAGTTCGTGATAATCAGAAAATTTTGAAGCAAGTCCCGCCAAGAAAAACTCAAGATTAAGAAAAAGCCTCCACCATTACGTGATCTTGAGGTCATTGAACCATCTGGTACTCAATCTGATTCGGTTTCAGCCTCAACAACTGTCTCTCCACCTCCTACAGCTCTCAACTAGAAAGGATTTATATGGATATGAGACCCTTAGAGAACCTTGCTGAAACTGTTGTTACCACCGTTGACACAACTGGTGACGTTGGTACAAGCACATCAGTTTATGAATCCGAACTGATTCTAGAACTCCAGGCTGAAATTGTAAATCTTCAGAGTCAAAACGATCAATTGAATTGCTCTTTGCAAGTAGCTAACCAGAAAATCAGTGATCAATCCTGGGTAATTGATAAACAATCTGTAGAGATTCAAAGGCTTAAGAATTTACTTGCTAAATCAAGTGAAGATAAACAATTAACTGACAAACCAGATGATGACACCGGTGATCATGACTATGAGCAACCAGAAGGGCAACCTCAATCTGATCAATTAGCTAAAAGGAATGATTTTCCTGGTCCTGATTCTTCAACTCATGCCCCTGCTGGAAAGGATGCAACTGGTGTTAATGAAGGCTCAAGTACTTTGAATGATAGTGTTTTCGAGGTTGATGCTGATACATTCATTGAAGGAGATGATCTAAATTTTTCTGACGACGATGATGTTGGGATTCAGACAATGGTATACGGGTGCCCGGTGACGTTTTAAAAAAATACTTGACCGTTAATTAAAACATTACTGACCGGGTTTAGTAAATTAAGAGTTAGAACGGATTAAACCGGTAATCCGTTTACGCAGCGGAATAAATAAATAAATTTACTAATTTTTAGACGCGTAAACCGTTGCTGTCGAAATCGTGTCAATAGGATCACGATCACCAAAATCACACAAACACCATTTCGCGTTAAACCGGTTAACGCGAAAACACTAATGATTACATTAATCGAGATTAAACATCTAAACTAAAACGGAGTTTAGATATACCTTCACGGTGATCTAACAAACGCTAGAGACACCAAGGAACAACGTGACGACGCTAGGTTTTCACGGAATAACCTATCTGACGTTCGGATCAAATCGTTTAGCAAATCGCCAAAAACGTCTTTAACCGATTCGTTGAAAAACTACAACGATTCGGTTTATGGTGGCGACAATCGAGCACCAACGAATAAAGACTATGACGACATCTAGAGTATGTTAAGCGTTAGGGATTGAGTGCAAGCCAGTTGTAGTCTTTGACTTTCAAGGTGTTGAGCGTATATATCTATTCATGACCACCTTGGTCATATGCACACAACTTAGTGCATTCTCATAACATAATCATTCAGGTGATTGTGTTACATAAGTAGCGTTGGTGACTTGAACTTTTATTAACAAACGTTTGATCTCATCAAAGGTCCTATTGTTTATTTTAATGAAATCAGGCAAGTGATTTCAGAAATGTTCAACTTTTTTTTAATGAATTCTCAAGCTACGCAATTCAAAACCATAAGGTTCTATGAATCAACGTAGGTTGATTATTCCTATTGTAACAAGTACAATGAGAATAAGAGACGTCATGGCCTTGATGGATTTAGAAAGAACAAACGTTCTTCTTTTGCATTTAGGCTAGTCTCATGATCACTAAATCAATGTCACCAGGCTTAGTATCATGTTATATGTGTTTGAATCTAATCTATCAACCAAGTGAAACATTTTCAAGTGTAGAAAATTCATGCATATCAATCAAGTTTAAACGGGAAACTTTAGTGCATGTTTAAGATTCAAACAAAAAGCAAAATTGTATCATCCTGGACCCCGCCAGGGAAAAACAAACATTTATTTTAAAGATACCACCAAGAATCAAAACCGACATGATCTTTATTCGAAGTTTGCAAAGATGTCATGTCTTCTTGGTTGTCTTGCTTTCTACGACTTCACGTTCCTACAAAATGTAAAGTATGTCAAACATATATTTTGAAGAATCAAGTGAAGTGGTTTATAAAATGAGGCAATATATATATATATATATATATATATATATATATATATACCTCCGGAAGTGCCTGCATTGGACTTCTTCCCTTTCACCTTGGCAAGATATTCTGGGCAGTTTCTCTTCCAGTGCCCCATCTTTTGGCATTCGAAGCACTGGCGCTCATCTTGCGGCGGTGCCTTCGAAGCAATTGACTTGCCCTTTCCGGTGCTACCAGACCCTCTAGCAGCAGCGCCCTTGCCTTTCTTCCTTTTCCCAGGCTTCCTCTTAACCTCAGGTTTCTTGACACCTCCGGATCGGATGGCGAGCACATCATTCGACTTGGCGTTGCTGTTGTTACCGTTGAGAAAATTAATCTTAGCAGTCTTCAACATACCGTGAAGCTCGGTCACTGTCTTAACAAGGGTGTTCGTCTATAAACCAGAAGCGTTTCTTCGACAACAAAGGTGAAGCCGTTGGGAATATTATCAGTTGGATGTATGATTCTCAGCTTAAATGTTATGCAATTAAAGGACTTTGGGATTATCTACTTGAAAAGTGCAAAAAGATTTGATACTTTGCCGGTATGCGATGTGAGAGAGCTAACCCGAAAACCGTTTCTAAACTACGGTGAAAATGCTTTGGCTGAATACTTCAAGAACAAGTTACATGAAGAATGTCAGGGAAGGTTCAGGTTTTTAACTCCGCAAAGGCTAAAGTATAAAGGTCATCCAACAAAGATTCATCCAAGGACCGGAAAGGCTATACTTGTGTTGAAGTACAAGAAGCCGATCCAGTTAAAGAAGATTCCTATGAAAAAGCTTGAATAGGATTTCATTAAGACATTAAAATGGTGGTATTATGATGAACGTATAGTGGTAAATGAAGAGAACAAAGTGGTGAGAATTTTTTACCAATGTGGTTAATTAACTTATCCGAAGCTGACATCGACAAACTCTATCACAACAACATATTGTATCATGTTGAGGATGTTGAACATGCCTTACAATTTCATAAAGTGATTAGAGTATGTTACGCGTTAGGGATTCACGCTGGCAACAACAGAAACCAATTTTGGTAGAAGACTGATTCAAAAGCTTCTGAAGACTAGCATAAGACAAGGGGGAATTTGTTAGAACAAGTTAGAGTGTTTGATGCTAGGTGTAGGCGTTTTGTTAATGTAATGTTGATTTTGTAAGTTTGTATTCCAACGTACCAGTTGGCAGACCAGTTGGTATGCTAATCCATACCAACTGGTACGCTGAGTTAAATGGTACGATGGGCAGCCTAAGTATAAATAGGTTGAAGTCTTAATTGAGGGAACTTTCTGATGAGAAGGTTATGTATTATGACAAATACATGTTAGCAGAAGAAAACACCAAAATTTAAAAACAGAGGTGGGAGGATACTAAGGCTGAACTGAAGAGTGAACATGCTTTAACTCTGAACACGAAAATTGAACTGAATAACAAAACAGAGGAATACATTTATTCTGAAAAGAAGCTTGCAGAAGATAATGCTAAAATTTCAGAATTAAACATTGAAATTTTAGATCTTCAACGACAAATTGAAAATTTCAAAAATTCAGTTTCCTTTGCAAGTTTCCTGTGCTAAGATGAAACCTTAAAAGAAGTGTTCAAAGAGTCTGGATGCAATTCAGTTCCACCACCAATTGTTCATAGTTTGGAACCAAATGAAACTGAGACTAAGCCATTCATTGTGTTTGATTATTCCAAGTTCACTGAGAACTTGATTGGCTCATCTGATAGACACAAAGGCACGTATAAGAAAAAGCCGGTCAAACATGTGTCAAAACCAAACCATGATGTTCTAAAACAAGCTGAATCCAGTGGCTCTGTGGTTGATAAACCTGTAACCGAGACTAAACCTAAAGGTAGTGTTAAATTGACACCTTTGGAGGAAGCCATGAAAATTAAAGAAACCGAAAAGAAAATGAAAGATTTTGAAAAGGAGAAATTTGTGAAAGGTCGTGATTTGTTTTATGAAAATGATTCAGTAACTGAAAGCAATCAAACCACGCCTGATGTTAATTTAATTCCAATTCCTCCTCCTAAGTCGGTGAAATTTAGTGGAGTCGGTTTTGGATCAAATTCTGAAAATTCTGAGTTCAATCAGAAGAAACCTCAGAAAGTTCAAAAGATTGACAAGAAAAGTTTCAACTCATTTGACACCAAGTTTGGAAAATCTGATGATAAACTGAAAGGTAAAACTGAGCTTGGTGAATCCTCGTAGAAAATGAAATTGTATTGTCTAAAAGGTAGTGATGCCGTTTTTCTGATGCGATATTCCCACTGTGTTGTGTTGATCCAACACGAATTGCTAAAGTTTTCTATGCTGAGTGTGAAGAGAAAGGTGTATCTGATCATGGAAATGTGGAAAATGTTTCATTACCAAATTTTAAATCCAGTTCCAATGATCAGAGCTCTCACAACAGATCATACTCTCCAAAGGGTCAAAGATCTATCTTTAGACCCCATGCCTCAAAAGATCAGAAATTTAAATCAAAGTCAAAAACTTCAAATTACTCACCAAAGAGTTTTTACAACTCTGATGGTCAGTTTTCCTCAAAGTTAAACAGTTTTGACTATGAATCGTATGGTTTTTATGAAGACTGTGATTTTTATGATGACTTTGGGCAATTTGAGCAAAATAAAATTAAACAGGTCAAACCAAAGGGTTATTCTGATCAGTGTGGGGTGGATGAGTATGGGTTATAAAATAAGTTAAGGTATATTAGTCCTTTGTTTAAACCTCTTCCGATCTCCGAATCTCGAAGGTTTAAAACTAAGGCACCTAAGAAAGTTTTTCAGCCAATGTCTGATGCTAGCACCTCAGATGAATGTGGAAATGTTTTTCCTATGGTCTTTACTGATCGTAGGAGGTGTTATCACTGCTATTAGCATGGTCATCTTCATCATAGGTGTCTAATTTTGGCTAGAAAACGTGCTTCCGCTGAAAATAAGGAAAATATGATTCAGATTCATAATCTGATTCCAAGCCAAAGATAGTAGATGAAAAAGTGGTTACCAAACAGTTTTTTAAAAGAGGAAAATTTTTCAAACATACTTAAAAGTATTTTGGTAGTTCATCCACTTGTGATTCCACCACTGATTCATCTATTCCATCTTTAAGGCAAAAGTGGCTGCCAAAATTGTCTTCAAAAGCTACTGAAGATTTCTCAGAGGATACCGATCGACCCAAAGCTGAAAGCTTGGGGTCCAGATTTCAACTAATTATTTGCTACCATGTGCAGGGTGCTCGAAAGCTAGCTATCAACAACTTCTGGGTGGTTGATAGTGTAGCATCCAGGCACATGACTTGTAATATTTCCCTGCTATCCGATGTCAAACCAATTAATGGCGGGAATAACCGGTGAAGGCAAAATGGGTAACGAGAAAGTCACATTTGACAAAGTTCAATTTGTTGAAGAATTGCAACATAACCTGCTCAGTGTCTCACATATTTGTGACAAGCAGTACACTACTGCTTTCACAAGTTCTGAATGCTTAATTTTGAAACCCGAAATCCAGATTCCTGAAGAATGGATCATGATGCGTGCACCAAGATTTCAAGATCTGTATATGCTGAATATGAATCATACTTCGTCTTCTGTATCGGCTACCTGTTTCATCTCAAAAGCCACAGAAAAAGAGTTGGTTTTGTGGCATCGCCATATGGGACACATCAACTACTGGAAGATTAATTATTTAGTAAATCATAATCTGGTGGATGGCATTTCTTGGGAATCATTCCTCTATTTATGATGTGTGTGTTGTCGATGTCAGCTTCGGATAAGTTGATTAACCACATTGGTAAAAAATTCTCACCACTTTGTTCTGTTCCTTTACCACTGTACGTTCATCATAATACCACCATTTTAATGTCTTAGTGATATCTTGTTCAAGCTTTTTCATAGTAATCTTCTTTAACTGGATCGGCTTCTTGTACTTCAACACAAGTATAGCCTTTCCGGTCCTTGGATGAATCTTTGTTGGATGATCTTTATACTTTAGCCTTTGCGGAGTTAAAAACCTGAACCTTCCCTGACATTCTTCATGTAACTTGTTCTTGAAGTATTCATCCAAAGCATTTTCACCGTAGTTTAGAAACGGTTTTTGGGTTAGCTCTCTCACATCGCATACCGGCAAAGTATCAAATCTTGATAATATTCCCGACGGCTTCACCTTTGTTGTCGAAGAAACGCTTCTGGTTTACAGACTTTGCAGGGTTCATCGAAGGTACTTTCTTAGGTCTTTGTTCCTTCATCCATTTATCAAATAATCTTCTTTTCTCTTATTCTTCCAAGAAACTTTTAGACTCATTCGTTTCTGTCTGTTTTTCAGATTCCTTCTTTTTCAACTCCTTCTCAGTCTCCTCCTCATCATCCTTCCCGAAGAAATTGAATCCACCATAATGATCATCATCAGTAAAATTTCCGTAAACTTTCGGATCATCTGGATATTCTTCTACAGTTACATCTTCAACATCAACATATTCCTCCTCATACTTAACATCGTCACTAGAATCATTTTCTTTATATGGTTCGGCCACAGGATCTTTTTCGACGTCTTCAACATCTAGAGCATATATGGCAGCAAGTTTCTCTTTCGAATACCTGTGAATAAACTTCCCCTCTTCAATAACTACTCCGGTAATCGGGGTCACATCATATTCGTCTCTTCCTGTTGTCTCCCCCTGAGATGTACCTTCCGCAACAGATGTACCAGCTGATTGTTGTGAAGTACCAGCAGCACCAGAACCATCTCTGCCTACACCTCCTTTCGGGTCCTCATCATCAATATCATTCAAATATTTAGAGACATCCAGATTCCATGCTTGAAGGGCCTTCAATTTCCGTAAGAGATCTAGCAGACTAAGAAAACCTAGGAAGCTTTAGGTTCTCAGGTATAGGATCTAGCTTCTTGATTGATTCCAGGACATCATCAATAGGTTCATCATAAAGGAGGCTATTGACGAAGGACTCATCTGTTGGATATTGGATGTCCAGACCCGACAATTCAAAGAACCCGACCCGGTTTGACCCGTAAAGAGTTACACTGAGGGCAACGAGATTAAAACCCGCTTAAATTGTTTAACCGCTAATTCACGGAATTGTGTAATTATTTATTTAATTACAAATAATTATTCATGCGATAATAAATGGAGAAAAATGATTTATCGATTAGTGTTTTATGGTGAAACAAATAAATAGTTATTTGTGTTTCTCATAGTTTACGACATGTGTGTTGGATATTGGATGTCCAGACCCGACAATTCTAAGAACCCGACACCATAACCACTCGTCTTATCGTCGTCGTTACGATATCGCGAGTGCGAGCTTTGTCGCCTTAATCGTTCATTCGTCTAGGCTAAACCCTAGACGTCGTCATAGTCTTTATTCGTTGGTGCTCGATGTCGTAAACTATGAGAAACACAAATAACTATTTATTTGTTTCGCCGTAAAACACTAATCAATAAATCGATATGTTTTTCTCCGTTTATTATCGCATGGATGATTATTTGTAATTAAATAAATAATTACACAATTCCGTGAATTACCGGTTAAACAATTTAAGCGGATTTTAACCTCGTTGCCCTCAGTTTAACTCTTTACGGGTCAAACCGGGTCGGGTTCTTGGAATTGTCGGGTCTCGACATCCAATATACAATAATCTCCCACTTGGACAGAGTCCGACAACATTAGAAGAAACAGTCAGAGGAGCTCTAGCTACACATGGTTGTCCCAACCAGTTATGACACTTCAAGTCAGTAACCAAGGTATATCTACAAACTCGCGTTGTAGTTTTGACTTATGTTAATTCAAAGTCATTAGTTCCCTTCTGTATAAGACATCAATTGAACGAGAGACATGGATTTATTCATTCTCTTTAATGTTCAATTATTCTATTTCTCGTGTCGTAGTTCGAAGTGATTCAAAACAAACACATAGTAGGTTTGGGTAAGGCCTTACACTTTAACACTTGGAACTCACGAGAGGGCCCCACGATGTCTAGCTGTTGCAGTATTAGTGCAAGAGTACATAATCCCATCTTGACTACATACAGCTCCCACTAAGCCACAGATCCATTCCCAAATGTAGTCTTTACTGGCAGTTACGCGACAGCGTATACTACAATCAAAGAACAGTCCTTGGCGAACGGGAGGTAGCATATGTATCTCAGGTCAAAGGACACTACTGAGTATACCATTTAATCAAATTCGTCTTATGATTAAATCCATGAAGACAATTTGATACGAGTTACGTCACAACATCATTCTCTAATGAGGTATGTGAGTCTGGAGAGTCAACCCTTTGAGTCCAGAGTCAGAATAGTCATAGATCAGTCTTGTTCCCACAAATTAGATCGACTACGGGCGGTTTAGAATATTTCACTAAATATTCATGGATTTTTAAAACGTATGAAATTTGAACACATTTCACAGAATTCGAAATCTGCATCTAACTCTTTAGATCAGATTGAATGATTTGGTGCAAACGTTATAGTTCGACATCCCAACACTAAAGTAGAACATTAATGTAGCTCAGAATTCAGGTAATACATAACATTATTAGCTTATTGATCAAACTTGATCATGAAATTGTGAATTCTCGTGTTAAGTTCTTTGCCTGTGTTTTGGTTTTGCCTATTTAAGTTGTTTCATTAGTTTTGTTGTTTCTCATGAACAATAAAGGTACTTAAGTGAATTTGAACGTGTGATAAAACTCGTGCCCTTGGTATGCACACAGATTACTGTGTTATCACAATGGCATGTTAATTGATTATTTACAGAATCAAATTAACCTTCATTGAATGTACCCTTACATTCATGGTTCAAGACTTCACTTAAGGTGGCTAGTTGTTCAGTAAGTATGCTCGAGTACTCATTATGAACATTGGTCATCATCAAGATAATTTGAGATGATTAGGTTTTTCCAGCTTGTGTCATTTGTATAACTCTTTACGGTGACACTCATGCAACATCCCTATGTTGGATAGTTCTCGTTTCATAACTAGTATGACACGACTTGTTTCAAGAAATTGAATATATATCTGAGGATGCCATTCCTGAGATGTTTTCAATTATAGGATGTTCTTGAAACTTGGAGATAAATTTGAGGCTTCATTACAAGTTTAAATCAGTAAACTTGAATGAACATAGGATCAACACTCCATACTTATCCCGATAAGGATTGGTGGTGATGCTCCCACTTGCTTTGTGTAGACGATGCATTCTTATATTCATCTTTCTTTCAAACCGTTAGGATATTGTTTTTGTAAGAGAACTCTTGGCAAACATACTTCGTTTTCCAGAACGAAATCATTTAGTTTCATAAACGCAGTATGAATCTAAATTGATTAATATCTAGTTGTCATGTCACATACATGAGATGACAAGATGAAATCAAACTGCCAGAGTTTGATGGTATGCCAGATACAATCATCTTTGCGTTTGAAAGGTCTTGCGTGCTAGACGCCCTGATGATTATTCTATCAGAGTATCAATTCTGATTTAGGATTGTGCTCAATCCAATGACCAACCAATAATGGAAGATTTTAGACAAGTAAAATCCACATCTAGTTCCATTTGGAATTATTAGTCATACAGAATGCTAACATGTTTTCATTTTTAGCAACAACTACTTGTTGTGAAAAGATGTTTGTCTAATGAGTCTTGAATAATTACAAGAGTCACAGTGCACTGTTCGGTAATTCCTATAGAAAACAAGTTTCTTTAATAAGGAATTCAGATGTCTATACATCAGACAATGGACGTGCACAACTCAAACTTGGTCTCCCGCAAGACTCTTCTTGGAACCAATTTGAGTCGCAAGTGATTGGTGAGGAAGTGATTTGTGGGTATAATGTGTGAGTGGCGGCCATTGGCATGCCGTAAGTCATGTGTTTATTGGCTTTCAAACTTGAAACTAGATCCCCATAATGTAAGCAGCATGTGCTTAGTAGGATTTTAACACATAACATACATCCACATGAGAATATTATTGGAGATCCGAATTATGGAGTATGCACACGACATCAATTATCTGATTCAGTTGATGCTTTGATTGCTGAAATTCGGGATTCTAGGGTTCAAGATGAGGTATTCCTTTCTTGATTTTTATCTCAAGTCGATCCTACAAATGTAGACCAAGCGTTGCAAGACGCTTCTTGGGTGGAAGCTATGCAGGAGGAGTTGCAACAATTTCAGAAATTGGGTGTTTGGCATCTCGTTGATTTATCCATCAATTCTAAGGAACCTTGTGGTACTAAATGGGTCTTTAAGTCTAAAAAGGACGAACACGGTACTAAATGGGTCTTTAATGAGGTTTATGCTCCTGTAGCCAGGATTGAGGCTATAAGAATTTTTTTGGATTTCGCGGCATATCACGGGTTTAAAGTGTATCAAATCGACGTCAAAAGTGCTTTTCTAAACGGGAAAATTCATGAGGAGATGAGTTTCTTTGCATCAAACAAAGTATGTGTCTGATGTCCTGACGCGATTCAAAATTGGAGATATAAGTTGTTCATAGTGTTTCATGCAAAAAGAAAGCATAACCCTAAAAAAACAACAATCAGGTCGGCCTTGTGAGCACGTAGAGAAAGTCCAATTGTTTAGGAAAATAAGAAAGCAAAACAAGTTGAAATTGTATAATTCAAGAACAATCAGGTCGGCCTAGTGAGCACGCAAAGAAATTCCGATGAATTATACAAAGCACCAAAGAAAATAAAGCAGAACGTCAAACGAACAACAATCAGGTCGATCTTTCGATACGCAGAGAAAGTCCGGTCGTTTAACAAAATGAAAATCAAACAAGTTTAAATCTTTCAAAAGAAAGCATGCATACACTAGAACACTTACTTATTCTATTTTGTATTTTTCAGCTATAATCAGTATTACACAAAAACAAGAATCATGTTTCACCACAGATTTCAGGCCACCGTTATATTTATATCATACTAGCATGTATCAGATATGATTGGCACATTCAATGAAACAAGCAAGAACCTACAACCTTTCTGTCTAATTTATCTAGGGTCAGTAACATTCACTAATGTACTATCATTTCTCATGAGGTTGGTTCACATTTCTCAATTTTGAATTTTTCATTTTTTTATGCTTTTTCATTTTGAATAAAAGAAATCACAGTATTTTTGTATTTTTCCATAATTCTCCCCTGAAAAGCAGAAAAACAAATGAAAACATAAAAGAAATCAAAAGTGATCAACTGAAACAGATTACTTGGCATTTAACCGAGTAACACCATTGATTTGCAAAAGAAATTGAAGCGAGTTTTCTCAAACGCTTTTGTAAACAAATCAGCTATTTGAAAATCTGTGTGAATTTTCTGCAAATCAATCAATTTCTTTTCATAGTAATCACGAATAAAGTGGTATCTAATGTCAATGTGCTTAGTCTTGGAATGTTGCACGGGGTTTTTCGTGATTGATATAGTAGCCGAGTTATCGATATAGATAGGAGTAGTCAGAAATTTCAAACCATAATCGCGCAACTGTTGTTGAATCCACAGAACATGTGAACAGCAACTGGAAGCAGCAACATACTCCGCCTCCGCAGTAGACGTCACGACCGAAGTTTGTTTCTTACATTTCCATGAAACGAGCCTCTCCCCCAAAAATTGGCACCCGGCGGTAGTAGATTTGAAATTGATCTTACACCCGCCATAATCCGAGTCTGAGTAGGATGATAACTTGAACTTATTATCATTAGGATACTAGATACCAAGATCCGTACAACCCTTCAAATAAGCAAAGATTCTCTTTACTGCTAACAAATGTGAAGCTTTGGGAGCTGCCTTGTACCTAGCACACATGCAAACTGCAAACATTATGTCAGGTCGAGAAGCAGTAAGGTACATAAGAGAACCAATCATGGCACGAAACAATGTTGGATCAACATTGTCACTAGATTCATCTGGTGCAAGTCCATGAGAAACCTGAATAGGAGTATGTGCGTTTTAGTTGCTTGTCTTAAATCGTTTAACACGCCAACTAAAACTCCAAACTAAGTTTTAAACGGTTAAAACTGTTTTAGAATCAATTGATTCGAGTCCCAAAATTAATTAAGACTCAAAATTTCATAACCAATTTCATTTCGACTATAAACTCGAATTTTTCGATCTTTTTAAATATCGAACTGTTAATAATTGGTTATTGTCTCGCGACGCGTAGTCTTTAATAAGGAGGTTATTGAATTGACTGTCCTGAGTGAGATAGGGTTCTCGTATAAGCTTAGTCAGACTTTTAGTTAATTAAAACTGACTAATTAATTCTATCTGGTAATCCACAAAACAGATAGATTATGCCATCCTAGTCAAGTCTAACTTGGAACATATTTACCGATGCATCAGTGTTGGAGTATTTCAACACCGCACTTGGTGTTCAAGGTATCTTCCAAGGTGTGTGCATTGGAGTATTTCAACACCGTGCACGCACACTGACCACTGAGGACATCTATCATTTTCTTTACGAGTACCTTGTGTATTGGCGTATTTCAACACCGTACATCTGGTCATTCGTAGACAAAATTGGCATGGATGACGCTAAACGTATTTCGCGAATTAATTCGCGAAAGCCTCATAAACGGGAGTTGTTACTGGTTTTCAGAAGAGATAATTGTTGTCCATCCGATTACTTAGTGACCGGTGATTGCACTTAACGCTGCCTTTGTGGGTTGACTACTAATTGGGTTCCCATATTCCTATTCAAAATTTGCTTGCCGTTTTTGAATACGAATATTACATCGAAACACTAAACGAATTGCCTGTTATTTTAGATGGCTAATCCTCTTGATTTCTTTTATGTTTTCATTTGTTTTTCTGCTTTTTAGGGGAGAATTATGGAAAAATACAAAAATACTGTGATCTCTTGTATTCAAAATGAAAAAGCATAAAAAAATTCAAAATTCAAAATTGAGAAATGTGATCCAACCTCATGAGAAATGAAAGTACATTAGTGAATGTCACTGACCATGGATAAATTAGACAGAAAGGTTGTAGGTTCTTGCTTGTTTCATTGAATGTGCCAATCATATCTGATACATGCTAGTATGATATAAATATAACACTGGCCTGAAATCTGTGGTGAAACATGATTCTTGTTTTGTGTAATACTGATTATAGCTGAAAAATACAAAAATAGAATAAGTAAGTGTTCTAGTGTATGCATGCTTTCTTTTGAAAGATTTAAACTTGTTTGATTTTCTTTATTTTGTCAAACGATCAGACTTTCTATACGTATCGAAAGATCGACCTGTTTGTTGTTCGTTTGACGTTCTGCTTTATTTTCTTTGGTGCTTCGTATAATTCATCGGAATTTCTTTGCGTGCTCACTAGGCCGACCTGATTGTTGTTGAATTATACAATTTCAATCTGTTTTGCTTTCTTATTTTCCTAAACAATCGGACTTTCTCTACGTGCTCACAAGGCCAACCTGATTGTTGTTTGTTTAAGGTTCTGCTTTCTTTTTGCATGAAACACTATGAATAGCTTATATCTGTGAATACATTATGTGATGAATAAAAGAAAAATCAAATTTATCGTAAATCAGATTATCAATTACTTGAATCTATGGGTACCATGATTTTTGTGCTTGGAAAATATACCTAATGCATATCAGAAAGCAGTAAACATTGATTTGATTTTGCTGAAATAAACATGAAAGTGTTGTGTTGAAGTACAAGAAGCCGATCCAGTTAAATAAGATTCCTATGAAAAAGCTTGAACATGATTTCATTAAGACATTAAAATGGTGGTATTATGATGAATGTACAGTGGTAAAGGAAGAGAACAAAGTGGTGGGAATTTTTATCAATGTGGTTAATCAACTTATCCGAAGCTGACATCGACAAACTCTATCACAACAACATATTGTATCATGTTGAGGATGTTGAACATGCCTTACAATTTCAGAAAGTGATTAGAGTATGTTACGCGTTAGGGATTCACGCTGGCAACAACAGAAACCAATTTTAAAAGAAGACTGATTCAAAATCTTCTGAAGACTAGCATAAGACAAGGGGGAATTTGTTAGAACAAGTTAGAGTGTTTGATGCTAGGTCTAGGCGTTTTGTAAATGTAATGTTGATTTTGTAACTTTGTATTCTAGCGTACTAGTTGGCAGACCAGTTGGTATGCCGATCCGTACCAACTGGTACGCTGAGTTAAATGGTACGATGGGCAGCCTAAGTATAAATAGGTTGAAGTCTTTAGTTCAGAGCATATGAGTGAGTGCATCCTGTCTTAAGTGTGTGTTTTCATAGGTGTTCTCTCCCTGTTTCTCTCTGAAACCGTTTGCTATTGAAATCAATCAAAGAAGCGCTTATTTACCTTGTTGTTCATAAAATCGATCATATCACGCAATAGTAAGATCCATACCGTTACTTACAGTAGTTCCCTTTGTTGATTTTTTCACTCGATCAAGGAGAAAATGTTGAAGCTGTAGTGACAGAACCACATGAACCTCTACCAGAGCAGCCTGGTTCCTCTGGTAGAGAAGCTCGAAGGACTACTAAAGATTAAGGAAATAAAATGTTGACGCCTGAAGAGGAAGTTGTGGCTTAACAAAAGAAACTAGCAGAGAAAGAAAGGTCCCGACGAGCTGCAAGAAGAAACATTCAGGGAAGATAATAAAGTGATTGAAGAGAAATAATGAGTCTTAAAGAGATATCAATCTGGTCATCCACCGGTTGTCATATTTAAGAAGGGCCCGAACACTTTGCCGGAGCGTTCTAAAACATACAGAACTGACGAGCCTCCAATCCGTATCATTACTAACCTTGCACGAACTGATGTTGATGATTCTGATATGTCTGAAACTGCTCGTATGGTCAGATCCCTAATGAAGAACAAAATTATTTTTGATTATCTAAGGGGACTGACTGATTTTGAATCCTTTCGCAGATGCAAACAAAAATATTGAGTTCACTCTGTTTCAAGACACTTTATCTGAACTTATGCAAGTTATCTGCAAATCATATGTTCCTCCCCCTGAAGATCCATCTGAGGTGATTCCTGAACCTGAATCTGTTGAATATAGCATCTCCTCTACCAACATGATGTCTTTAGAAGACCTACGTGACTACTTGAAATTCAGAAACGTAGAGAGAAAATCCAACATTCGGAAACAACTCAAAGGTCTCCGATCGACTATCGAAAGACTGTCCATTTGGCAAAGAAAGAACAAGTTAAGCTTTGAGAGAAGGAAAGGGTCGATGCCCTCAGAAGGAAGAACGCTCCTCATGTGGCCCAACATACCAAGGCAATGGTGCAATTCACTTCCACAAACCTGAAGAATATGACTGACAACCTAAACGTCAACTATGGGATGAAGATTTTGGGATGCAAGTATGATTAGGAATTTGATGCACTTATCGTGAAAAGACACATCACGTACGTACAATTCTTCGCAGAATTCATAGCTTTACGCAGTTCATTCTCTTGGGAGCTGAGACAGCTGATGTACCTAGATCTGATTAACCATTCCAACCACAAAAAAGGAAGGGATGTTGTTTCACAGATTGGTGCCACATTTCAATTCAAAAAGAACCTACAATCTTTTGAAGAAGAGAAGAAAGCCAAAGCTTATATCTGTGATAGCATAAAGTGCAACAAGTGCGGTAGAGGTGGGCATATGGCAAGAGATTGCAGAAACAAGGGACATAAAGGTCAAGGCACCAAAAGAAGTCAGAACCACAAAGGAAATCAGTCAGATTTCTTTGAGTGTAGTCAGGCCGAACATTTCAAAAGGGATTATACAAAGCTGAAGGGAAATGGTAACATCGGCAACAACGGAAGTGGAAACGGTTGGAATGGCTAGGCTCGAGTGTACGTTATTAGGGGCATGAAAGGCGTAAAGTGGTGCAGACAACGTTAATGGTATGTTCTCTCCTAATGATTATTTTGTTACATTGTTAATTGCTAGCAATGCTGATAGAAGTTTTACATCAAGTAAGTGTAGTAAAACGATAAATGTTGTAGAGAGCCCATTAGAAGCTAAGTATTCTATACAACTGGCGAATGGTAAATTGGTCAAGAGAGATCATATTGTGCAAAATTATGTATTGGAGTTATCTGGTCACAAACTGGGGTTGATTCGTTGCCTACGACTATGGGGAAGTTTCGACATCATGAACAAAATGGATTTGGTTATCCCAGCATTAAGCGGAGATTGTGTGCCAGGAGAAGATGGTGTAAACTTCTCTTCCGAATGGAGAAGCCTTATCGGCTCGTGGCGAAAGGAGTAGATCCGTGGTCGGGCTTATTTCTTTTCATAAAAGCATAAAAGTGTCTGTGAAAGGGACACATAGCTAATTTAGCTCATGTTGTTAATGATCTGGTTGAAGAGCAACGTATTGAAGATATTCTAGTTGTTTGTGTTATCCCGATGTGTTTCAAGAAGACTTGTCAAGTCTTCCTCCATATAGGAAGATAGAGTTTCAGATCGATTTGACACCTGGGGCAGCACTGAATTCCCAAGTGCCTTATCGACTCGGGCCGAATGAGCTTTAGGAGTTGTATGCCCAAATGTAGGATTTGCTAGAAAAGGATTTTATTAGGCCTAGACCGTCGCCCTAGGGAGCATCTGTTTTGTTCATCAAGAAAAAGGAAGACACTCTTCGCATGTGCATTGACCACCGAGAAATGAATAAGGTTACCATAAAGAATCAGTATCCTCTTCTGCGTATCGATGGCCTGTTTGATCAGCTTCAGGGATCGAGCTATTATTTGAAGATCGATTTGAGATATGGGTATCATCAGTTAAGAGTCCAAGAAGAAGATATTTCGAAGAGTGCTTTCAGAACTTGATATGGTCATTATGAGTTCTTGGTTATGCCGTTCGGATTAACCAATGCGCCAACTGTATTATGGTTCTCATGAATCGGGTATGCAAGTCATACCTCGATCAATTCGTTATCGGGTTTATTCATGACATCCTCGTTTATTCCAAGACTTAGGATGATTACGCTGAGCATCTCCATTTATTTCTAGATTTGCTGAGAAAGAAGCAGCCATATGAAAAATTCTTGAAGTGCGAATTTTGGATTCGAGAAGTGTAATTTTTGGGTCACGTGCTAAATGAATTGGGAATTTATGTTAATCCATCAAAGATTGAGGCGATTAAAGATTATCCTGTACCTAAAACTCTGACTAAGGCAGACCGAAGTACGCCAATTCCTTGTTCTGGTGGGCTATTAAAAGTTTTTCGAAGATCACACACCCTTTGACAACTTTAACACAAAAGGGTGTGGTGTATGAATGTAATGCAAAGAAGGACGCTGCATTTTAGCTTTAGAAGCAGAAGCCTTGTAGTGCACCCATGCTTTCTTTTTTGGAAAGAACCAAAGAATTTGTCATGTATCGTGATGCATCTATACAAGGTTTCAGTTGTGTTCTTATACAGCACGATAAGGTTATCGCTTATGCCTCTAGACAACTCCGGCATAATGAGAAGAATTATACAAACTATGATATGGGTTGGGAGCTGCGGTTTTTGTGTTGAAGATCTGGAGACGTTACTTGTATTGTACCAAATGCGCAATTTACAACGATCACAAGGGTCTACAGCGTATCTTTAACTAAAAGGAGTAAAGCATGAGGCAGCATAGAGGAGTCGAATTATTTAATGACAATGAATGCGCTATTAAGTATCATTTGGGTAAGGCTAATGTTGTAGCCGATGCCTTGAGCTGAAAAGAAACAAAGCCGAAGCGTGTTCATACTTTGAAATTGACGATTCGTTCTGGTTTGCCAGATCAGATTTGAAATGCTCAACTTGTGGCGCTGAAAGATATAAATTTAGAATTTGAATCTTTACGAGGATTACACAAGCAAATCGAGGTAATATAGGATGGAATCCGATATTTTCCGGATATGATCGGAGCTTGTGTGATAGATTTCAGTAACATTTGAGAATCTCACCTGCCGTTGGTGAAATTTTCTTATAACAACAGTTATCACACTAACATAGGAGCAACCCTGTTTGAGGCATTATATGGTCGTAAGTGTAGATCACCAATTTGCTGGGCAGAGGTGGGTGATAGTCAGCTTAACAAAACCGTGATAACAGAGAAGATTGTTCAAATCAGAAACCGTATGGCAACAATCCGTAACAGACAGAAAAACTACGCCGATAAGCGTAATGAAACCGTTATAATTTCAGGTAGGATATTGATTCCTACTGAAAGGCTCTCCGTGGAAAGGGCTTATTTATTTTAGGAAACGAGGAAAGCCAAAACCGAAGTACATTGGACCGTTGGAGATTTTCGAACGCATTAGTCCAGTCACTTATAGATTGAATCATCGTGAGGATCTAAGCAGCGTGCATAACATATTCCATGTATCTAATATGAAGTAATGTCTATCAGACGAGTAGCTCGTGGTTTCACTCAAGGAGTTGGAGATTAATGACCAACTGCGTTTTATAGAGGAGCCAGCGGATATAATGGATCGAGAAATCAAGCGGCTTAACCATAGTATGATTCTGATTGTCAAAGTTCGGTGCAGCTTTGAAGTGTGGACCTGAGTTTACCTAAGAACGCGAGGATCAGATTATGCGTAAATATCTGAACTTGTTCAAGAAGCCTGCATTAACAACCGAAGGTAACTCTTAGATTTCAATATGGAATTTCCTAAAGGGAGGGATGATTTAAGAACCTAAAAAATTTGTCCTTTACTTTTGAGTAACAACACATGTACGATTCATGCTTGGTTCAAAAATTTATGTAACAAGGTTGCAACGTTTAATTTGCGATTCTTTAACTTTCTGCAATGAGGTTGCAACTATTAACTTATGAATCTTAATCTCTTGTCAACGGGTTTGCGATCTTAGTTTTCGGGGCAAAAATTCTCTAACAGGGGAAAGTTGTGACAATCTAATGCGTCGGGTGAGACCCGAGCATTGAAACGGATAAAACCGGTAAATCGGAGGTCACATATGTAGGCGTAGCATGTCAATTAAGTTATTGATGAGTCTAGTAGCCTTGAAACACATCACAAACAACAAACACAAGGTTGAGTCTTGAACTTTGGTGATTACCTAATAACTGATACATGTTACAACTTACACGCGAAACTATTACGTGAAATTGATTGTTTTAACGTGTTACCATATATAGCTTGTTTATATTTGTTTTAATTGTCTCGAATGTGATAATTACAATAAGATACTAATAAACATAAGAAAATATAGAAAACCATTGACAAAAAGTTGAAAAACGAACAAACGAGCACGCAAAACGAGAAAACTGAAACATGAGGCTGGACAGGGACCCGCGGAGACACGTGAGACCCCTGGCCCAAAGCCCTCGCAACACGCCAGGCCCTCTTACGGGCAGAAACCCCAGTTTTTCTTATTTAAAAGTTACTAGTCGCAATTGTTACCATTCTAAAGTCTAAACTCTCAGTGTAATCCCTTGGTATCATCCTATTGAAGATCTTGATTCATTTGTTTAAGATTCTATTAAAACATATTTTGGTGTCTAATGCTAGGTCTAGGTGTTGGTTTCGTTTGTTGTAATTTTGTAAGAATGCTACTAAACGAACCATGCTGCTAACCAATGGTTAGCTAGCAGCGAACCAATGGTACGCTGGTCTGCATGGTTTGCCGACCAGGAACACTATAAATAGGTGTTGTGTCTTCACTTGTTTAGAACAGCTAGAACTAAGAGCATTCTTGAGAGCTTACTTGTGCTCTTCTATGTGAATCATTCAATACAAATCGAGAGTTTATTTTCCTTGCGTATCATACATCGATCATTCGTTTGACTCTCTACTAGGTAGAACCGATCTAGAACAATACTTACAAGTGGTATCAACACTCTATTTTCCGATCTACTTGGTGTTCTTGAGTCAAAGTTCTCAAAAACTCACTTTTTCATCAAAATTCTTCGTTTTTGTGAGTGTTCGATTGATTATGATCCTATAGGATGTCTCCTTAAACCTAGGTTCACATTCACACAGTTCAGTTTTGCCTAATTCATTGTTTTTTTTTTCAAAAATTCATTGGAAGAACCCATTGGTACGTTGGATGAGTTTTCTGGATCGCTAGGCTATATTCATAGGTTCATTGGTTCGCTATTCCTTGGTCCCTCAGTCAATCTTCAAATTTCGTTGATTCACTAGAAATGGTTCACTAGGCTATCTGAATATTGATACGTGGCGGTTACTAATTTGGTTCGCGACGGTTATTCTCCTTACCATTGGTTCGCTGGTATAGTGGTCCATTAGTCGGTTCGCTTGTTACTAAGGTTGTTGGTTTATCATTGGTTCGGAGTTGGTTAGCTGAAATAATTGGTTCACTGGTATCTTAATTGGTTCGCTGAAACAGTTTTAACACAAATCTCAACATGGATCCATTTCAAACTTTTGCAATAATGTCGCCTTCGATGCAAGCACTACTGAATTACGACAATAAAACTGGAACAACTAGTAAGGTTCTTAAGCTACTCAAGCTTGAGGATATCCATAATTAGAAACAACGATATGAAGCTTATATTGGTCTTACGGATGTTACAAATTGGGGTCCAATGCTTGATGGTTATAAGCCCACCTCTACTGAATGGGGTTGAAAAGATATATAGTAAAATGGATGCTACAGAAAAATATGCATTCAAACTTGAAAAGGAAGCATATACCACAGTTTTTGTGGCTCTACCTAAAGAAATCCTTCATCAAATTAAAATGCATACTATGGAATGAGGTTTGTCAGAAGCTTTATGCAATAGATGTGAAGGCCATGATCAGTACAAAAGGAACAAGAAAAAGGTCTTATTGCGTGAATATGACAATTTTCTGTCACGTTCAAAATGAAAGTATCAATTACCTGATTTTAAGGCTATCACATCTGGTGAGTGATCTTGAAATTGTGGGCGAGACAAAAAAGCTGGATGAGCTGAAAGAAAAGTTACTTGATGTCTTACATGCTAAATGAGAGGGTTATATTTTGTTACTGACTCATGACTAAGGGTTTATTTACATGACCTATGATGAACTTACTCGGAACTTGCTGGCAAGAGAATTAGACATGACTACGGTGAAGACGTTACTAGCACAAATACAAAACCCTAATGTCCATTTTGGAGAGAATTCATCTACCATTCATGCCAAAGCGAAGACTAGTTCAAATCTGGCACCTACTGCATTCTATGTTGAAAATTCATCGACTGGGCATCAAAATGTTTCTTGAGGTCCAACCATGGAAACTTTTATTCAAAATGTTGTTGTTACATATCCGGTTCACACAAATCAATCAGCTTTATCTGCAAGTCAAAGTAAGATTTCTGCCAAGACGACGGATAATTTTTTGGCATTGTTTTTAGCAATGGTGTCATCCTATGATGGTGTAGTTGCTGGAAAGTTGAAAAGTGTTGATTTGACCAATGAGGATTACTAGCAAATAGATGCTAATGATTTATAGTTGATGGATATTAACTGTTCCATGGCCATGTTAATCAGACGGGGGAAGAAATTTATGCAAAGAATGGGGAGAAATGATTTAAACCCTGATGGCAAGCTTGGCTTCGACAAGTCAAAAGTGTGTTGCTTTATTTGTCAAAACTATGGACACTTTTCCAAAGAATGCATGCAATCTAGGCAGCAGGATACCCAAAGAACTTTTTAGAAATATACATAACAGATTGTAAGGGTTCAGGGAGTAATTCTAACCCTACTTCTAATTCAAATGCTAACGCATCTGTTTCAGGCACTAAAGCATGGGTTTCTCAAACCAATGATGGTTATGATTGGAGACAACAATTTTAACTTCCATATCCGACCCGTTGGTAAAACCCGACATGTTCGTAGTTTTACGCATTATTTATTTTCGATTAAATATTTATCAAGGAATTCGATTTCCTTGATCAATTTCAATCATTTCCTTTCTTGATTTTTCTAAACTTTCTCTCCAAGACTTTCCTTTGCCAAATTAAAACCCTAAACGCCTACCTCCACTATAAATACCAGCTCATATGGCCTTAGGATACCGTTCACAATATTTTTCAAGTCTTAATTTCATTCCAAGAGCTCTCATTTGTGTTTTCAAAAGTCAAAGTTTAGTAGTTTGTCCATCCAATTTGACTTTCTTCATTCGGTTTTCACGAGTTATTTTCTTCACAAAAAATGCTTATTTTATTATTTCCTTCAAAGCCCTATATTTGTTGCTGTCAAATGTTGATTAATAAAAAAGTCAACTCTGCGTGTAGACTTTTAATTGGGGATATTCATCAAATCGTAATTTTAATTCATGAATTTTTTTTTCGACGACTCTAAAATATTTAACGAACCTCTTATAATGTTTTAACAATGTCAAACTCGAGTTTTATAAATAAAGTTTCGATCTTTGACTAAAAACCTATTAAATTGGGAATTTTTACACATAAATCTTAGATTGGATGATTGTTTTGTATTTTAATCATGTAAATCAGTTCTGGACTTCTATCAGATGATAGGTATATGACCAAAACCATAAATTTGTCCAGATATCTAAATTATGCAAAGTTTTGGGATATTTTCGTAATTATTAAAACTTTAAGGTAGAAAGTGCAATTTTACTAAAGTTACATTAAATTTTCTATTTCAAACATGTAGTTTAAAAAATTTCTATTTGAAGCCTTTAATTAAGGATTTTCCATATTTAACTGTAATTAATAAAAATTACAATAAAGACCATAAACTTTCGTTGATTTTCCAAATAATGTCAAAGTCCAAATTAGGTTAAAGTGCTAGTATAATTATAATAAATATTTTGACACTTAAATAATAATAAGAATCCCCAATTAACCCAAAAAACTCTACAACTATAGTCATCGTGCCTTCTTTTGTTCATTTGGTTTTCATTTATTAGATCAATATTCATAACCCTATTTTTTTATGTTTTGGGGTGAGTATTCATAACCCTATTTTTTTAATGTTTTGGGGTGTAACATGTAAACTTATCAAACTTTCTACTATATATTTTTCATTTAACTTAAATGAGATTCTTGTTCGTTGTTGTGTGTTTTGCTTGTATGTGAACTGTATGTCACTCGCGCAACAGTAACGGTAAAAAAGCCTCGGTTCCAATAATAGATCTATTGGGATCACGTCCCACTTGACTTGACCGGTTTTGGTGTCGAGTGATTGGTAACCTAAACTTCAGGATTGGTTTATGCACCACTCTAGTATTAGCTTTATTTCAATACATGTTCTTTCATACTTGTGCATTTCCACATAACGTTAGGTCACATGATTTTCACTTATGTACACATAAAACCTATGTTTACTCACCACCTACTTTGCAGTTGACTCTATACTTTGTACATGTTGCAGGAAACATCATTTGATGCGAAGAACTTGATGTGGACACGTAGGATCCCTTTGGACTTAGTAATGACCTTAATGAATAATTTTCGTATTATTGTAATTTGTATGTTTGGAATATATGTTATACTCTTATTTTGTATTTTAATGAAATTGGTTTTGATTAATATATATCGCAATGCTAATTTTAGTGTTGTGAGCATCTGGACAATCATCGCGCCCCAATGTATTCCACCATCAGTTGGGGTGTGAGAGATTGGTATCAAAGCCACGGCTATAGGGATCTAGGTTATTAGAAATGGATTGACCTAGACTATTGCATTAGGCGTCCTGCATGAGTGCGTCATGCTTAGTATGCTTTATTACTTGCTATGTCCTTTAGGTTCTTCTTAGTCTTACCTGTTTTGATTTCTCTCTCAACTTTAGACACTTAACACACGCGCATACACTAATACTTTGAGGCTTCCTAGCCTCGTTCCCCTAGTAATGGTGCCTTACGTACCATTTTAGGAAAATTGGTTTTTGATTTTAAACTCTCATAGGAGTTAGGTTTCTAGAAGTAGACGTGTAGTAACTGGAAGGGGGAAAGCGTCGGTAACCATAGGCTTTCTATTTAGCCTGGTGTTGCGTATAAATCCTAATCTATCTTGGGACCTGGACACCTAACTGGGAGCCCTTGGTGAGAGGTTGGAACTTATTATGCCAAAGCATGTCACTATACTACTAGTAACCACAAATAACTCCGATTAGTCAACGGTTGTAATTTCCCAATCGGGATACGAGGACCATTCCATTTTGTTT
>JBCNJP010000008.1:3400211-3467711 GCA_039602395.1 Deinandra increscens subsp. villosa | reverse complement strand
AAATAGCTCATTACACTACATCATGGCTCAAATGGTTGTTCCAGTGATAATGGACACGCTGCACGTGGTGATTCACGCAATGAGAGTCCTAAGTTGCCCTTTTAATAGTTGTTTTAGTCAAACATATCAATATAAATGCACTTTGTCCTAGACCTACCGCAACGTGATACTCCCTTAACCCTAAACTTACCTCGCAAATCTAGCCATTTGGTTTTCAAACATCTACAAAACTGCATTTTAGCCTCTTGAAAATTTCATCATTTGACAAGTAATATTTCTTTTGACAAAAAAGTTTCAAAATAAGAAGACCCAAAATGTTTTACGTTCAACCTACCAAAAATATACACGTATCAGTTTTTTTCTAAATTGCATGTTGGCGAGCCCCCATTGATGTGTTCACAAGTTTATAAGTTTGCGTGGTTATGGGATTCCACGCTTACAAGTTAACAAGTTTTCACATTAACAAGTCTACGAACATGCAGGTATATGATTCACCATTTTAGCAAAAATTTTCAAGTTGTCCATTTTAAGACTTTCATATTTTAATCTCACGTGTTTTATTTCAATGAACGCATGCCTGGGAGTCTGCTTGTTTGGGGAATTTACGAGTTTACAAGTTTACATGCTACGGGATTGCAAGTGTACAAATTTACGACTTTACAACCTCGCAAGTAGACAACTCTATATGCGCTTAAAATGTAAAAATTTCTCGCTCGAATCTATATTTTCAAGTGGTCCCTGAGTTATTTTTCGCACTACACCCTAAACCTTTAGCAAATATGCCTTTCTGATATTCCATACTGGTACACCCGTCAAATGATTTCATTTCAAGGTCTTTACTCTTATTAACGCTAAAGTTGTATGTTTCATGAAGATCTTTCAAAATCTCGCCGGGACGTTCAAGTCTTGGTGATTCATGGAGATAATTCTGTAAGTGGTCTCAAGACCATTTCTGGAATCAAAGCCCACAAATACTTGCACAAGGAGTACGTGGCATTCATAGTTCATATTGTAGAAGCTCATGATAAAGAAACTGGAAATCGAAGACATCCTAGTCATTAGGAATTTCCTGAAGTTTCTCAAAGACGTATCGGGTCTTCCCCTGTTCACCGAATTGACTTTTATATCTACCCTATGATTGGTGTATTCCCCTTGCGAGTCACCTTATCGCCTCACGCATCTCAAAAACCTATAAACTATTAACCCCTAAATTCATGATCGCCTTCATTGAACATACTTGAATTTACTCTAAACCCGCTCTAAGTTTTAAATCATGGAACTCGTATTACTTCAACATTAAACTCAGGGGAAAACTTTTGTTAATGGATTCGACTAAATAGTCGTTCCTCGAGTTTGATTTTGTCTATTTAAATTCATAGGGTCGACTATTATGGTAGATCTATAAATTTTGATTTTTGGTCATTTAATTTTATGAACTTTACTATTGGTGATTCAATAGTCGATCCATGAATCTTATTCTTGTTATTCAAATTTGTGACCCAAGTTCTGGTGATTCGGTGGTCAATACATGAAACTCAGTCTTGCTATTTGAATTCATGAACTCGATTCTTGGTGATTCAATAGTCGGTTCATGAATTAAACTCGTGATATTTAACCTCATGGACTCGGTCATTGTTAACTCAATAGTCGATTTACGAGTTCAACTTTTGATTATTCAATTCGAGAACTCGACTTTTGTTGACTCAATAGTCAATTCACAAACCCATCTTTAGTTGCTAAATTCATGTACTCTATTCTTGTTAAATCAATAATTGTTTCATGGATATGATTTCGGTTCGATACGTGATTACGTCTTTTGCTCGATTCACTGATTCAACATGTAATACTCTATTTATGTTTTGGTCCCAACTTACCCAAAGACCAATTGGTTTCATCTATGGATCTAATCTTTATCATTGTATACACGATTTATGATTTCATTTGGTGTTGGTAGTATTATGGTTTAACTTGTGATACTCGATATTCAATTTATGCTTGATTTATATTTTTTCCCATGCACGTATTGGAAATTCTTGCTGTCTGAATCATGTTATTCGATAGATGATGTTCATGCTATTCGAATCATGTATTTGACTCATGTCACCTAATACATGACACTAGACACAACTCATTTTGCTCGACCCTTTTGGTGTTAACGATTTTGGATTTGGGATCTAGTTAGTGGCGTAATAATTCTATACGCAAGTTTGTTTTGCGATTGTGGAAATTCTCATTTGTAATTTGATTCTTCTCACCATCACATTTTTTAGTTGTGTCTTCACTATCTCATTATTTATTAAACTTGTTGAACTGGGACCCATACGTGCCATAACCAACGATTGTGTGTGATGCTAGCTACAACGTAAGATCAGTTTCGGACATGGGCACCAGGTCTTATATTTATACAAGAGATCGTTAGGGAATTTTTCCAAGCTTCGCGTCTTGTGGATGGGCCGAATGTTGGTCGCGACCTATCTGGCATATCCAGAACTCGATGCGTTGTCTTTACGAAAAATCCGCGATCATGAATTTGTTATCATATGGAACAATTTCACTAATGTTATGTTAAGACCTCAAACCCGATTTTCAAAACCGTACATGTTACACCTGTCCCTCTTATTCCGTACCTCCAGTCTAGCTCCAAAAGTAGGGGAGACTGTTGTTTTATTCAAACTATTGGATTCTTTTGGTTATATCATGCTACTATTGGAGTCTTTTGGTTATATCATGCTATTGCAATCTCAGAATCAGTTACTGGTATTTAGTTATTGTTTTGTGTAATAGGTGGTTCTCCGTAGGCAACTAGTACACTTTTAGGTATCAAAGATGTGGTGGGTTAGCTACAGTACACCCTATATATAAACATCGATGGTGCTTTAAGGGTGGACTGGGAGTCAAACGGAGGGCTGACCTGTGACGCCCACTCCCAGACTTGGCCCTAGGAGTGGTCACGCATCGGATTTACTCATGAACACAAGGTACAACAGAGATAACTAAAGCAACGGAAATAAAAACTTTTATTCATATGCCAAGTATTACATAGTAAGAGAGACAAATTCAAAAGAGAAATAAATATCTACATGCCAGTCTTCGAAAATGTCTTCTCTTGATAGCTTGACATTGTCTTGATAGTGTATGCCCCTAGTTCCTGCTCACATCTCAGCCTTCCCTTTCCAATCCGAAGGTCCAGCCTCACCTGACATACATAACTTAACAAGTCAGCTTACGCTGGTGAGTTCTACGTTTTTGGAAAACTTTACCTTTCGAAGGCACTTAGGTCTGTCAAACACATTTCTGCACTTAGACAATCAAACATAAAACAGAAAGCACATATATTCACATACCCTAATCTCGTGAATAGACTAACCTTCTGTCTCTTTGTCATTCTTGTCTCAAGTAAAGGACGTATCCTAATGTTAAGTGCTATCTTAGGGAAATAGTGTTTCTTTTTGCCTTACGAACACATCGTGTAGCAACGGTCCCTTTAGTTTTGACACTATATAGCTTTGACGATTTCTGGCTTTGACGCCGCTTAGCTTTGACGCTTTCTGGCTTTGACGCCGCTTAGCTTTGACGCTTTCTGGCTTTGACGCCGCTTAGCTTTGACGCTTTCTGGCTTTGACGCCGCTTAGCTTTGACGCTTGGTTTTGACACCATTGGGACAACACTATTTAACTTCTTGTTTCAGAAGCCCCTTACTCACCAATCTTTTCTCGATTACCATCCTTAATCTATTCTACTAGAAACATCGAAATGGCAATCTATCTTTCCTCTAATCATCACCATACAATCAATACATATAACAATCAATTATAACAATTGAGAGTATTTTCACAAAACGTTATGTATATCAGCCCAAAACGGTTTAAAGCATTTAAACATTTTAAAAGAGGGCTCATAGAACTCACCTTAGGTTGCGAAGTAGTTTCTTGCCTTATTCCTTCATGAAACTAACTTGCTTTAACATGATGTCCCTAGCAAGACATCCTAGAGGTTACAAATGGTCATTAAGACTAACCCTTTAACCCAAACCCAACCACTTGTTGGTTTAACATTTATTTGTAAAAAATGACAGTTTTGCCATTTGTGGGAAAAAGTATTCTTTTAGTGATATTTATGAAGATGTGCATTCCTATAAGTAAACGCTCACTCCGGGATCGCCCAGTGAAGCGTTTGCCATGTCCCAGTTGGGATTTATGCGACAACGCCACTATGCCAAAAACCTCAGTGTACAGGCGCCACCCTTCCAGTCCGCACCAACTTCTAGATATCCGAGTAACTCGGTACATTCAATACTTTATCAAAACCCATGTTTTAACTTATATATACTTAGTTCATATATATAATTATGTTCTTTTGTTGAATATTATTACCCTTGCCCAAGCCTTTATGCCCTTGATGAGTGATTCTCATGACCGACCGTATAGGCGTTATCACGACCAGGAGGCGGGATTACTATGAGATATCACCCATATTTGTGTTTTAGTTTGGTGATGATCATGACCGACTGTATAGGCGTTATCACGATCAGGAGGCGGAATTACTATGATTAAAACACCAATGTTTATGTTCTTGTTCTTGGTTTACTTGTTCTTGATAAACCAACATGGTGAAACCATACCAACCATTCTTTAAACATGAAATTAACTTAAGGATTTCTTAAAAATGTTATTCTATGGCTTCATACCAAATTTCATCCCATGATTCCCACTAGAACTCCCAATCTCAACAAAACATGTTCAAGAACCTTAATCTTGCATTATTCTTAAAAGGCATATCTAAGTGTTATGAATCATGAAACTAATTGAAGGATTATGTTAAACATACCTTAAGTTGATCTATTCCAGAAGATGGGCTTCTAACTCCCTTTGAATCTTCAAAAATGCAAGCTAGAGTGTTCTTAGTGTTCTTGAGGTTTCTTAGAGGTTTTAGGTTGATTTTAGGTGAATTAGCAAGGAAAATGGATGGATTTATGACCTATTTATAGCCTAACACTCCTAACCTGATGCTTACACATGGCATGATAACTAAGCATCAATTTTGACACCTAAGGGTGGTGAACATGACACATGGCAAGTGAATATGACACTAAATCAATCAAAAAATGACACTTGTCATGAGCTCCTCTTTTGCTTTTCAAACAAGCCTAGAACTTTCCCAAATGCCATCTTTAATCCTCGAACTTATATAAAACATGCATCTAAGGTTCCTAAATATCCTAATACTTTTTCTTATAATCATCTAAGCCTCAGGACACGCAAAACGATAAGATAAACTTAATTATTTATCTAACTGTTATTCCGATTTCGCCTATATTTCTTTATATCAAATATCTTCGCAACTACGTATTCACCTATATCATCATGCGTATACATGTATCACTAATATAACTCATATATATTATATATTTAACATGCAAACACGTATTTTTTTTCTTAATAATCTAACCCGATAAACACTTACCTTATGCGTAGTTTATTGTTATAACTTCAAATACGCATTTCTTAACATTTTAACATGTTAATCACATAAACACATATACGACACATATTTTCACCTATAAAAATACATAAACACCTATATATTTTTTTACCTTTAGATTTTGGGGTGTTACAACTCTCCCCTCCTTAAACAAGGTTTCGTCCTCGAAACCTGTTCAGGCTTCAAACAACTCAGGATGAGATTTTCGCATCTCGTCCTCTCTTTACCATGTAGACTCAGAACCCTTCTTGTGCATCCATTGCACCCTAATCATTGGAATGGTCTTATTCCTAAGCCTTTCCTCATATCGATCTATAATAGCAACGGGCCTTTCTACAAGTGACAACGTGTTATCGATTCCTATCTCATCCAAGGGTATTATTTGCGACTTATCTACTACACACTTCCTTAAGTGTGATACATGAAATGTTGGGTGAATCCCAGACATTTCCTCAGGTAGGTCTAGTCGATAGGCAACTTCTCCTACACGTTCAACAATTCTAAAAGGTCCTACGAACCTCGGGCCTAACTTGCCCCTCTTGCGAAAGCGAATAATACTCTTCCATGGAGACACTTTTAATAACACGAAGTCTCCTACTTGGAACTCTATAGGCCTCCTCCTCTTATCTGCATAAGACTTTTGTCGATCTTGAGCAGCCTTTAGTCGTGCCTTGATCGCATCAAGGTTTCGAGCCATATTTTGAACCTCATCTTTGCTTCCTAGTTCTCGTTGTCCTACTTCACCCCAACACACTGGAGTTCTACACTTCCTACCATACAACATTTCTAAAGGTGGCATACCTATGCTAGCATGATAACTGTTGTTGTATGAGAACTCTGCCAGGTGTAGGTGACTATCCCAACTTCCTCCAAAGTCAATAATGCAGGCACGCAACATATCTTCCAGAGTTTGAATCGTTCTCTCACTCTGTCCATCCGTCTGAGGATGATATGCTGTGCTAATATGCAATCTTGACCCCATTTGTTCATGGAATTTCTTCCAAAACCACGAAGTGAACCGTGTATCCCTATCATAAATAATAGTTACCGGCACTCCGTGTTGAGCAATAATCTCCTTTGTGAACAATGTAGCTAACTCTTCAGAACAATGTGTTTCTTTTATAGGTAAGAAATGAGCACTCTTTGTTAGCATGTCCACTATCACCCAGATGGTGTCATAACATTTAATTGTTTTATGTAGCTTGGTTATGAAGTCCATCGTGATATGTTCCCACTTCCATTCGGGAATCTTCAAAGGTTAAAGCTTTCCATAAGGCTTTTGATGCTCAGCTTTAACCTTTGCGCAAGTCAAACACCTATTCACATATTGCATGACATTAAACTTCATACCCGGCCACCAATAGTCCCGTTTTAAGTCTTGGTACATCTTGGTTGCACCAGGATGAATTGAATAGCGTGACTTATGAGCTTCATCTAAGATCTTACCGCGAATCTCACCTAAAAGCGGTACCCGCATTCGACCGTACCTAGTCTTAATTCCAAACTTGTTTTCTACTAAGCTCCCAACTTGTCCTACCATCCTTTCCTTCTTTACGTTATCGTCCTTCAATGCCTCGTACTGATCTCTTTGAAGTTGGACCAGAAAATCAGGAGTAACGACTAACTTATATGACTTCACCCTGATTGGAGGATGATCCTCCTTTCTACTCAAAGCATCGGCCACTACGTTGGCCTTACCTGGGTGATACATAATCTCACAGTCGTAATCCTTGATCAACTCTAACCATCTACGCTGCCTCATATTAAGATCCTTTTGCTCGAAGAAGTACCTTAAACTCTTATGATCAGTGTAGATGGTACACTTTACCATGTACAAATAATGCCTCCATATCTTGAGAGCAAACACAAAGGCCGCCAACTCTAAGTCGTGAGTTGGATAGTTTGTCTCATGAGCTTTTAGTTGCCTTGATGTGTAGGCAATGACCTTGCCCCGCTGCATCAAAACACAACCTAAGCCTTGATAAGAAGCATCAGAGTACACTACCAAATCATCAGACCCATCCGGTAAGGATAATACCGGTGCCTGAGTCAATCTGGCTTTTAACTCCTCAAACGCACTCTACTGACTAGGTCCCCATAAGAACTTAGTGTCCTTCTTGGTTAACTTAGTCAGTGGCGTTGCAATCCTTGCAAAGTCTTGAATAAACCTACGATAATAGCCGGCAAGACCTAAGAAACTACGAATCTCTGAAGGCGTCTTAGGTGGCTTCCAACTCATTACCGTCTCGATCTTTGCTGGATCTATAAGAATGCTATCCGCGTTTATCACATGACTGAGGAATTGAACTTCTTAAGCCAAAACGCACATTTCAAAAACTTGGCATATAGCTTTTCCTTCCTTAAGGTCCTAGCACCTCCTTTAAATGCATCGCATGATCATGTTCATTCCTGGAATAAATTAAAATGTCATCTATGAACACGATCACGAATCGGTCCAACATGGCTCGACATACTCTATTCATGAGGTCCATGAAAGCTGCAGGGGCATTAGTCAACCCAAATGACATAACCAGAAATTCATAATGACCATAACGCGTGCGAAAACTGTCTTCTCAATATCTTCATCTCTAATCTTGAGCTGATGATAACCCGACCTTAGATCTATCTTAGAGAACCAACTCGCTCCTTGTAGCTGGTCGAATAAATCGTCGATCCTAGGCAAAGGATATCTATTCTTAATAGTTAGCTTATTTAGATCCCTATAGTCGATGCACATTCTCATACTTCCATCCTTCTTTTTGACAAAAAGCACTGGAGCACCCCAAGGTGAGATGCTTGGTCTAATAAACCCTTTGTCAAGCAAGTCTTCCAATGGTGACATCAACTCTTTCATCTCTGAGGGAGCTAACCTATAAGGTGACTTCGCTACGGGTTGGGATCCTGGCACTAAGTCGATCCTAAACTCTACCTCTCGATCGGGAGGGATGCCGGGTAGTTCTTCTGGAAACATGTCTGGAAATTGGCATACTACCGGCACATCTTTTAGCTCCTTAGTCTTCACCCTCGAATCGATAGCATAATCAAGGTACGCCTTGCACCCTTGACTTATGAACTTCTGCGCCTTGATCATTGAAATGATCTTAACTGCTGAGCTATCACAATCTCCATAAATGGATATGGTTTTCCCAGTTGGCGCTCGAAGTTGAACCTTCTTTTGGTTACAGATAATCTGCGCATCATTCTCTGCAAGCCAATCCATTCCTAACACAACATCGAAACCTCCTAACTATTCTACCATCGTTGTCATTTCCATGACTTCCACTAGCCATTTCCTACCTTAAGATGAGTGACATTTTAGGATTTATGTGACGTAGAGTTTCCAAGTTTTGAATACATGATAGACAGATAAGCGCAGACGTCAATACGTTTATTAATATATGATGTCTTCAAAACTTAGCTACACCTATTCACATGCATTCTTAGTGTCCCCATCCTAAGTTCCTACTTTCATTGACAACGTATCCTATCGTCAAATGAATTATCTCGCACTTGGCCTCATAATAACCAGTATTTAAGATATACTTATATAGTTGATACCAAATTGCAGTAGCTAATTGCAATTGGGTATTTCCCATACCCATATACTCTAAATCCCGTCTATTATGTTCCTAATGCAACGTTCTACCTATGGGCATAACTATCAATACTGGCATTTGTCTCATCTTACTTGGCCTTCCCAGAGTCCTAGTTTAAGTCTAGACACCGCAATAGTATCTAAATCTCTTAAACCAAGGCTCTGATACCAACTTGTGACGCCCACTCCCAGACTTGGCCCTAGGAGTGGTCACGCATCGGATTTACTCATGAACACAAGGTACAACAGAGATAACTAAAGCAGCGGAAATAAAAACTTTTATTCATATGCCAAGTATTACATAGTAAGAGAGACAAATTCCAAAGAGAAATAAATATCTCCATGCCAGTCTTCGAAAATGTCTTCTCTTGATAGCTTGACATTGTCTTGATAGTGTACGCCCCCTAGTTCCTGCTCACATCTCAGCCTTCCATTTCCAATCCGAAGGTCCAGCCTCACCTGACATACATAACTTAACAAGTCAGCTTACGCTGGTGAGTTCTACGTTTTTGGAAAACTTTACCTTTTGAAGGCACTTAGGTCTGTCAAACACATTTCTGCACTTAGACAATCAAACACAAAGCAGAAAGCACATATATTCACATACCCTAATCTCGTGAATAGACTAACCTTCTGTCTCTTTGTCATTCTTGTCTCAAGTAAAGGACGTATCCTAATGTTAAGTGCTATCTTAGGGAAATAGTGTTTCTTTTTGCCTTACGAACACATCGTGTAGCAACGGTCCCTTTAGTTTTGACACTATATAGCTTTGACGCTTTCTGGCTTTGACGCCGCTTAGCTTTGACGCTTTCTGGCTTTGACGCCGCTTAGCTTTGACGCTTTCTGGCTTTGACGCCGCTTAGCTTTGACGCTTTCTGGCTTTGACGCCGCTTAGCTTTGACGCTTGGTTTTGACACCATTGGGACAACACTATTTAACTTCTTGTTTCAGAAGCCCCTTACTCACCAATCTTTTCTCGATTACCATCCTTAATCTATTCTACTAGAAACATCGAAATGGCAATCTATCTTTCCTCTAATCATCACCATACAATCAATACATATAATAATCAATTATAACAATTGAGAGTATTTTCACAAAACGTTATATATATCAGCCCAAAACGGTTAAAAGCATTTAAACATTTTAAAAAAGGGCTCATAGAACTCACCTTAGGTTGCGAAGTAGTTTCTTGCCTTATTCCTTCATGAAACTAACTTGCTTTAACATGATGTCCCTAGCAAGACATCCTAGAGATTACAAATGGTCATTAAGACTAACCCTTTAACCCAAACCCAACCACTTGTTGGTTTAACATTTATTTGTAAAAAATAACCGTTTTGCCATTTGCGGGAAAAAGTATTCTTTTAGTGATATTTATGAAGATGTGCATTCCTATAAGTAAACGCTCACTCCGGGATCGCCCAGTGAAGCGTTTGCCATGTCCCAGTTGGGATTTATGCGACAACGCCACTATGCCAAAAACCCCAGTGTACAGGCGCCACCCTTCCAGTCCGCACCAACTTCTAGATATCCGAGTAACTCGGTACATTCAATACTTTATCAAAACCCATGTTTTAACTTATATATACTTAGTTCATATGTATAATTATGTTCTTTTGTTGAATATTTTTACCCTTGCCCAAGCCTTTATGCCCTTGATGAGTGATTCTCATGACCGACCGTATAGGCGTTATCACGACCAGGAGGCGGGATTACTATGAGATATCACCCATATTTGTGTTTTAGTTTGGTGATGATCATGACCGACCGTATAGGCGTTATCACGACCAGGAGGCGGAATTACTATGATTAAAACACCAATGTTTATGTTCTTGTTCTTGGTTTACTTGTTCTTGATAAACCAACATGGTGAAACCATACCAACCATTCTTTAAACATGAAATTAACTTAAGGATTTCTTAAAAATGTTATTCTATGGCTTCATACCAAATTTCAACTCATGATTCCCACTAGAACTCCCAATCTCAACAAAACATGTTCAAGAACCTTAATCTTGCATTATTCTTAAAAGGCATATCTAAGTGTTATGAATCATGAAACTAATTGAAGAATTATGTTAAACATACCTTAAGTTGATCTATTCCAGAAGATGGGCTCCTAACTCCCTTTGAATCTTCAAAAATGCAAGCTAGAGTGTTCTTAGTGTTCTTGAGGTTTCTTAGAGGTTTTAGGTTGATTTTAGGTGAATTAGCAAGGAAAATGGATGGATTTATGACCTATTTATAGCCAAACACTCCTAACCTGATGCTTACACATGGCATGATGACTAAGCATCAATTTTGACACCTAAGGGTGGTGAACATGACACATGGCAAGTGAATATGACACTAAATCAACCAAAAAAATGACACTTGTCATGAGCTCCTCTTTTGCTTTTCAAACAAGCCTAGAACTTTCCCAAATGCCATCTTTTACCCTCGAACTTATATAAAACATGCATCTAAGGTTCCTAAATATCCTAATACTTTTTCTTATAATCATCTAAGTCTCAGGACACGCAAAACGATAAGATAAACTTAATTATTAATCTAACTGTTATTCCAATTTCGCCTATATTTCTTTATATCAAATATCTTCGCAACTACGTATTCACCTATATCATCATGCGTATACATGTATCACTAATATAACTCATATATATTATATATTTAACATGCAAACACGTATTTTTTTCTTAATAATCTAACCCGATAAACACTTACCTTATGCATAGTTTATTGTTATAACTTCAAATACGCATTTGTTAACATTTTAACATGTTAATCACATAAACACATATACGACACATATTTTCACATATAAAAATATATAAACACATATATATTTATTACCTTTAGATTTTTGGGTGTTACATGACCTTTGTTGTTAGTTGTGTTGCAAGCTATGTCAACCTATTTGTTACCTTTAGTAACTTAGCTTTGTCGGCTAAGTAAAAAGCAGTACCGATATAAATGGTACAGTAAACGAAAGTGTTGAATTCATTTTCGGTGAAATCGTTTATATCATCACCTTACCTCTTGGTCGATGTGTGTTCCCTTTTCGGTGGAAACCCTCTTTGGTTTCTACTAATTTCGGGACAAAACTCCCAAAAGTAAGGAGACTGTAACATCCACATCCGACCCGTTTGTAAAACCAGACACGTTTCGTAATTTCGCGCATTTTTTTTTCGATTAAATATTTATCAAGGAATCCAATTCTTACTTTACTCAAATAACATTTTAATGGGCCAAAATCGTTTTACCAAAATAAAGTATTCAATTGGTTACTTTTCATACTAATTAATTTGTTAAAAATGTGAGTAAAGCAAATTACGATGTTTCATGTGGTTGCGGTAGTTAACCAGGAGATTAAGTAATAACTAGGAGTCTCGTATGACTCAGAAATTGTTAAAAGTAAAGGTTGGTTTGGGTGTTGGTGAATTTAATTTGATCCTTTGAAACGAAAATAAAACGATTTGTGATTTTTACACGTTTTCGGTTCACGAATCGCCGTAACCGGGAGTTTGTAAATTTCATGAATCATATTTTTACATTCCATCATGTTATTTTTAGTTATAAAAACTTGATCGCAAAATTGGTGAATTTAACGAGTTGAAACGGATAGCGAACGAAAGAAGGAAAAGAAAAAAAAATAATACAAAAATCTGCTGGCCGCTAGGACCGAAGACCCGACCTCCGGTTCACCTTGGCAGCGCCCTGACCATTGAGGCAAGGCATCATTACTGATTTATGTCCGTTTCCAAGCCTTATATCTCTTCTAATCGTGACCTGATCGCGACCTGGACTATATTTGGGCTAAAATCTTCATTTCTAACTCGTTTTGGTCAAGTTTTCTTCTATAACTTCATCCAAAAGTCCCCTATTGTATTCTCCAAGTTAAAACCATGTCTAATTCGATTTCCTTGATCATTTTCAATCATTTCTTTTCTTGATGTTTCTAAAGATTCTCTCCAAGACCTTCCTTTGCCAAATTAAAACCCTAAACGCCCACCTCCACTATAAATACTAGCTCATATGGCCTTAGGAAACCGTTCACAACATTTATCAACTTTCTACTTCATTCCAAGAGCTCCCGCTTGCGTTTTCAGAAGTCAAAGTTTAGCAGTTTGATCATCCGATTTGACTTTCTTGCTTATTTTACTATTTCCTTCAAAACCGTACTCTTTGTTTTTCTATCAAATGTTGATTAAACAAAAAGTCAACTCTGCGTGTAGACTTTTCATCGGGGATATTCATCAAAACGTAATTTTAATTCATGAATCTATTTTGCAACAAATCTAAAATATTTAATGGACATGTTATAATCATTTAACAAAGTCAAACTCGAGTTTTATAAATTAATTTTTGATCTTTGACTAAAAACCCATTAAATCGGGAAATTTTACACATAAATCTTAGATTGGATGATTTTGTTGTATTTTAATCATGTAAATCAGTCCTGGACTTCTATCAGATGATAGGTATATGACCAAATCCATAAATTTAGCCAGATATCTAAATTATGCAAAGTTTTGGGCTATTTTTGTAATTATTAAAACTTTAAGGTAGAAAGTGCAATTTTACTAAAGTTACATTAAATTTTTTGTTTTGAACCTGTAGTTTAAGAAACTTCTATTTGAACCCTTTAATTAAGGATTTTTCATATTTAACTCAAATTTATAGAAATTACAATAAAGACCCTAAACTTTCGTTGATTTTCCAAATAATGTCAAAGTCCTGAATAGGTTAAAGTCCTAGCATTATTATAAAAATGTTTTGACACTTAATTAATAATAACAATCCCCAATTAATCCAAAACTCTACCACTCTAGTCATCATGCCTTCTTTTGTTCATTTAGTTTTTCATTTATTAGATGATCACCTGTGTCTATCGTATCTCATTCTCGGTGTCCTCCTCATCTCTCGAACGCTATTCGCGAGGTGAGTATTCATAGCCCCATTTTTGTTTTATGTTTTGGGGTGTAACATGTACACTTATCGAAGTTTCATACTATATATTTTTCGTTTAACTCAAATGCGATTCTTGTTCGTTAATGTGTGTTTTGCTTGTATGTGAACTGTATGTGATAATGCATGTTGTTCTTTCATTATATTTCAAGATCATTCGCATAACATTAGCTATAAAAAAATCTAGGTTCCATTAATAGATCTATTGGGGTGACGTCCAACTTGACTTGACCGGGTTTGGCATCGAGTGATTGGTAACTAAAACGTCAGTATTGGTTTCCTAAACTTCAGGATTGGTTTATGCATCACTCTAGTATTTGCTTTATTTCAATACATGTTCTTTCATACTTGTGCATTTCCACATAACATTAGGTCGCATGATATTCACTTATGTACACTTAAAACCTATGTTTACTCACCAACTACTTTTTAGTTGACTCTATACTCTTGTACATTTTGCAAGAAACATTATATGATGTGAAGAACTTGATGTGGGCACGTAGGATCCTTTTGCACTTAGTAGTGACCTTAATAAACAATTATCGTATTATTGTAATTTGTATGTTTGGATTATATGTTGTACTATTATTTTTACTTTATTGAAATGGGTTTTGATTATGATATGTCGCAATGTTAATTTTAGTGTTGTGAGCATCTGGACAATTCTCGCGCCCCGACATATTCCGCCATCGGTTGGGGTGTGACAACAATTCCCTGTTGAATCTGCTTTTGTTTGCAGGTCTCAAGCAGATGATGTTATTATGGAGACTTGTTCTGAATTACCTGATGATGATTTCCTCGAAGGATCACATCAAGCATTCATGGTAGACATTTAGGTGAATCCTCAATAATGTGCAACTTGCGTTATATCTGCACAAAAATCAAGATAATTGTCTGATGAGAGTGTGTTATACTATGACAGGTACAAATTGTCTGAAACAAACACTAAAATTTACAAACAAAGGTGAGATGACATTAAGTCCGAATTGAAAAGGAACATGATCTGACTTTGAACACAAAAATAGAGCTCAATAATAAAAATGAAGAGTTTATTTTCTTAGAAAAGAACCTTGCTGAAGCTAATGCAAAGTTTCTGAGTTAAACATTGAGATTCTAGATTTGAAAATACAATTTGAAAATTTTAAAAGTTCAAATTCCTTTGCAAGCTATCTTTGAAAAGATGAAACCCTGAAAGGAAGTGTTCAAGGAGTCAGGTGTTACCTCAGTTCCTCCACCGATATCCCACTCCTTAGAACCAACTGAGACAGAAATCAAACCATGTTGTGTTTGAGTATTCTAAATTTACCGAAACTTGTTTGGTTCTTCTGACCAACACAAGGGAACTTACAAGAAAAATCCGAGGAAGAATGATCAAAAAACAACAACTATTGAACAAAAACAATCAGATTCCACTGATTCCATGGTTGCAAACCAGTTATTGAGCTTAAGTCTGAGGAGGGTGTGAAAGAAACATCTTCTGAATTTTCAAAAGTAAAAGCAAAAAAATTTCTTGAAAAGGAAAAATTTGAAAAAGGTCTTGATCTTTATTATGAAAAAGATAAAATAAATGAAGGAGAGCACCCAAGACCTGATGTTTCTAAAATACCGGTTACTATTCCTAAATCAACCAAATTTAGTTGAATCGGATTTGGTTCAAGTGATGCTGGGAAATCAGATGTCAGTCAAAAGAAACCTCAAAAGTCCTAGAAAAATTAAATTAAAAATGTTAAATCACTTGAAACAAAAACTGAGAAAGATGATGTAAAATCAAAAGGTAAATCTGTGGCTGTTGATTGTGCTAACACACAGAGAATGTACTGTTTAAAAGGCAGTGACACTATTTTCTTAGACGAGATATTTCCATTGGACTGTGTTGATCCGAAGCGTGTTTCCCAAGTTTTCACTGTTGCTTCGGGGGTTAAAGCTATGGCTGATGATAAAATTATTTCTAAAACCACATCAGTGTCACAACCAGTGCAAAGGAAATCTAAGTCGAAATCCCATTCACCATCGTACTCACCGAAGAGTGCATATGACTCTTATGGCCGATTTTGCACCGAGAACTAATTATTTTGAGTATGAATCATACAAATTTTGCGATGAATACAATTTTTATGATGATTTTGGTGAACGATCATCATATAGTTATTCTTGAAAATCCAATTCCAAATCCACCAAACCAAAATGGTATTCTGAAAACTGTGGTGTGGATGAGTATGGATTTTATAATGAGTTTGGTTATATTGGTCTACTGTTTATACCGCTTCCAAAATCAAAATCAAGATTTTTCAAGGCCAATAAACCAAAAAAGATTATTCAAACCATCAATGATGACAGGTCAACTGATGAATTCGGGAATCCAATCGGAATCCTAATTACTGACCGACAAAGATGTTTTCATTGTCATAAGCGTGGGCACTTGCGAACTAAATGTCCTGTGCTTACTAATAAAAGAGCTTCCACTGTTAAATATGACCAATCAGAAAGTGCTGATAATTCTAATTCAAATGCTTCAAAGAAAAAGACAGTAGATGAGCCGATGGTTACTAAACTACACTTTAAAAGGAAAAATTTGTCAAACATGATAAACAAACTTTTGGAAATTGACACAGAGTAGGATTTGAAAGATAAGAAGCAACATGTTGATTCTGTGAATACTTGTGAAGATCTTTTCGAAACCTTCTCAAATTCGTCCCAAAAGTTGGAATACGAAATGGAGAAAACTGGAATTTTATTCAATCATCAACTGATCATCTCCCAGACATTACATGGATATAAATAACATGACAAAATTCAAATTATCCTCAAAACATAAGCGGTCCAGAAACTAGAACAAAAACAAAGTCCAAATAAACCAGAACAGACAAAAAAAGGCAAATAACTCACAAAATAAGCTTTTTTTTGGACCCGAACGTCGAACCAAACCGTCTATGATTGTTTGTAGGAATGTGCTCCTCATTCCAACGGTCGTTTCGACTAGTAATACGCCCAAAACATGATTTTCCAGTCCAAGGTACAACCATTTTAGTGAAGCCCTTTTTGTCACATGATCTTGGGCCTCCAAATATAATAGTGCTTGTTCCTCCACATCTAGGCCTGCATCATTCCCCACTGGGTAGATAAAATTCGCCCTCGAATTCACAATGAGCTCATCATCTAAAGAATCACCATAATAGGGTAGCAAATGCTTCACATTAAACACATCAGAACAATGAATGTGGCTAGGAAACTTGAGACGTTACGCATTGGGATTTATCTTCTGCACAATTTCAATAGGACTGATCTTCTTGGCTGAATGTTTGTGGTAATCTCCCACCGAGAATCAATCTTTTGTTAAAACAGCCCACACAAAGTCACCTTCTTCAAATCTAACATGTCTATGTTTCATATCCGCGGCTTTCTTGTACTTTGCATTGGCTCGAGTTAAGTTTTCGTGAACAGCCTTATGAACATCATACAACCCTTCCACAAAATCCTAAACTTTCTTTGGATTTGAGCCAGGAACAAGAAGTGACATTAAATCAAGTGGTCCACGAGGCTGAGACGAGTAGACTACCTGAAACGGACTAAACCCGGTGCTCTGATTAATAACATGATTATGAGCAAATTCGGATTGATATAGTTTTTGATCCCACGCTTTCACATGATCACCTACCAAACACCTTAACAAATTACCAAGTGATCATTTAACAACTTTAGTCTGACCACCGGTTTACGGATGGTAACCACTACTGAAGTTAAGTTGTGTATTCACCATCTTCCATAAAGTATGCCAAAAATGACTTAGAAACCGGGAATGTCGATCAGACACAATAGAAGAAGGAAACCCATGTAAGCGGTACACATCGCGAAAGAAAAGTTGGGCCATGTTAACAGCATCAGTTGTCTTCTTGTAGGGAATAAAAAATGCACCATTTTGGAAAACCGATCAACAACGACAAAGATAGAATCATTAGCCCGTTGAGTACGAGGTAAGCCCAACACAAAATCCATACTAAAATCGACCCATGGCTCGGAAGGGACAGGCAAAGGAATATGAAGACCCGCGTAAGAAGTTGTGCCCTTTGAAACTTGGAAAATACAACATATCTTAACATAACGATCCATTTCTTTCGTCATAGTAGGCCAGAAATAAGAAGCTTGCAACAATTATAAAGTACGGTCACGATTAACATGCCCCTCACCATGCAACTCCTTAGTAATTTGCAACCAAAGACTGGAATCAGGAATACATAATTGGTTTCCTCTGAACAAAAACCAATCATGTAAAAGAAAATCTGAATTTGGTCCGGTTTGCACACCCTACATAACAACTGAAAAATATGGGTCAATGGATATCTGTTCTCGAATGACATTAAGATCTAGTACATAAACTCTCATAGAAACAAGCAGCGTACTACTCCTGCTTGAAGCATCTGCAACTCTGTTTGAAACCCCAGTCTTGTGTTTGACCACAAAAGTGAATTTTTCAAGGAATGCCAACCAACGTCCATGCTTATGAGATACCTTGTCTTGCATGCGAATATGCCTTAAAGAGTCATGGTCAGTTAACAAAACAAACTCTTTATGAAACAGATAGTGGAGCCAATGTTTTACAACTTGGACCACTGCACAAAACTCTATGTCATAAGTACTATACCACAACTTCGTCCTGTTAATTTCTCACTAAAATAAGCAACAGGTCGACCACCTTGACTAAGAATCCCTCTAAGCCCAACCTTCAAGGCATCAATTTGAAGTTCAAAAACTTAAGAAAAGTCAGGTAATACTAGAATTGGTGTTATAGTTAGCTTGTATTTTATAACTTGAGAAGCCAGCTTCGCCTCTTCCGTCCATATAAATGTCTTTCCTTTCATGCAGTCTGTCACTGGGGCCATAATAGAACTAAAATGTGGAATGAACCGGTAGTAAAAAAAGCAAGACCATGAAAGCTACGAACTTCAGTAATGATTTTAGGAGTTTGCCAGTTTTGAACAACTTCTACTTTAGACTCATTCACCTGTATCCCATCACCAGAAAAAACATACCCCAAAAACAGAATCTTAGGGGTCATGAACACACACTTATTTGTTGTTGCATAAAATTATCCCTGAGAAGTAAGGCTAAAACCTGCCTAACATGCATGATATGCTCACTGACAGAGGCACTATAGATAAGAATATCATCAAAATACACAACCACAACTTCACAATAAATGGTCTGAGTAACTGATTCATCACATGCATAAAAGCGTTAGGTGTATTTGATAAACCAAAAGGCATTACAAACCACTCGTAAAACACCTCACGAGTCTTGAAGGCAGTTTTCCATTCATCTCCAGGTCTAAGACAAATCTGGTAGTACCCACTTTTCAAATCTAACTTTATGAAAACTAAGCACCACTAATCTGATCAAGCAAATCACCAAGTCGGGGAATAGGAAATCTATACCTCACGGTAATCTTGTTGATGGCTCGACTGTCAACACACATATGCCAAGGGCTCATACTTTCACGAACATGGCCCTTAAAAATCAGTTCCTCAACCTGACTATGCAACTCCTCATGCTCTCGTGGACTCATCCTATAATGTGGCTTATTGGGCAATTATGAACCAGGATCCAAGTCAATGTGGTGTTGGATATCACGCAACGGTGGCAATCCGTCAGGTAATTCATTAGGAACAACATGAAAAAATTCCTTAAGTAGAGGGATCATAGCATCAGGAATTTCAACCCCTTCTGAGACTTCCTTCCCTATCAACACAAAAACACTTTCTGCCACCTCCAACTCATCTTCAAACTGACTAAGGCTCAAAAGGGTACCTGAATGTGTGATGCCCACTCCTGCACTTGGCTCTAGGAGGGGTCACGCATCGGATTTACTCATGAACACAAGGTATAACAGAGATAACTAAAGCAGCGGAAATTAAAAACTCTTATTTATTTATAATGCCATGTACAAATAAGATAAAACTACTACAACGGTTATTTATAACTACAAAACGATTAATAGATATGCATCTATCTACATTACTTATGCCAGCAGCCCTATAGCTTTACTCCAACAGCTTGCCCACCTCACTTTGCTGAAACCTTAGGCTTTCCCTTTAAGCTCGGATCCTTAATATCACCTGTTATACATACTTTAAAGGATCAGCTTACGCTGATGAGTTCTACGTTTTGCTAAAAGCGTTACTTTTTTCTCGAAAGCTTATTCCAATGTTTGGGCCTAGCGGCCCCCTTCTTACAAACTTTTATCAAGTATAAAACATAACATAATTATACCAAAACATTTAACCATTAAACCTTTTAACCATTTATCAGGTATAAGACATAATAGAATTATACCAAAGCATTTAACCATTAAACCTTTCTAACCATTTATCAGGTATAAGACATAACATAATTATACCAAAACATTTAACCGTTTATCCATTCAACTAAGCATTGTCTATTGGAACCACGTTAGTTCCTCGGGCAAGCGTCGTCACCCGAATACCATTTCAAGATTAGAGTAGCCGTCGCTACCCCGGAGAACCATCATTCCCCGCTTCTAGTTGTATTGTACAACCACCATTTCCCCTTTTTACTTAGACAATATTTTCTTAGATTAAAACCTTTTCAACCTTTTAAACATTTTTAACCTTTTCAAAAGTTCATTTAAATAACCTTTGTATTTTTAATCATAACCTTTTTAACACCAGTCCATCACCCATATATGGAATAAGCGTTTTGTAAATGTAATGTTATTGGTCTTGTTAAACCTTAGTTAAACCTACACTGGACTGAATCTATAACATTTCATATTGTATTACGGGTGTTTATATACAAGAAGTACCGTAGTGTATCCACCACACCTTAAGTACAAACGGATATGATCTAGGATCATCCCAATGTAGATTACATCTTACAATCACAACAAGGCCAATAAGATTAGATTTACCCGACACTTATTCCATACGCAAGCTTAGACCAAATGTTTACATATTCTTTTTCTCAAAACTTTATTTAAAAGATTTATCAATTATATTACCCGTTCATTATAACCTTCCCGAAAACAATTTATAACAGCTAATCACAATTTAAAGTAGTTATGCGCATTAAAAGATTTCACGTATGTGTATCAACGTACAAAGGTAAAAGGCATTTCAAATACTTTTCAAGTAAACAGTTGTATGTATATCATCCCGAAAACAGTAAAACATTTAAAAGTGGGCTCATAGAACTCACCTTATTCTCTTAAGCAATTTAGTTCAATCAGAACCTCCTTTACATCTTCCAATTAAACCTAATTGCGTATTGTATGGCGTTAACGCAATGTCTTATATAATAAACATTTCTATGTTTATTTTAACTCTTTGTTAACTTAACAATACTTAGTTATGAAGTTTATTCCTTTTAAAGGTCAAAATGACCAAAATGCCTTTTAGGCTGTTATCCTTTTTTTTAATGATAATATGGGATCGCCCAGTGAGGTATGCCAGGTCCCAATTGGGATTTATGCGACACCCCCCGCTTTGCCAGAAACCCTATTGTACAGGCGCCTACCCTTCTGGTCCGCACGAACTTCTAAGTACCCAAATAACTCGGTATGTTATTTTATTATCATTTCTCACTCTTTATGCCATATATATTTATTATATATATAAACATGTTAGTATATCAAAAATATCAAGTCCCAACAAGATCATGTCCCAACCTCTCGGATTATTTTATATTAAATAATCTTATTTCAAAACTCTAATTTCCTGTTTTTCTTGTTTCTTTATCAAAACTCATTTTTATTTGAAACCTACATATTGTATTATCTATTATAACATTTTATAATATCCTTTAAAATATCAAAGATTAGTTCAATCTCGTTTACCCAATTTTAGCAGAATAACGTTACGAAAACCCAAATTTTTACTCGTTAACAAAACCATCACCAAATCTAAAATGAACTTAGGGCTTTCTTATAATACATTATCATAGGATTACTTACAAAAATTCAGACCCTAGTTCCCACCTGATCACCCATTTTTTGAAAAACAAGCCCAAGAACCCTAATTTTAACACATTTTAGAAATCATACTTAGACACAATATTATCAAAAACTGAGATAGATTATTGTTAAACATACATAATATAGGAGAACTACAAAACTTGAGCTTCTGGATCCTCGTTGTTTGGCCGAATTTGCTCCAAGAAGATTCTGGGTCGGGTTAGGGTTTTTAAGAGAAAGAATTGATGAATTTGTAACGAACAACGGATGTTAGATCGAGTATTTATAGTCCTTGGATTCATCTCAGCCCCCTCCAAGTGTCCATGGTGATTAACGGCCAGATATGACACGTAGAAGTTGAATTTTGGGAAACAAGTTAGCAAACGCGGCTAAAAAATGAGCCAAGAATGATTCTGGTGCAGACAAGCTCTACGTGTATCGCGTAGAGCTTATGTATGGTTTGCGCGATACGCGAGATGTGAAGGTTCCGGCCAGATTTTGATATTTTGAATTTGAATTTTTAGCCCGTAAACTTCTGTTATGTGCATTTTAAGCCCCCCCCCCCCCCCCCAAACTTCTACAGTTTTATTATTTCATGCACCAAAATATTATGGAACTTATTTCTAACATTTTCTAAGGCTCGTGGTACGTTTGATAATATATATTTATATACATATATATATTTTTATTTATTTACGTAGTCCTTATTTTTCCTTTACGTAAATTATCAATTTGCGTTTGTAACTATATTATACACGTATACACATGTATTTCTTTATTCTCTATCTTCTTAAACACATATGCCTTAGTATTCTAATCATAATGATTAGTTAAATACGTATATATTCAATTAAAACACGTACACGAGACGTAATCATTCATGTCTCGTCATTTTTGAACCCATTCATCGTTTTTATCATATAAACACGTGTTCATTCATTTATTGCCATTTCCAAAACGTATTTATAATAAAACAGGTAGGTAAACATATTAAGATACGTAGTTACCTAGACGGAAATATCAGGGTGTTACAACTCTCTCCCCCTTAAAAGGTGTAAATACGTGAGCGGTGGATCGTCTACTAGATCGTATCGAAATCAATGTTTAAACGAGAATGAGACAAGATGTAAATACAAATGATTTGTATTAGACCACATAGAACCACTTAGTACACACACATAAGATCTGACCAAGAAGTTCTAAACACAATACAAGACTAGCTATTTATAGTTGAACTAGACAACCCAAACATCGATCAGCCGAACCTCAGGTTCGGACCATGTTCGGATGCGTCCGAACTCTGAGTTCGCCCAAGGTTCGGACGATAGCAATCTTGCAACATTGTCTTGTATTTGATACTTCACATGACGATCAGGAACTATGTATCAACAAACTCCCCATCGATATGTGTAGTATCGGCTTCCACATAAACTTGTATCTCGTATCTTCAATTAAACTCTTCCTAAATTTGAGGATGAGTTCAATCTTGAATACTCGATATTACAATGTGTAATCTCTTTATCAACAATCTTCAGAAGACTTGAAGTTGTTATGTTCTCTTTCCACTTAGAAACCTGCCAACATAAATAATCTTGGCATAAAACGTCTCTTCGAGACCAAGATGTAATGATTTTGAAGTTGATATCGTATTCCGTGTTGATCAATCGAAAATAAATCAGAAACAAAATCTTTTTGGCATTTAGAAACTTTATATCAAAACACACCTAAAATCTTTTTGGTATTTTCTTATAAGAAAAGTAAATGCATTACTGAATCAGACACTATTTTTGTCTTTTACGAGAAAGATCATGACTTGGGATCATAATGGACATAACATGCTGAACTACACTTCAATTTCGAAATTATAGTACATAAGCCATGTCGATTGTAGATATAATTTGTCCAACTTTAAACTCAGGCACAATCATACTCATAACATCTGGATATGTTAAAGTATTGATTAGATTTGCTTTGACCAGTGTACCCCACACTATCAGACATACTCAGATATGCTTTTCTTATCACACTCTGTGATTTCACTTGTGATTTAACACATATTGATTGAATTCATGATATAGTCAACTGTGTTCCATGCAAAAAGAAATAAGAACGTTAAATCATCTACCTTAAGGGTCGATCTTTCGATACGCAGATAAGGCCTTGGATTTAACAAAATAAGAAAATAAAACAAGTTGAACTTGTATAACTTAACAACTATGAGTTGGTACTCCCGTACACGCAGAGAAAGTCCGATGAGTTATACGAAACACCAAAGAAAATAAAGTAGAACCTTAAATGAACAATTATCAGGTCGGTTTGGTGGACACGCAGAGATAATCCAATCATTTAAGAAAATAAAGAAAATCAAACAAGTTTCAATCTTTGCAAAATGAACACATGTATACACAGTGACTTCTCATTTTATTTTTCACATATCTTTTTCTTTATATATCTTGTGATACGCATCAAGATGTTGTCCACTGGGTCAAGCATCAGATTTAGTGTATATCACATTTGAATAATTTCTGATTTGCCGAGCCTACCTTACACATCGATCAAATGGTCTTATGACTTTTTCAACTAGTTTATCCAGCGTCAGACATCGTTAGCCAATGTACCATCATTTCCTAATCATGTCGAATACAATTTCTCATTTTTCAAAGTTTTAGAATTTTTGCATTTATCAATGTTATAGTCTTTTCAAATTTTCTCCCCCTTAGAATGACAATTCTATTTTTTAGATTTTCGTTTTTAACTTTTGAAAAACAACACACTATTTTTGTATTTTTCAAAAACAAACTCCCCCTCAAAATGAGACGAAGTGAAAAACACAAGAAAAGTTGATCAAACAACACGAATACAAGAAGTGTAGTATTTTGAAAAACAAAAATGATTTGAACATGCAATTTAAATTATCACAGATATTTCACAATCAACAATTTTCCAATCACCGAAAGGTCTTCCTGAAATACCTGCTGACACCAAATAAAACATTAGATGATTTGGGATCGACCCAATTTAACAACGTCGAGTCGCCCGGTGTCTTCCATATTGTCACTGTTGGCCTTGGAAACAGATATTGGTTTCCATATCATTGTGGACAAAAATTTTGAATCAAAACCTGAAAAATTGTCAACCTGCGTCTTTGGTTGAGACCAAAACTGCTTACTAGTGGTTTTGAACTTTGGCAACCATGGTTCATCAAAAATTGTACCATTATTATCCATATATTTTGCATTTCTGTGAACTTATGCAGTCATCGGACAATTGGCAGCCATAGGTCCAGGTCGACGACTTGCATAACAAATTCGTTCATGAAGTTGTGGAATAAATTTTGAAAATTCTTTGGTTTCCAACTATGATTCATAGCAAGAGAATCTTAGTAACCAAAAGAATGATCAGAGGCAAATGAATCAAAGAAATTATCAGAAGAATCATACCTGGGAGATAATTTTTGGGGTAAGTAGTAAAAACCACTTGAAGAACCTCCAGAATGATAATGACCATTTCTTGATGTAGAAACATTTGGCTTCTTCTGATGAGCTTGCTTTTGCTGAGTCTGAACAGGTTTAACAAATGGTTACTTTGATTGTTTTTGAGGTTGATTGTAAGGGAATAATTTGTGGCTTGTGTATTAAATCATCCATTGGCGGACTATTTTGGAGGCCTATGTGATAGAATAGGTGTAAAATAGTTGGGTTTTCATTGTATTGGGTCATTGGGCCAATTTAGACATGTTTGGGCCCAATTAGAAAGAGTTTAAGGGGTGTTTAGTGGGCCTGTTTAGCCTAATCCGAAAATTAGGTTAAAGATTTGTTTATCTATATAAACAAATCTTAATACTCATATTAGGGGTTAGCCAGTTGAGAGAGACATAGGAGGACTGTTCGGTTTGCATCAAGGTTGTGTACCAGACGATCACAAGAGTTGATCGTGTGCATAATCAAATAAAGGTTTAAGTATTTCGTTTATTGTGGTTTACATTATTTTTCGATTTCTCCATCTCTATTCTTGAATCCAACGATTACTTGGATTCCGCACTCGTAATCGTTGTGTGATATCGTGTTTGGACCGTTTTCGGGACTTACAATTGGTATCAGAGCCAAGAAACGCGTGTTTCGTGGCTCGCACGATATCGGTGCAAGAAGTTTCTCACGATTTTTGTGGAGTTTTCTGGTTAATTTCAGGTTTTCGATTTTGAGAAAGGGGTTCTCGATCGCATCGAGTTTTGGAAAGGATATAGGATCCTGATTGGTTGATTGTTAACGATCTTTTTTGAAACTGGAATTTAAAAAAAAAAAAAGAAAAAGAAAAACCGAGATTTACTTTAAATGGTCTATTTCCATCCCACGTGATTCTTGAATTCAATTGAAGTTCCCATATTAGTTTTGTTTGCGTTGTACGTCTCTCATATTTCAATTGAATTTTTGATTTAATTGAAATCAAGGATTGAGCAGAAGGCTTTCACTTGCTCATAGATTGAGCAAAATCAACTATAACAACAGAAGATTTGTATCAATTGTGGATTGTTCGGAAATTGTGGGGTGGTATTTAATTGAATTTCAAAATTACCATAATTAAAGGAAAAAGGGGATTTCGATTCAAATTTGTGGTCAATGTTCGGAATCGAAAAGTGAATTACGGATTTGAAGTTATTGGAATTTACGAAATTGCCATTCACAATTAATTGAAATTAGTGGTCCACGTCATCCGGTTTTCTAAGCAAGAAACGGCCACTCATTTTAAGTTGGTGCAAATTAATTTTGACGGGGTTTTGATCTTTGAATTTTTCTGCACATTGTGGAGTAATTCGTTTGTTTAAATTTTCATATTTTTGCTCCAAGTGTTTCAAGGTGTTACTAACGGTTTTATTTGTGAGTTTCTTGGGAGTGTTGTGCAGGTTACAAGTGTTGCAGAAGCAAGAAGCCCGTGTTCTCTAAGCTATTCGATCGAAAATCTGTGGCTTGGACCCTTATTTCGATCAAAATTTTTGGCTTTTCGACCCTGTTTTCTGCTTTTCGATCGGTCTGTCTGATCGAAAAGTCCCTCCTGTTGACCCTTTCCGATCGAGAAAGCCCCCTCAGTGGCTTTTCGATTCGTTCCTCTTGCTCGAAAAGTCCCCTAAGTGACTTTTCGACCAGCCTGCCCAATCGAGAAGTCCCCTTTTGTGACTTCTCGATCAGTTACACCAATCGAAAAGTCCCTTTGAGACTTTTCGATCCAACCCTTTCAATCGAGAAGTCCCCTTGAGACTTCTCGATCAGCCTCCCTTGATCGAAAAGTCCCCTGTGACTTTTCGATCCATTGTGCTCCTTGATCGAAAAGTCCCCTTCGAGACTTTTCGATCCAGCCTACACTTTTTGATCGAGCCGAAACTCTGCGCGATCGAAAAGCTGAGTTTCTGATCCAGTTGAGACTTTTCGATCCATCCCTTATCAATCCATTCAAGCCTTTCAGTTCGTTTTTGATTCATAAGTTCATCCAAGGAAGAAAATGACAAGTTCTCAAGTTGCTTCTCCTCTTGTGAGTGATCAAACTCAGATATGTTCGAACTCGGCATGCTCCAAATCAATCGAACAATATAAGCAATTGTTTCGAACTGAAGAAAGAGACCGTCTCAATGCAGAGTACAAACTAAAGAATCATCTAAAACAAGTCGAACCCTACAAAAAGAGGATAGAGTCTTTAGGTAACGAACTCAGTCAGGAGAAGTATCTTTTCCGGACATTCCGTGAAAAAGAGGAGGAAAAGCGGAAGATCAATCGTGCTGATGGAACTTGGATATGTAACTGCGAGGAATGCTCAAACCCCACGTGTTGTGCTTTGATTAAAGAATGGGAGAGCAAGTTTACAAATGAATGTCAAAATCATGCAATCACTGCTAGAGACCTTAGGGAGTCCAAAGGTAAGTCCAAATATTTTAGAGAGAAACTTGAGGCCATTCAGGTTGATGTTAAGAATCTTCAACGTGATGTTAGTAATAAAAGCACCTATCTTAGGCTTGCTAATGCTAACGTAGAAGAGCTAACTAAGGAGGTAGAGGAACTAAGAACCAAACTTGATAATTCTCAATCTGCCCTTGAGAAACATCAAGTTATTCAAAAGAAAATGATGGACTCTCATCGTACTTTATTCAAATCAGAGGAGCGACTCGAGCATGTAAAAGAAACATCTGGCCTCGGGGATGGAAATTTTCCTCCCCCATTACAACATGAATACATCAAAGTGCCCCAAACTGCAGAGGAATTGTTGAAGGAGTCCTTGAATGAAGCAACCATGGTATATGGGCCTCAACCAGTACATGAAGATGAAAAGACAACCACTCAAGCAACTCAGTCTAATAACACTACTGAGTGTGCAAGTTCAAGCTCTAGTGAAGTGAAGAGAGCTGATGAAGAAAAGTTGGTTCCTTATCCAAAGATCGAGACTCCTTATTCCAAAGTTGTGGATGAGGTAAAGCGAGAACGTGTGGTGATGACTACAAGGCCCAATGGTAGGATATTCATGACATCGGGGTCTATGTTTGACCAAGAACTAGATGTTGGCTATGAACTACCATCCTTCTCCTCCAAGTTCAAAGGCTTGGGTCATGATAGCGGTTTATCATCTAACATTAAGAGCATGAGGCCCAAGATCACCATCAAGCCTCCAACTTCTGTTCCTATCAAGATTGAAAGGCCCAAAACTACTATCAAGTCTCCAAACTCATCAGTGGGCTCATGCAGTGGCAACACAACAGTCTCAAAGAAACCAGTGAGCCCAAAAGTTCAAATGTCTGGTTATGCTCAGTTTTCAACGAACCAGAAAAGATTCAATGGAAATGGATCAAGGTCAGAAAGATCGAACAACTGGAGATCTGGAGTCTTTCTGAACATGCAACCCAATCTCAATGCCTCTCCATCAAAGCCATGCAGCTCAAACGGTCACACTTCTGACTTCTACCTGAAGAAGCAAACTTGCTTTAATTGTGGCAATCCTGGTCACATTGCCCGAAATTGTCTCTATCGCCCCTATGAGCCATATTATCCGCAAAGTCGGAGTGTTTCGTCTCAGGATTCAATAAAGTCTAAGCCGATGAAGGTGCAACCACCAAAGGCAATGAAGACTGTTAATCCTAAGGTTAAACCTTCTGATGGAAATTGGGGAGCTGCCAAAGAGCACAAAAAGCTCTTAAATCAAAAACAGGTTTTTCCAAATTATGACAATTTTCATAAAAAGGTGAACAAATCAAAACCTCAAAAGGTTGAAAAACCTAAAGTTGTCAATCCAAAGGCAACTAAAACAGTTTTGAAAAATGATTTTAAAAAGAAAAAGGTTGAAATACCTAAAGTCACTACTTCAAAGGTGACTAAAACAACTTTCAAATCACCTGGAATTTGGAAACCAAAATCAAAGGCAGCCACACCCCCAATTCCTGATATCACAAAGGGAATGTTTTTAAAAGAAGTTTCATTTATTGATGCTTCAGGAATACCCAGAACTACAATGGCCTGGGTACTTATGGCTAACTGATCTCTCACCTTGTGCAGGAACAGTCCAGGAGGACTTTCATTAACCTTGTTGTTTGTGATAGTGATTGTTCCAGGCACGGGATAGGAGGCATGTCGCACCCCCAAAATACCACTAACGGAGTTTATACCGTTAAGGGGCGCGACTAGACCAGGATCCACAACCATAGTTACAAATACTAAACGAATCAGGGTTAGTTCAAACACAAGTTATAAATCAAAGTCTTAAATTACATACGCAGCGGAAAAATAATTGTCCTTAGCACTAACCACGTGCTTTACATAAACATTGTTTTAAAATTCCCAAGTTTAGTTTAAACAAAAATAAATATCTTCTCGTGCCATGCCAACCTCCAGCGGATACTCCTTAGCGATCTGCAAAAGTTTAAACCACGCAAGTGTCAACCTAACGGTTGGTGAGTTCACAGTGGGCTTGTCATGCATTGGCCCGGTCTCATAATCATAATTCGTGTCAAGGTGTACTTACAAAATATTTATTTGTGAAAAGCAATGCTCGTAATCAAATCTCAGTTTATAAATGATTTGTCCGTGACCTACGTCATCGGGTATGTACTAGTTCCGTAAAGTTAAAGGACTCAACCGATATCGCGGGTAGCTAATCCGTTGTTCCATGCTCTAAGGAAGTTTGTACCAAAGCTGACTTATTTTTGTGGGGGCCGAGCCATCCCGTACGGTGCGGACCTAGTCATCGCGGTTTTTGCCTCCCCCGTGTCCTCTCGGGACCACGGTCAAATAGGCTGATATTGTTCCTCCGTGCACTTCCCGTGCCACGGGGCGGAGTTTGTCAAACTCCAGTAGATCTACCCAACATCCCCTCGCTTTACAATTAATGGCACAATTTTAGTTGAGGACTTTTAAGTTATAAGGCATCCTTAGAAAACATGTGATATCATATGGTTTAGACTTTAACCTACACTAGCCATATTAAAACGTTTTCAGTTTTGTTTCAAAAATAGTTTGTTCAGAGTTCACAAGTGTTTCCCATAAAACACTTCAGTTCATCAAGTGGGTGCCAAGCATCCCGTGTTCTCATGTTCATCAGTAGGTGCCTAGCACTCTAGAGTTTGTCAGCATTGCTTTCGTTAAGTTATTCGGTGTGGCCCAAACGGACTCACGGTAAGCGGGTTAGTGACACTCACCTTTGGTTGCACTGCTACACTTCAAGTAATCCAAATATTGTTGTTTAACGAAGACCTAGAACACGTTTAGGTCTTAAGTATTAGTTTCGTGTCTAATCTTTACTTAACGTCACTATGGCCCATAACATAGCACGTTGCAACTATGACTCGACATACCGACACACGACACCAATGGTTGATCATAAACAAGGGTTCATATGAATCAGATATCAAACATGTTTCATCATGGCATAATCATGTAAGTCATGGCATAACACTTAAGCAAATTTCACAAGTTTGGTTTTTAGGTCAGGTCTTAATTTCGCTAGCATAGTTTCGCTAGGCAGTTTCGCTAGGTGCACGGGCAGCACTTTCGCTAGGCAATGCCCGGTGACACAGTTTCGCTAGGCTAGTTTCGCCCGAAACTGCTGACGCAGTTTCGCTAGCCTAGTTTCGCAGAGAAACTGGTTTGAACTTTCGTTCAGGTATTTCGCTCGATAGTTTCGCTAGAGCTGGTCTGGTCAGGTTACCCGGCGACACTATAGTTTCGCTGGTCAGTGTCGCTGGAAGGAGATATAATTTCGCTACTTAGTTTCGCCCAGAGAACAGACAGTTTCGCTGGTCGCGAAAAACATACGGATTTGCCTAAAAATCAACCTAACAGCTTCTGATCATACATGCAATTCATTATCTAGCATCCATAGGCATTTACCAACATAAATCAAGCAGCTTTATCAAGTTTAACATGCATTTTGATCACCAAATCTCTAAAATAGGTTCAAAACCCTAAAATGACCTAGTTTGCACAAATCTCTAACATGGATGGATTCCACACGTAAAGTTATCAACTTTAGTACAGATCTAGCATTCCTAAACAATATACTAGCAGATCAAGCAGTTACATGAAGATTTGAGCATGCTTTAAGAATAAAACATATAGAAAAACATAAAACATAGTTTTTGGGACTCACGGATGATTCTAGGATCGATGAATGGGGTGAGATGATGGTATTGAAGCTGGGGTCTTGGTCCTTAGGTGGTCTTCTCGGCTGACCAGGAGAGTGTGTGTGTGTGTGTTGTTGTGTGGTTTGAGCAAATGAGGCTACTAGGGTTTATAATGTTTATTTATATCAGAGGCTAGTTTCGCTGGCAGTTTCGCTGGCCCGGCGAAACTAGCTCCGGTCTCGGGTACATTGATCAGTCTAGCCTTCTACCGGGCGAATCTGTAATTTCGCTCGGTAGTTTCGCTGACTACCAAATTTGGGCAATTTTCACATAATCAAGTATTTACAATTAATCATTGTTGGAACTTAAAATCTATGTGACTGACGCCATCAAATCTGTTTACCGAAGCATTCGACTGAAGAATCCATGTGAATCGATTTAGAGACTGAGTTGTGATGCTCGAGGCTTGCAGTTTGGACCAAAGACCGTTTTCTGGAAAAGTCAACCGTTCGGGTCAACGGTCAACGTAAAAGTCAACGGAAGATCGGTTCGAGCGAGTCAAGCTTCGGATTAATTTAATCAGCTTTGATTTAATTATCAATTTATGTTTATTTGCTTTACTTGTAATTTCGTACATTTGTCGTGTTTTTCTGTTGTCAGTCACCCTCACTATATATAGTGAGGGTGCCCATTACAAGTAAAGGAGTCTCCGAATGTGGAGATGATGATTTTTCTTGTAGAGTGTGAGGTTTCCATTCTAGAGAGAGAGTGAGTCATGGATTCTAGAGAGAGATTGTGTGTTCTTCATGATTCATTGATTGTAATCTTTCGATTAATGAATTCATTCGATTTGTTCATCTTTCTTCTTATGTTGATTATTCATGATTCATCTTCATCATCTTCTTCATTTGTTTTGAGTTTTCGAATCCGAACCATGTTCTTGCTCAAGATCGAGATTCTTGTAGTGAAAATCGGTCCTAACAAATGGTATCAGAGCGGGTACCGATCAGATTCATCTCACCGTGAATCTGGTCACTCGAATCTGTGATTTTGAGCTTGAATGGTGAAGATGAGAAAACTTATTTTTTAGAGACTTTTTTCTTATTTTTCTTCATTTTTTGATGATTCTGGATCGATTCTGATGATATGGATGATCGATTCGTGTTATGGAGTTCATCTTTATGTTATTCTATGTTTATCTTGTTCAAATCTGGTGGAGAAATGAAGATCCGAGCAGATTTTTGAAACTTTGAAGTTTTTCCCGTATTTGAAGATTTTGAAGATTTTTGTGTTTGATTCTTCGTTTTCTGGGCATTTCTTCATGGATTTGGATGATATGAGGTATGATTCTCAGTGGAAAACGCGTTCCGGATCCATTGGAAGCATCCGTTTCGTCTGAATCTCATCAGTTTGGGCAGATCTGGAAAAACACACACTTAGTGCGTGTTTCATGGTGTTCTTCGTGTTCTTGAAGATTTCCAGAATTTAAGGGCTGTTTATGATCCGATTTGCTACTGTTTATGGGTTGTTGGTGGCCACAATAGTCTCGTGAATGGTTTAGCTTCATATATCGTGCATCATTACGGGTTTTTCATTCATTTTTGGGCAGATTCAAGTTCACAAGTAAGTTCTTCATGTTCATCATATTTTCCAGATTTATTCAAGTGTTCTTGAAGATATGAAGATTGCCCTAGCGGACTTCCCTGAGTTCTTAGCGAACTTGTTCCGATTCTTAGCGAACTTGTTTTGCTTTAGCGGACTTGTTTTCTGCTTAGCGGACTTGTTCCTTAGCGTACTTCTCAGAACCCTTAGCGCACTTGAATCAGCTTTAGCGGACTTGTTTCGTTAGCGAACTTGTTTCTGGGTTTTTATCCGAGTTCGTTTCAGAGAATTCTGTTCGTCAAGGGGTTTAGAGGATGTTCATACGAGTTCATAGAGCTAAAAATCATCGAATTTCGTCGTGTATTATGAAAGATATAAGCATTTCACGTTTTTCCGATGTGGGTTTCGGTTTTCCGGTGATTTTATTAGGGTTTCGGGAGGCTGGTACGCCTTCTTGAAGAAGATGGGGGACCAGAGACGACGTGGCAGTGCTTGATTGGGCTGCATGGAATTATCTCTCTCTTCCTTGTCGGCTAACCAACGATCCCTATATTGCTGTCGAAAATCCATTGGCTGTTAGGAAATGGCAGTGGACCCACCTGAATTAAAAGGAATGTGAATGCTCTGCGGTTGTCAAACGTTGGAACTGTCTTTTCTCCAATTCCTAAAATTGCTGTCAAATGCCAATTGGATGAGAGGAAAGTTGTGGGCCCAGCTGCATAGAAAGAAACTTGTTGGCAGCCTCTGCGTGTCGCCTTCTGAGTGGTTGTTCCTTCTTTCACACGGATTAAAGCTTCACGCCGTCGGATGGCATTAATCTGAGCCGTAGATCATTCTTTTATTCTTCAATCTGATTGGCTGAAATAATGGCACACGGATTGTGCTTCTTGAGGCTGAATTTTGATTGGTTCATTTATTTTCACAAGGATCATGGTTTTCTTGGAGGATTTAATTTCACTAACTAATTTTTCAGCATTATTCATCATTTACGGAGTTTTTCTTGTCGGTTTTAAACGAGACTAACGAGATAACACCGCGACGGAATTTCAGAAAATATTTTTTTAGTCTCGGATTTATTTCATTTTATTGGGGTTCTCGTTTATTGACGTCGCGCGCAACGTTTGCTATCGATCACTGACGGGTTAGCTTTATTATCCGGTTGATTACTCAGCTTTCTCGTTATATCTCACGGTTTATTTTTAGTGGATGCAGCGCTGTCGTCAACTAACCGGATTAACTGGAATCTCAGTTAAATGTTGGAATTTATCCGATTAAATCTCTCGGATGACCGTTTATTGAAGAAATTTGGCAGTTATTTTATTTTCGCATCCAACCTCAGTCGCGCAGATTATTCACAACTGTCAGCATCCGGCTTTCGGTTTTTCGCGAGATTGTCCGATTTCAAGATTTTTTATCCGGTTTCTCTAGGCAACCGATCGCGACGGTTCGACTCTCCGCATCTGTTTTTACGCTTCCGACTTGATGTTTTTGGAGAGATTTAGAGAAATAGGGGGAATTATTATGGAACTGGATTATCGGGTCGATTATTCGGAGTCAGAGCATGTTCAGTGTTTGACTGGTTTATCTGATTCGGTCTGTTGCGGTTTGGACTCCGAGATGTAGCATTTTCTCAGTATTGTACCCGACCGTGTGAACCGAGTGAGCGGAACACTTGGATCTCGAACTGGAGCAACAAGAAAAGAAGAAGCTTATTCAGAGGGGGAATCTCTACAACAGATTGTCTCCGGTTTATCAGTTTCTTATTGAAGATGTACGGCAGAGCGATTCTTCAGCAGTTGAACAGATTTGAAAGCATCAGTCAAGGGGGAAATTGTTGGAACTTAAAATCTATGTGACTGACGCCATCAAATCTGTTTACCGAAGCATTCGACTGAAGAATCCATGTGAATCGATTTAGAGACTGAGTTGTGATGCTCGAGGCTTGCAGTTTGGACCAAAGACCGTTTTCTGGAAAAGTCAACCGTTCGGGTCAACGGTCAACGTAAAAGTCAACGGAAGATCGGTTCGAGCGAGTCAAGCTTCGGATTAATTTAATCAGCTTTGATTTAATTATCAATTTATGTTTATTTGCTTTACTTGTAATTTCGTACATTTGTCGTGTTTTTCTGTTGTCAGTCACCCTCACTATATATAGTGAGGGTGCCCATTACAAGTAAAGGAGTCTCCGAATGTGGAGATGATGATTTTTCTTGTAGAGTGTGAGGTTTCCATTCTAGAGAGAGAGTGAGTCATGGATTCTAGAGAGAGATTGTGTGTTCTTCATGATTCATTGATTGTAATCTTTCGATTAATGAATTCATTCGATTTGTTCATCTTTCTTCTTATGTTGATTATTCATGATTCATCTTCATCATCTTCTTCATTTGTTTTGAGTTTTCGAATCCGAACCATGTTCTTGCTCAAGATCGAGATTCTTGTAGTGAAAATCGGTCCTAACAATCATGCTATTCACAATAATAAGTCATGTATTTAAATCACTTTGCACATAAGGACAATCAATGATGAACACATAACACATATGGACGGGTTCGGTGATCAACCAAAGGTCGTGGACGTATTCGGCCTAGTTATGCATTAGTTACTAAGTTAACACTTATAACGTAACTAACGGGTTTGTCTAACGGAAGTTAACCTTGAAATTCTCGGGTGTCACATCATTCCCTTGAAATTGGAATTTTCGTCCCGAAAATTATTCTTGTGTCGTAGCGTTCGCAGCATCAGCTGTCGTCGTTGCTATCGTCGCTGGGGAAAGAAAGCAAAAAGTTTTAGGGTTGTCACATCCTCCTCCCGTTAAGGAATTTTGGTCCCCAAAATTAAATCATACCATGAGTTTCCGTGGATGTTTGCTCGAACAAGTGAGGATACTTTTTCTTCATCTGATCCTCACGTTCCCATGTATATTCAGGTCCACGCCTTGAGTTCCATCGCACCTTGACGATCGGAATCTTGCTACGTTTGAGGGCCTTCTCCTCGCGTCCCATGATTTCTACTGGTTGCTCAATAAATCTCAAATGTTCGTCAATTTCCAATTCCTCCAAGGGAATTATTTCGATGTCTTCAGCCAGACATTTCTTTAGATTGGAAACGTGAAACACGTTGTGAACTCCATCGAGTTCAGCAGGGAGTTGCAATCGATAGGCCACCGGGCCTACTTCCCCAATAATTTCAAACGGACCGATTTAGCGAGGATTTAACTTTCCACGCTTCCCGAAGCGTATCACTCCCTTCCAGGGAGATACCTTCAACAATACTTTGTCACCCACCTCGAACTTTAGAGGTTTTCGGCATTTGTCGGCATAACTCTTCTGTCGATCACGTGCTGCAGCTAGCCGTTGCCTAATTTGAATAATCCGTTCGGTCATATCATGGATAACTTCCGGTCCAGTGAGCCCTTTCTCACCCGTTTCGGCCCAACACACGGGCGATCTACATTTTCTGCCATAAAGTGCTTCAAAAGGTGCAGCACTTATACTTGAATGATAACTATTGTTGTAAGAGAACTCCACCAGTGGAAGGTGAGTCTCCCAATCTTTTCCAAAGTCAAGGACGCAAGCTCGGAGCATATCTTCTAAGGTTTGAATCGTTCGTTCCGTCTGACCGTCAGTCTGCGGGTGATAAGCTGTACTCATGTCTAGTCGGGTTCCCAATGCTTCCTGCATTGATTGCCATAACCGGGAAGTGAATCGAGGATCTCGATCAGAAATGATAGTTTTAGGCACACCGTGAAGCTTCACAATTTTGTCGATGTACAGCTTTGTCAATTTATCCATATTATCACTTTCCTTCATCGGAATGAAATGTGCAGATTTGGTTAATCGATCGATGATAACCCAAATCGCGTCCGGTTGATTTGATCGATGAGGTAGTCCTGTTACAAAATCCATTGAGATATCCTCCCATTTCCATTCTGGGATCTTTGGTTGTTGCAGTAAACCAGAAGGCTTTTGATATTCGATCTTGACCCTTGAGCATGTTAAGCATTTAGCCACATATCGAGCAATGTCGGCTTTCATATTCGGCCACCAATACAAACTCTTCAAATCCTGATACATTTTATCTGATCCAGGGTGCACCGAATATCTTGACTTGTGAGCCTCGTCCATCACGAGCTCACGGAGATTTCCAAACAATGGAACCCAGATTCTGTCATTATAGTACGTGAGTCCATCGGACTTAACTTCAGAATGGCCATCTACGCCACGCAGTGCTTCAGCTGCGAAGTTTTCTGCTTTCAAAGCTTCTCGTTGGCAGTCACGGATTCGATCCGGTAATCCTGAATGTATTGTAAGTTGAAGCGCTCGTACCCGACGAGGCTTTTCGTACTCTTTTCTGCTTAGGGCATCTGCCACCACATTTGCTTTTCCAGGATGAAAAATGTTCAAAAGACAAACTTTGAAGGTTAGCTTGGCCAGTTTTAGTAATTATTTAGTGATGTGTCAGTGCGTTCATAAAAAAGAAAAAAAAAGAAAATCTAAAACTACAAAAATAGAGTTTTAGTGTTAGTTGGTGTGTTGTTCTTAAAAATCAAAAAGCAAAGGGGAAGAATAGAAAAGATGAAATAGTAGACCCCTCAAAAATTGTGCTTTTTAATCTTTTGTTTGTGTGTTTGAGAAGGTGGGAAGTGAAATAAATTTCCGTTTTGGAGATGGCTGACACGCGTAAGGCAGATGTGAAAGACATGATCCATGGTGATATGCTGGTAGGCTCGGCTCTAAAATCTGAAAAGGTATGCGTTACACACTTAAAGATAACGTATGGCAGTTTGTTGGGTAACAGCACTTAGGTTAATTGCATTTCTATTTGACTGCATGTTCAAGTTCCCGATACACACGCTTGTCTCCAAGAGTGTGAAAATGAGCTTAAAAAGTCGGTGTCCCCTCTGCTTTGCGTGAGCAATGACCTGGGGATGCTTCACATGTATGTAAGGCTCTCCTCTGCTTTGCGTGAGCAATGACCTGGAGTTGTCCATACATACGTGCTTCTAGATCATCTAAAATCAAAAAAATAAATAAAAAAAATAATATACACCCAAAAGATGCCAAAGAGCACATCAAAAGAGACCCTCAGCCTTTGTCACTGATGAGAGCATTATTAAAAATGTTTCAAAAATTCAGTTGACTTTGTATATTTTCCCAAAAAATCTTTGTGATCTATTCTTTCTCTTCTCAACCAAGTCTCGAGCTCAAATTCAAACTTCTGGTTCAGGTTGTGAAAATATGTGGTAGGGAATTTATATGCTTGATAGTGTGCAATAACATGTACCTAGGATTTGTTGAAACCCACTTGCTGTTCATAATTAATGCACTTTAAAAGATAATAAAGTGACAAACAACCTGAATAAGAAAAGGGTTTGAGTTTAAAGTGGATCAGTATATTGGCAATCACCTGGACGTGTTCGAGTAACAGAAGCTGAAAAGGGTTCCTTAGTCAGATTCATACGGTTTGATCCCAAATAAAACCTTCTTGTTTAGTAATTTGGTATGTTTGTTTTTGTTTTTATTTTTTCCTTTTGTTTTTATTTTATTTTTCAACCATGGCCAGGTTAATTTAAAGGTTTTAATAAGTTTTATGGGTTTTATGCAAGAAAGTATCACCCCTCCAGAATCTCAGGGGGAGATAATGTGAAGAGTCCTCGGGTTCAGGGGAAGTATTTGGTAAAATAATTCTAACCCGATAACCAGTCATCATGTCTGGTTAGTGTCTGTTTCATGTTATGCTTGACAGGATAAGTCAGAAAAAGAAAACTCATGGACAAGATGGTCAAGGACTCAGTTGACTGATGCACTGATGCTGTTACTATTCGTGTTGAAGAACCAGCCGGAAAAGGACTTACCTTATGCTTAGGGGAAGTTTGTTGGTTGTTCAAGAAAAGCTTCCAAAGACTCAAAAGACACTGTTCACGAGTTGAGGGGAAGCTAAATGTCGTCAGTTCAAAGAAATTCAAGAATGTCAAGACAGGGGTTTTCAACATTTTTACCCTCTAAAGCTACATGCTGGTCAAGACAGTTACTGATGATCCAGCAAGGACTCGACATGTTTCAAGAAGGAGCAAGTACTTGAGAATCCTCCTCTCATTACTTGTTTGTCATTTGAAGTCCAAGCTGATGCTGAGTGAGAGAAAACTCCCAGAACTCGACCGTTGCTGCCCATTGAAGATTGTAAAAGAAAAGAATCTTCATCAACCCATGTTCAAGCCAAGAAGAAGACTGCAAGTCTGAAGATGGAAAGTAGAAGACATTTAATATCACAAGCCAAGGGGAAGATTGTAAGGGAATAATTTGTGGCTTGTGTATTAAATCATCCATTGGCGGACTATTTTGGAGGCCTATGTGATAGAATAGGTGTAAAATAGTTGGGTTTTCATTGTATTGGGTCATTGGGCCAATTTAGACATGTTTGGGCCCAATTAGAAAGAGTTTAAGGGGTGTTTAGTGGGCCTGTTTAGCCTAATCCGAAAATTAGGTTAAAGATTTGTTTATCTATATAAACAAATCTTAATACTCATATTAGGGGTTAGCCAGTTGAGAGAGACATAGGAGGACTGTTCGGTTTGCATCAAGGTTGTGTACCAGACGATCACAAGAGTTGATCGTGTGCATAATCAAATAAAGGTTTAAGTATTTCGTTTATTGTGGTTTACATTATTTTTCGATTTCTCCATCTCTATTCTTGAATCCAACGATTACTTGGATTCCGCACTCGTAATCGTTGTGTGATATCGTGTTTGGACCGTTTTCTGGACTTACATTGATGAACTAGCTTAACAACTATCTTTTGTTTCTGTCACTGAAACATCCTTGACTTGATAACCTAACCCTTTGTGCTTAAACCCTCGAATTTTTGATGACTCAACTTTAGGATCAAAACAGTCTTTTCGTTATCCCTTCTTGTAAATTTATCCTTAATATCCTTCAACTTATTCTCACAAATCAGAGACTTATCAAGTTCAGCAGTTGAAGTACTAACCGACTTCTTACTCTTATCAAAAATCTGCTCATCTTCCAAAAATGATGAACCAGCATCAAATTTTGGAGTTTGTCCATTTATAATTTTCTTCTTCCCAGACTTTGACCTTTTCTTTTTCTTTGCTGAGACCGATGCGACAAACTTTGAATAATCATGCATTTCGCCATTTGGATCAATAGAAGCGGATGGAATACTTGATACATCAACCGGTGACGGAAAATTATGTAAATCAACCTTAGCACTTTCTTCATTCTTCTCCAGTTTGTAAATGTAATTCATAAATGTTGGTGACAAATTGTAATTCTTTACTCGCCTTTTCAAAGCAAGAATCTCAATTTTCGTTTCTGAAATCTTCACTTGAGCATCTAACAAATCTTTCTGAGAAGCAATGAATTATTCCGATAGCTCATTATATTCATACTTATGTCTTCTTCTCAAATCACATTCTTCCAGAACTTCTTCAGTAACCTTTTCCACTTTTTTCTTGAAATGTTCAACATCTTTAGTCAAAATTTTGTTCTTTTCTCGAACCAAAACATTTTCATCTCGGAGTTTTGAAAGTGCTTCTTGAAGACTAATTACTTTGTCAGCAGCTTCAACATCAATTTGATTAACCTTTTCATATTTCTGTTGAACATGATAAGCCTTTTTTAATAATGCTTCAAAATCTGCAGCAACATCTTTAGCTTTAGCTTTCGCTTTTTCACATTCAACCAACAATTTATCATTTTCTTTCATCAAATTCTTGTTAATCTTAGCAAATTCAGCACACTTTGAACATACTAACAATACTCCATTCTGAACTTCTTCTGTGACACTTTCATCCCCTTTGTCATATATAACACAAGAGTTTGTTTCAGAATCAGAATCAGAATCAGTGACACAATCATCAATTTGTTCAGTCTTGAAAACAATATCACAATTTTTTTTGTCTGACAACTCATTACTTTCAGATCCTAAACCACTAGATGCTGAATCATATGATTTTGAATAAGAAGAATATGAGCCAACCTTCATGATCTGATTGTGTGCACATGCCTCGCCGTTTTCTTTCAATGCATTCCATTTATCTTTAGCACTATAATGCATTGTGATTTCAAGTGCTAACTTTCTTGAAATAGCAGTTTGGATAGTGTCTCTAGCTTTATCTTCATTATTTGTATATTCCCTTTCTTCCAGAGTAAGATATCGATGTATTTTTACTTGTCCATCTAAGTGAACATGCCATTTGAATTTCTTATCGATTATCTTCAAAAACTCTTTGAAATGTTTGTTGATGTAAATCTCAAATTCAACTTTCCAGTCATGATAATCTTCCCATTTCATCAATGTAGGTATCATATGACTAGCTGGTGATGCACTCAGTGTTGAACAATTTATGAAGAATCAGTTCAATGTGCTTGAATCACTTTTTACGAAAACTGAAAACTAACACTCCAAAAACTTCAAACCCAAAAATAAAGGTCTTAGAAGTGGATTTTGGGGGTCGAAACGGAGGGTACTGTAAATTAGGCAGTAAAAGTGTAGATCTTTCTGAGACGGTCGTTTTTGCTGGTATTAGCTCTCGTAACTCTTTACGGTTCTCAAGTTATGTCAGCTTTCGTGAAACCTTCCAAAAATCCTGATTACTGTTCACCCGAACCCAATCCAAACTCGAAATTGTTTGTCCGAACTCAGTCCGAACCAGATACGAACTGAAAGTGACTATCCAAACCCTGCCGATCCACTACTTCTGATGGGCGAACCAGAAAACAAGCCGAACTCGAAATGAACCAGATGTAACCCAGCCGAACCTTATCCGAACTATACCCGAACAGTATCCGAACTCGGTACGAACTCTAGCCGAACACTTCCGAATCTCAACTTCGTTAGAAATTCAGCCGAACTGTATCCGAACCTAGAGTTCGGAGCGGTTATCTATCCGAACCCTCAGACTCTACCCAAACTCAGATGAACCAAAAACATTCTCGACTCAAATTTTCTGATTTTCAGTGATTTCGAATGAGATTTTTCACAGGAACTCAGATAAACTCAATAGAAATGTTTTAGGAGAATATTTTTCACAAATGGCACACTCGAGATGATCAAACAAACTCAAAAACGAGTAACATACTTGCAAAACCCCAAATTTTGACTCAAATCAATGAAAAATAGAGATTTCCGACTAGTCATATAGAACCAAATGCTCTGATACAACTTGTAAATGCGTGAGCAGTGGATCGTCTACTAGATCGTATCGAAATCAATGTTTAAACGAGAATGAACAAGATGTAAATACAAATGATTTGTATTAGACCATAGAGAACCATAGAGTACACACACATAAGATCTTACCAAGAAGTTCTAAACACAATACAAGACTAGCTATTTATAGTTAAACTAGACAACCCAAAACCCGATCAGCCAAACCTCAGGTTCGGACCATGTCCGGATGCGTCCGAACTCTGAGTTCGCCCAAGGTTCGGACCATAGCAATCTTTCAACATTATATTGTATATCTGATACTTAACTTGATGATCACGAACTATGTATCAACAAAAGGTTTCTTCCTCGAAACTTACTCAACCCGTGAATAACTCGGGATGAGACTCTTTCATTTGATCTTCCATTTCCCACGTTGACTCAGAACCTTTCATGTGCATTCACTGCACCTTAACTATAGGAACTACCTTAATTTTGAGCTTCCTCTCACTGCGATCTAAAATCGCAACTGGTCGTTCTATATAGGATAATTTGCCGTCAACTTCAATCTCCTCTAATGGCACAATTTCCGATTCATCTACTACACACTTTCTCAAGTGTGATACATCGAATGTGGGATGGATCCCAGACAATTCTTTGGGTAAATCTATACGATAAGAAACTTCTCCAACACGTTTAGGGATTTTGAACGGTCCAACGAACCTCAAACCGAGCTTACCTCTCTTGCGAAAACGGATAACATTCTTCCATGGAGAAACTTTCAACAAGACGTAGTCTCCGACTTTAAACTCGATTGGCCTTTGTCTTTTATCATCATAAGACCTTTCTCAAATATGTGCAACTTTCAATCGTGCCTTGATTATATCAAGGTCATGAGCCATATTTCTGACTGATTCTTTACTGCCGATTTCCCGCTGGCCAACTTCACCCCAACATACAGGAGTTCTACATTTTCTACCATACAACATCTCGTAAGGTGGCATACCTATACTTGAATGATAGTTGTTGTTGTAGGATCACTCTACTAAGGGTAAGTGATTGTCCCAGCTTCCTCTAAAGAAGTGAGCACTCTTCGTCAACCTATCCACTATCACCCAAATGGTGTCATAACTTTTAGCTATTTTGGGGAGCTTGGTTATTGAATCCATAGTGATATGTTCCCATTTCCATTCCGGCAGCTCTAAGGGCTGCAACTTCCCGTACGGTTTCTGATGTTCAGCTTTAACCTTCGCGCAGGTTAAACATTTATTCATGTACTACATGACGTTGAACTTCATTCATGGCCACCAGTAGTCTCTCTTCAGATCATGGTACATCTTTGTCGAACCTGGATGGATTGAGTAACGTGACTTGTGTGCTTCATCCATTACACTTCCACGAAATACACCAGTGAGTGGTACCCACATTCTACCGAACCGAATCTTCATGCCGTACTCATTCTCGCCTAGGCTTTCATTCTAGCCTACCATTCGTTCCTTCTTGACATTTTCTTCCTTAAGGGCTTCATGCTTCTCCCTGCGAAGTTGGATAAGAAAATCAGGAGTAACTATTAATCTATACGACATCGTTCAGAAAGGCGGATGCTCATCCTTTCCACTTAAAGCGTCTACAACTACATTTGCCTTTCTAGGATGATACATGATCTCATAGTCGTAGTCTTTGATTAATTCTAGCCATCTATGCTGCCTCATATTAAGATCCTTCTGCTCAAAGAAGTACTTCAGGCTCTTATGATCAATATAGATGGTGCATTTTACTCCATACAAATAATGTCTCCAGATTCCGAGAGCAAACACAACGGTTGCCAACTCTAGATCATGAGTTAGATAGTTTGTCTCATGAGGTTTTAGTTATCGTGACGCATAAGCAATTACCTTACATCGTTGCATCAACACATAAACCTAAATAAGAAGCATCAGAGTAAACTACCGAATCATCAGGCCCATTCGGAAAAGTTAATATCGGTGCTTGAGTCAATCTGGTTCTCAATTCTTCGAAAGCCTCTGCTGACTTGAACCCCAAACGAACTTTACGTCTTTCTTGGTTAACTTGATTAGAGGCGTTGTGATCTTTGAGAAATCTTGAATGAACCTACAGTAATAACCGGCTAGACCCAAAAAACTACGAATCTCTGATGGCTCTTTGGCGGTTTCCAGCACATTACCATTTCTATCTTGGAAGGATCTACGAGTATACCATCTGCATTTATGACGTGACCAAGAAATTGCACTTCCCTTAGACAAAATTCATATTTGGAAAATTTGGCATACAACTTCTTCCTCCTCAATGTCTCTATCACTTCCTTCAGATGCATGGCGTGATCAGTCTTGCTCCTGGAATAGATTAGGATGTCATCTATGAACAAGATCATGAATCGGTTCAACATGGGTTGGCAAACTCTATTCATGAGGTCCAAGAATGCTACAGGTGCATTAGTCAACCCGAATGACATTACCAGGAACTCGTAATGGCCATATCGCGTTTGAAACGTTATCTTTGAAATGTCTTATTGTTTAACCGTCAACTGGTGATAACCTGACCGCATATCGATTTTGGAAAACCAACTTGTTAGAGCATATTCCTATGCTATGATGTGTCTCGTGTATTGTATCTAAGTGAGCGTGTCTTAACGATAGTCTTAAGGTCAACATACCATGGTCCGTACCATGTGTCACACCCCGCCCCCCAGCGCCCTGCCAGGCATGGGGGAGAGGATAGTGGGACCGGTCGCCCGTATCAGAACACGCGGAAGTGTAGGTCTGAAAAACTCCTGAACAAGATATTTTAATCACAAACGAGTGCGGAATCCTCGTTTATGATTGATTCAAGATAGAGAAGAGAAGAAACATGAAGAATACGATGATTAAACGTTAAAAACTCGATCCTTTGCACACAAGAAAACTTGTCGGGTACAAATACAGAATCATAAACGTGATCCTCTCGGGTTTACGATCGTAATCACTCTGTGATCGTAAACACTCTTGGGCAGCTCCTCTCAATCGTAAATAGCCAACCTCAAATAAGGAGGTCAAGTGGTCTATATATAGACCACCATTGGGTTTACTATTGGGCCCCTTTTGGATCATAAACCCAATAGTAAACCCAAGCCCAATCATAAACTAGCCTAACTACAATAGCAAACTAGCCTATGATTCTAATGAAACCCTCATAATCTAGCCTCTACAATCTTCCCCTAGGCTTGTGATATTAAATGTCTTCGATCTTTGAAATTCTTCTTCTTGAGTGGCTGGCATAGATGCTGATGAAGATTCTTTCCGCAGAAATCTTCAATGGGTTTCTTGACGGGCACTTGGGACTTCCTCTCGATCAGCATCAGCTTGAACTTCTTGAAATGAACAAGTTAATGAGAGGAGGATTCTCATTGACTTGCTTCTCTTGAAAGAATTGGTTCTTGCAGAATCTTCGGTAACTGTCTTGAATCTTCAAAACAATTAGAGGTTAAATTTTGAAAAAACCTCTAACTGTGAAGACCTTGATTGTTGAACTTCAAACTTCATGAACTCTGACTGCTCTCTGTATCATTTTCTTTTTCAAAGATTTGACTTGAAATCTTCAGCTTCCCCTAAACTTGTGAGCATTTTCTTTGAAAAACTTTTGAAGCTTTTGAAAACTTGAAAAGACACCAACAACTTCCCCTGAACAGTTGCTTATTCAGATGAAAGTCTTGTCCGGCTGGTTCTTTAACTTGAGCAGCAGCAACATCTTTCTATCATCAACCTGTCTGACACACATTTGAAAAAATATACTCCACCAGACATTTGATGACTGGTCTTTGGGTTAGAAGGTAATTATCATCTGTTCAGTTGATTCAAATTAACATAAGTTTAACCAAAAACCCTAATATAGATTACGGGTTTTCTATAAAACTTCCCCTGAACCCAAGACCTCTAAAGACTTCCCCTTAGCTGATTACTTCCCCTTAGCTAAGGACTTCCCCTGAGATAATACATATTATCCTCGAGTTCCCTTCGGATACTATGTATTATGGAAGTCTTTTCGGATAATACTTATTATCCTCCCTCCTTCCCCTAAAAATTTGTCAAGATCTGACGGAGGAAGTCTTTTCCATTAGATAATAAGTATCATCCTCGAGTTCCCTTCGGATAATACTTATTATCCCATACTCCTTCCCCTAAAAATTTGGCAAGATCTGTCGGGGGCATATTGTCATGCATTAAAACCCATGAAAAACACATTTTGACTTCTCAAATCAACCTGGCCAAGACGAAAACACACCAAAAAGAACTTAACGACTCACACACGAAAGATAAAAACAAACAAATACTTACCAATATCAAACATGAGAAAGTTTACAAGGGATCAAACCGTATGAATCTGACTGAGGAACCCTTTTCAGCTTCAGTTACTCAACTAGTCCAGATGATTGCCGGTATGTTTGTCCGCTTTAAACTCAAACCCGTTTAATCCCAACCGAATGCGTCATGCTTAATATAGTACATTATTACCGTCATGTTTAATTGTCCCCACACCCAAGCGTACACAGCAAAACCTACCCAACCTCAGAGTTTATTGAGGATTCACAAACCCCCAACTTGAGGAACCATGCACCACGGCTATGACTACCACTTATTTCATTAACCATCAGTTGGTGATCAGGTCGGCCGCTAAGCACGCAAAGAAGACCAACTGAGTGATTATTTTTCATTTTCTTTTCTTTTTCATTTTTTTTATTTCCTTTTTATTTCTTTTTCATATCTTTTTCTTTTCTTTTTATTATGTGGTGTAGTCACGACAGCAGAGACATGGCGTGTGAGAGAGTGAATACTAGGTAATTACCACTCTCAACCCATTTTTTCCGGGACTCAGTCTTTTAAACCATGCAACCTGGGATGGGAAACTAAACATGTATATCTTTTAAGTTTACTGCACTTTCATTGGTGGTCATACGATTAGGTCGAGCCTACCGAGCATATCACCGTGGAGCTTGCCTTTCACTTCCGCCTTACGCGTGTCAGCCATCTCCAATCCGTGCATTCATTTTACTTCCCCTAAACTTCTCAAAAACAAGACACAAACAATTAAAAATTGAAAAGCACACTATTTTTGAGGGGTTTTGAGGGGTCAACTTTTTCTTCATCTTTACATTTCTTCCCCTTGCTTTTTGATTTTTAATGTCACAATCATTTTTCAGTTTTTTTTTTTAAATAAAAATAAAACACACAAACACACTTAAAAGAACAAAACACAAAATTTTGAAAAAAAATTTGGCCAAGCTAACTTTCAAAGTATTGATTTGAAAATTTTAGAAAATTGGGTTTCATGACATGCACACTTCATTTCATTTGAGGTCAAACACATAATCAATCAACTGCTCAATTGAAACTTTAATGAAGTAGGTTTGACTCAAAAGACCCTTTGTTGCCTCATCGTTCAAACAACCAAGTTAAGAACAGTACCTTTCATGTTGATTTTGACCTTTTACCTCTCAATGAGACATACCTTCCATTTATAGATTACTTGACATGACATGAAGATACGTCTCCTAAACTATGCCTGGAACAATCACTTATCAACAAACAAATCTAGTAATTAAAAACGTTAGTGATAATCCTCCATGATCGTTCCTGCACAGATTGAGAGATTAGTTAGCCATTGGTACCCAGGCCATTGTTTTTCTGGGTACACCTGAGGAATCAATGAATGAAACTTCTTTTAAAAACATTCCTTTTGAAAAATCAGGAAGTTGTGATGGAGCTGCCTTGATTTTTGGTTTCCAAGTTCCAAGTGATTTAACATTTGTTTTAGTCACTTTTGGAGTTGTGACTTTAGGTATTTCAACCTTCTTCATTTTAGAATCATTTTTCAAAACAGTTTTAGTTACCTTGGGAGGGGTAACTTTGGGTTTCTCAAGCTTTGGTTGTTTTGAAAATGGTTTCTTCACCTTTTTATGAAAATTTTGGAAACTTGGAAAGCAGTTGTTTTGATTTAAAGATTTTCTTTCTGCTTTGGCAGCACCCCAATGTTGATCAGAGGGTTTAACCTTAGGAGTAACAGTCTTCATTGCCTTAGGTTTTTCCACCTTCATGGGCTTAGACTCAACTGACTCCTGAGATGAAGCCCTTTGACTTTGCGGATAGTAGGGTTCATAGTGGCGATAAAGACAGTTTCTAGCAATATGACCAGCAATGCCACAATTAAAACAAGTCTGCTTCTTTAGATAGAAGTCAGACGTGTACCCATTTGACTTTGGTGGCTAATATGGAGCTGGTTTGCCTTGTGTCTGCTTCCTTGCCTTGTCTGCAGCTCCAGATTTGACTTTCTGCTGGTTCCTTGAAACCTGAGTAGAACCTGTCCTCATCGTCTTTGTGCTCTCTGGATTTCCTGATGAAGAAGCACCATTCTTGCAATTACAACAGCAACTGCATGATCCAACTGAAGAAATGGGAGACACAGCTACTCCCTTGAGTTTTTCATTCTTCACTCCAGCTACTGGTTTCATGCTTGGATGCTTGATGGTGATCTTTGGCCTCTCAACATTAGGTTCGCTTATCACTCCATCGGTTATACCTTTGAACTTGGAGGAGAAGGACGGTAATTCATATCCTACATCTGGTTCTTGATCAAACGTTGATCCAGATGTCATGAAGATCTTCCCCTCAGGCTGTGTCGTCAAGATCACCTTTTCCCTTTCGACTTTGTCAATTACCTTGAAGTATGGGGTTTCAATTTCAGGGTATGGTTTCAACTCTACCCCAACATCATCAGACTTCGAATTATGACACCTATTGTATTCTCGGCACTCAGCATCATTGTCTGATATATCTTTTACTCTCCCTTCACCATAAGTCATATTTGCTTCATTATCAATTTCTTCTTGAGTCAATGGTGTAGTTCCAACCAAGACACTGTCAATAGGAAGAGCAGCTTCTTTATAATCAGACTCGGTTCGTTCAACTTGATCCTCACTAAGAAGTATTCCTATAATGTCTCTGGGAACTGGTGGAGGAATAATGCTGTTTGCAGCCAAGGCCTTATCAGTCTTTTCTGATCCAAATCCAGGTGTGTGTTTCCTAACTTGACCAGTCACAACAGCATGTGACAATTCCTTTCCAGCATCAAGCATTCTTTTGCTCCTCATTTGATTCATATCAAGTTTAACCTGCAACTCATTGTTTTTATGCTTAAGGTCATCTATCTGCTTACTAAGCTCAGCTATTTCTAACTTAGCGTTGTCATACAGATAAGCGTTCTTAGTTGCAAGTTTCTTATATTTCACTATGTCTAATTTCTGAGCTTTAATCTTCTCCTCATTCTTTTGCCATCTACCCTTGAATGAACTCCTTTCGCATTTTACCTCAAACAGTTCTGACTGAAAATTTTTACAGATTTGCCTAAGTCCAGGAATTAATCGAGCACATGTAGGATTCGGGCATATCTTAGTTTCGTTAACTTCATCTAAGAAAGCATCCTTGTCCTCAACCATATTCTTTTCTTCAACCACTGAACTCATTATTGCAGCTTCTGAAAATCTTGAAAAATCTACAAAAACGGCAAAATCGGCAAAAGTACTATTCAAAGAATAGTGTCAAAAACTTAAAACTGAAAAACGGAGGCCTTCGGAGTGGAATTTGGGGGTCCAAACGAGCTCCCCTGGACGTTAGTCTGGGGTAATTCTGGGGCTTGATGTCACGAACGTCGTGTTCAAATTTGAGCTTCTAACTCCAAACGAGTCAAAAGTTACGCCCGTTTCCGTGAAAGTGTGAAATAGTGACTTTTTGCCGCAAAACTTGTTTCCGATCGTAAACACTGTTCCCGATCGTGAACCCTGTTTCCGATAAAACTCCAAATCGTGAACCCTTAACCGCCTTAAGATGTCGTAAACCTGATTACGATGGGTGATTACGATCGTGAAAGCCGTTTACGATTAAAGCCAAAATCGTAAACTCACTAACCGCCTTATAAAGTCGTAAACTCGAGATTACGATTGATGATTACGATCCTGTAGTCGTAAACTCTTAATTCCGATCCAAAAATGTCGTAAACTCTGTTTCCGAGCCAACTAAATCGTAAACACGATTACGATTTGCAAGTACAATCGTGAGCACTTTTTTTTCAGATCGTAAACACCTTAAAAAAGCGATCTTGATGTCGTAAACACACAGATGATGCAGATCTTCAACACACCCTGTCGTAAACACACTAAAAACCCAGAAAACGCAATCGTGAACACCCAGAACTCGAAGAACACAACAGCAGCAACAGTCGTAAACTCAGAAAACCTTCGAATCCTCAACACAACTTGAACAAAAACCCAGAAAACCCTTGAATCTATATCGTGAGAACCTCGAATCTAAGATTCTTGGCTCTGATACCAATTATAGGTCTGAAAAACTCCTGAACACGATATTTTAATCACAAACGAGTGCGGAATCCTCGTTTATGATTGATTCAAGATAGAGAAGAGAAGAAACACGAAGAATACGATGATTAAACGTTAAAAACTTGATCCTTTGCACACAAGAAAACTTGTCGGGTACAAATACAGAATCGTAAACGTGATCCTCTCGGGTTTACGATCGTAATCACTCTGTGATCGTAAACACTCTTGGGCAGCTCCTCTCAATCGTAAATAGCCAACCTCAAATAAGGAGGTCAAGTGGTCTATATATAGACCACCATTGGGTTTACTATTGGGCCTCTTTTGGATCATAAACCCAATAGTAAACCCAAGCCCAATCATAAACTAGCCTAACTACAATAGCAAACTAGCCTATGAATCTAATGAAACCCTCTAAGCCAAGCCCAACTTATTTAATATTACAAGCCTCATAATCTAGCCTCTACAGGAAGCAAACAGATAGATGCAAGATCACAAGGTCAACAAACACAAAAGGATGACCCCTCTAATACAAAATCAAATACAAACCATAATGGACTTAATATGTTAAGTCTTAAGTAATACACATCAATCTACGCCCAGGCAGAACCTAAAGCGACCAACACAGTCAAAGGAAAAGACAACAATAACAAAGGATAGTCATGACGGGGAACAAATCCCAAAATCAACCAAATCAATCCCAATAGGTACAAAACCCAACTCATCCCTAACATCCAAACGTGACATCCACCCAAAGCTTTACTTACCTGCACATGAACCAAAAATACGTCAACAACAAAAGTTGTTGGTGACTCATAGCGCGTTTGACTCAAATCCAAGTTTCCACAAATCAAGTAACAATACTGTGCCTGTTATAAATTCCTATTGTTAAACCGGCACTCCGGGGGTACGACCCTACGGGCGCAGGCCTCCCTTTGTGGACTACGCATATATGCCATCACCCGACCCCTAATGCATCCAAAAAACGGGTATGAGACACCTTGATCTACCTCTACAGTTGTATTGGTGCAATATATGTCTTTGTGGCCTAACACTAAGGCCCAAATTAACCATACTAATCAACATGAACGTCTCGTAACATGCGAGTTTAAATTTATAACACGGTAACAAAATACCTAAGCACAGTAACAAACAAACAAGCAATAGTTTGACATGGTTCATGTACACCCCAACATGTTAAAAAGTTAAAGTAGGGGAAAAGCTATCAACTCACAGATGAACAAGCGGTGGATCAAACAAACGTCATAGGGCACGAGAATCCAAACGTCCAAGTGTATCACAGTGGAAAGTCTCTTATAATGATATATGCATAATTATATCAGAACCTATCCGCAACTATAAACGCTTAAGCAATTTGTAGCAACAATAACTAACCAAACGGGAGGCTTAACAACACTCCCAGGAACATACCAAGCAGACAACAAACACCCGACGATATCATAGGGCCCCAACCGGGAAGTGAAATATCTTTACTAGAAACCAACGTGCCTATACTCGTGAAAATAACCAAACCGGGTCGCTCGATATTTCCCAAAACACAAAACAAAACAAAATAATGAAACTGTCCAGGGACACATGAGGACCGCGAGCAAACCAGAAAAACATCCCATGCGGTCCTCATGGGTGGTCAACAGACCAGGTTGACTTTCCAGGCGATCAGGACCGCGAACAAACCAACAAACAAAACATATGCGGTCGTCATCGACTATTTTGTCCTTTAGTGAAATTTTCTCAAAATTTGATTTTTGCTCGTTTCAACAACGGGGTTTTATTCCCAACATTTCCAATAGCCAAAATATAAATTCTTAGGCCTCCAGGCCGTGTCAAGCTCTCGTTATAGGTCCCGGTTTGATCCGAATATCACCTGAACTCATTCATTAAGTGGGTTTTATCATTTCTTTTAATTTCAAACTATCAAATATCACTTAGGGACTATTTTAGACTCATCTTAACACTTGAAATACTACTAGAATATCTATTATTTTAATTTCAAAATGTCAAATATCACTTAGGGACTATTTTAGACTCATCTTAACACTTGAAATACTACTGGAATATCTAGGTGTCCGCGTTCATTTGACAAAAGTCCCGTAACTCGGTTTTCGGGTCTTCTAAACACAAAAATACAAATGTTGCCTCCACCGATTCACCAATCTCTTAACTTGTGATATTTTAATCACTGATATGTAGGGTTTCCTAGGCCAAATTTCCAGATTCAAATTCTAGACCCGAATAATCACATGCATGCATTAAAGGCTTGTACCTTGAGCAAGAAAACTTGTACTAAAACAATCCAAACGAGGTTTCTTGATTTCCAGCCTTTCCACAAGTCCCATAGTGCAAATATGACCTTGCATGTGTCATCAAAACCCATATTAGGCAACGGATCGCTCAAAAACTTGACTTAAAGCAAAACCGAACCCAAACTCACCTTGTTTCACCATGGATTTGCTCCCACAAGCCTTAGATCACCATAGATCGGACATGCAAGCGTCAAAATCTTGTAAACTCCACTGATTAGTAAGAACCCACAACAAAACTTAAGTCAAAATGGAGAAACAAATGAACTAGATGCTTACCCGAGCCTCGTGTGACCTTAATATGCTTGATACTTGACCACCGGAACTATCTCTGGCCGGAATTAATCTTCTCAGAGGAAAATGGATGGAATGGGAGAGAGTTCTTGAAGTGGGTGGGTGAAAAATGAGCAGAAATGAGCAAAAACTCATTTTTAAGTGCTGGGCGTTTATGAGGACCGCAAGAGGTGTACAAACATACCCCCATGCGGTCCTCTTGGGGTAAAAACACGCAGATCCTGACCCAGCGACCCGACGAGTCATGAGGACCGCGAGAGGTTGAACCAGAGAGGGCATGCAGTCCTCATGCCTTCCAGAAAAAAATAATTTTTTTTTCTTTATTTTTCTTAAGATTTTATATTCCGAGCTCGAGGGTTTTACCATAGGTGTTACACCATGCTAGTCTGCCGTACCATTGGTACGCCCCTACCAATGGTCAGCCAGTTGGTACGCTAGCCTAAATTTTGATACTATAAATACCGTGTGTTAGAATGATAGCTTAACAGTTCTGTTATTTCTACACTTTTTGTGTGTGTGTGTTCTAGAGAGAGAAACCAGAGAGTTCTATGTAATCTTCTAGTGATTCAATAAGAAATCTCTTGTTTACTTTCTCATTTTCACTAGTTTGATTGATACATGTAGTAGTAAGATCGTTACACGTACTTACAAGTGGTATGAGAGCAATCCAGGTTGCTTTACTGCTGTGTTTTTTATCGAATTCGAATTTCTAGTGAGAAAGTTGGTTTTTCTTAATTTTTCATCAAATTTTCTCATTTCTGAGTGTATCTTGTGCTAAACTTGATTTCTAAACGTTCCTAATGTGTTTTCGCAACTTACTGTTACAAATTCCAGCTCAAAACTGTCAAATTCTAAAAAAATCAGTCGAAAATGTCGTGGTACGCCGGATGAACACATTAGTACGCCGTTTGGTACGCAAGGCAATCTTCAACCGTAGTACGCGACGGTTAGTGGTTGGTACCCTGATGGCCACGCTGTACCAAGGTGGTACGCTGAGTTCACTGGTGTGCTGATCTGGTCTGGTCTGTTTCATGGTACGCTGAAGCTATTGGTCCGGTGCTAGTATGGGAAAGTTGTTTGGTCCGCTGGGAGATTTGCTTGGTACGCTGACAGAACTTGGAATTTGACGTAATTTTTATTTCGTTAATCACTAAGAGATCCATAACCATTCAAAACGATCGTCTCAACAAGATCTACAGTGTTCGTTCAAAGTTGATTTTTAAATTTTGAGTGTAGGATCTTCGTTTTTGCATCCGAAGTTTTCAATACCAAAAGCTAATCACAAGATGTCTGATTTTCAAGCGTTCGCAACTTTGCAAAGTGCAATGCAAACCATGATGAACTTTGATAACGAAATTGGAACAAGTCAGAAAGTTCCCAAATTATTAAAGTTGGAAGATTATCAAAATTTGAAGCAATGATTTTCCGCCTATATCAGCACGAATGATATAGATTTGTGGATTCCAATTAAAAAGCTTTACATACATCCAACTGATGCGGGAGAGTTCAAAGAAGTTCTTACTTTTGATCAAGCTGAGAGGAAGCTTTATGAGCTTGAACAAAAAGTTTTTGGATATCTTACAATGGCTTTACCGACTGAGTTACTACATCAGTTTAGTATGTGCAAGAAATCAAAACAATTATGGGATGCATTATCTGCCTGGTGTGAAGGCATTCATCAATACAAGAAGAGTCAAAGGAAAGTGCTGAATGAAGAATTTGAAAATTTTCAACACTATGATAAGGAAGACATTTATGCTTTTGTATCTAGATTGTCTCATCTGATTAGTGAAATGAAGATGGTTAATATTGAGAACACTGAGGAGGAATTGAAAGAGAAATTGATGGAAGCCTTACCATCATAATGGGAGAATTATGTGTTGTTACTGACTCATGACAAAGAGTATTCAGAGTTATCATTTCATGATCTAACCGAAAAGCTTCATGCTAGAGAGATGGAAATGATGACTTCAAATAAGTCCACTGCTCAATTACAAAATCCTGAATTATATCATGGGCAAAATTCTACAAGTATTAATGCAAATTCTAAATCATTTGGTTTTGATTCATCAAATCCACCTCAAACAACATTTGTTTCTAGTCATGGATTAGGAAATTCTGAAAATTCATCAAGAGGATGTAATTTCACTGTTCCAAATCATTTAAGCCAGACTTCGTTTTCTGCAAAAACACCTGATGAACATTTGGCATTAATTTCTGCTTTATTATCTTCATATTATGGATTGCTGAATGGTGGTTTGACAACAACTAATCTAATTGAAGAAGATTTTTATCAGATCGATCCGGATAATCTTGAACAAATGGATATTAATTGGCAACTTGCAATGTTAGCCCAAAGAGTTAAAAGATTCAGGAAGAAAACCGGATTCCGAAGTTTAAATCCGGATGGCAAGGTTGGAGTAGATAAATCAAAGGTAAAATGTTTCAGATGTTCTAATTTTGGACATTTTGCTCGCGAATGTTCAAAATCAAATGCTTCTTCATCAAAGTCTTCAACAACTTTGGTTTCTCAAGTTGATAAGCAATATGATTGGGGACGAATTTCTAATCCTCAAATTGCTTTAACTGCTATTACTTCTGAGTCAAAAGCACAAACATCCAATGAAGGTTATGATTGGTCTGCCGACTTTCCTGATGAGTCTGCATTTTTTGTCGAATCCGCATTGATTGCTCAAATTGTACATAGTGATGACGAAGTAGAAGTAAATGATTCTGAATCTGAAATAAGTGGTTCTGGAAATAGTGGCTATGAATCTGTTTGTGATTTTTTTTCTCAGAAAGACAAGAAGATTCAAGGATTGATAAAAGAAAATGAGTAAATAAACAGAAGATAGAAGAGTTGACAGGTAACCAGACGAAGTTGGAAGGTCTAATTCAAGAACTTTCATCTCAAAAAGAAAAGTTTTTAGATTTTCAGGCAGATTTTGTTGAGAACGAATTGAAATTTCAAAGTGTCAAAAAGGAGTTTAAACAGAAAGTTACAAAATTATCTGACGAAAATGCTGAGTCAAAGAAGTGAAGAAGTGGAAGGATGAAGCTGAGGATACCGCAAATGATTTTCAAAATATTTTTGACAAATCCAAGTCCAGACTTGATACTCTTACTAAACTTTCTGATGAACACGCTGCTAAGATTCAATCCTATTAGATTGATATGGAAAAGTTACTAGATGAGAAAAGGGAGTTAGTAAGTGTAAAGATAGTGCAAAATGCAAATTTGGATATTCAAAAGAGAAATGAAGACAAGTTAAAGAAGGAATTATTTGCTGAGCTTGAGAATATGAGGTTGCAGAAATATAAAACTCACAAATGGCTAAAAGGTTGATAACTACAGAAAAAGAGTTGGCTGAAGCTCATCAACGGATTTCTGATTTAAAGATTGAAGTCATTGATTCAAAATGTCTTTTGAACAATGGTACTAATTCACAATATTTTAAGTTTATTGGAGAAGGATGAGAATTTTGAGAAGATGTTTAACAAAACAGTGTCACCACCGGGTAGTCTCAAGGAAGGAGTTAATGATTTGAATGACAAGGTCGAGACTAGTGATTATTCTGAATTTGTGGTTTCCAGAATTGCTGACGAAACTAATGAGAAGAAAGAAAGGATTGATTAAACTTCTAAAGTTTATAAGGATGGGTCTGGTGTTTCATCTGATGGAAAAAAGAAATCTGCAAGTTCAACAACTGCCATTGATGAAACAATTGTTGATGCTCCAAAAGATATGAACAAGATCAAAGCAGAGTTCTCTCATCTTGCAAAGCACGGGCATAAACCATTCGGTTCGAGAGAAAAGGTTTCTGGCAAACATAAAGGTTTGGGGTTCCAACAGAAATAGGTTAAAGTTGATGCTTCTAAGGTTCAACAACCACAAAACTTGAAGAAAGTTCTTTTGAAGTAGGTTCAGAAAGATGTCTTCAAGCTGACAAAGTTCAACCGGAGAGGTTTTACAAACTCAAAGTTTCAGATAAATTTTCTCTGATAAGGAGTTTCCACTTCACTGTGTGGATTCTTAGAAAATAGCTGAGGTCTTTGTCAAATCTGATTCTGGAGGTTCAAATTCTGCTCCAAAGAGCTCGACATCCAAATGGGTTTATGATCATCGATATCAGGTTTTTGATTCATTTTAGGATCATTTTGGAGATACTAATGTTTGTGAAGCTTTGTAGATTCCCAAAAGGCGAAATATAAACAATCGCTTATGTTACAATTGCAGAAAAAGGGCATATGACACAAGATTGTCATGTCACTGCTGCTTCTGGTTCAAGGAAAGGACAAGTTCCTTATGTTGGTAAATCTGCCAAACACAGATTTATTGATGAATATGGCATAGTATTTGATGAATTTCAACAGACATATTTTAAACGTCAAAGAAGGTATTTATCTAAATTTCAAAATGATTCATCTGTCGGTTGTCCGTCACAATCTACTGTGACTGGTTCATCAGATACTGATTTACCAAAATACCAAATCTGGAAACCTAGAGTGGTTTCGAAAGGAAATCAGGACACTGGTCGACCAGAAGCGATTCGCTTCGGGTCATTTATAAATTAATGTGTTTGACCAGTGTGCAGGTACTTCTAGAAGACCTATCGGTGATCGAAAAGTTACTGATGGACAACTATTCTGCTGATTTAATTTAAATTAAAAGAAATATAAAATTTCAAAACTAAAATTTTTCTGAAAAGCTAAAACCAGAAAGGTATCCATGTCGGAAGGTCAATTTTCTTTCTTTTACATTTCGTATGTAGTTTAGGGGGAGAAAATTGAAAATATCAAAAATCAGAAAGTATTCAGATGTGATATATATTAAATACTAATGCTTGACCAAGTGGACAACATCTTGATGCATATCTTAAGATATTGAAAAGATGTGTGAAAAGAAAATGAGAAGTCACTATGTATACATGTGTTCATTTTGCAAACATTTAAACTTGTTTGATTTCTTTATTTTGTCAAACAATCGGACTTTCTCTGCGTATCGAAAGATCGACCTGCTTGTTGTTCGTTTGACATTCTGCTTTATTTTCTTTGGTGTTTCGTATAATTCATCGGACTTTCTCTGCGTGTCCACAAGACCGACCTGATCGTTGTTGAATTATACAATTTCAACTTGTTTTTATTTACTTATTTTGTTAAATCCGAAGCCTTATTTGCGTATCGAAAGATCGACCTTAAGCTAGACGATTTAACATTCTTATTTCTTTTTGCATGGAACACAGTTGACGATATCATGAATTCAAATCACTATGTGTTAAATCACAAGTGAAATCACAAAGTGTGATAAGCAAATACATATCTGAGTATGTCTGATAGTGTGGGGTACACTAGTCAAAGCAATTACAATCACTACAACAACATATCCAGATGTTATGAGTATGATTGTGCCTGAGTTTAACATGGACAAATTATACCAGTAATCGACTTGACTTATGTGCTGAAGTAATTGAAATTGAAGTGTAGTTCGGCATGATATGTTCAATATGATCCCAAGTTGTGATCATTCTCGCAAAAGAAAAAAATTGTCTCTGATTCAGTATTGCATTTATGTTTCATATCTGGAAAGTCCAAAAAGATTTTAGGTGTGTTTTAGCATAAACTTAGAAAAATCAAAAACATTTTCGGTGTGTTTTGATGTAAAATTTCAAAAGCCAAAAAGATTTTGTTTCTTATTTGTTTTCGACCGATCGACATGTGATACGAAATCAAATTTCAAATCATATATCTTGGATTCTGAAAGAGAAGTTTTGCGCCAAGATTAAGTTAATTTTCAAAAGAAAAAGGAAGCCACGTTTCTGTCTTCTGAAATTGCAGTTTATGTGACAAGACTCAAGCATGGTGAAAGGGGGAGTTTGAAGTATCTTTCACAAGTGGATCTTGAAGTTCAAAGATGATTCAAGAGTGATCCAGCCATGCAAGCTCTATATCTGACAAGATTTCAAATTGAAGATCGGATGTAGCAATGCTAAAGATTAAAGACTGGAGTTTAGTTAGAGAATAGATACACTACACGTTAAGGGGGAGTTTGTTAGAGCATATTCCTATGCTATGATGTGTCTCATGTATTGTATCTAAGTGAGCGTGTCTTAGTGAGAGTATTAGGGTCAACATACCATGGTGTGTACCATGCTGGTCCGCCGTACCATTAGTACGACTGTACCAATGGTCCGCCAGTTGGTACGCTAGCCTAAATGTTGATACTATAGATACCGTGTGTTAGAAAGATTGATACACGCAGTAATAAGATCGTTACACGCAGTAATAAACCGGAGAGTTCTTTGTAATCTTCAAGTTATTTAATAAGAAATCTCTTATTTACTTTCTCGTTTTCACTAGTTTCATTGATACACGCAGTAATAAGATCGTTACACGTACTTACACAACTTGCTCCTTTTAGCTGATCAAATAAGTCGTCGATTCTTAGCAGAGGATATTTGTTCTTCACTATCAGTTTATTTAACTTCGTGTAGTCAATGCACATTCTCAAGCTTCTGTCTTTCTTCTTCACGAAAAGAACGGGAGCACCCCAAGGAGAGACACTCGGTCTGATGAAACCCTTGTCAAGTAACTCTTGGAGTTGTGACATTAGTTCCTTCATTTCTGATGGAGCTAATTGTTGATACCTGATATATGCGTCGTGTGAAGTATCAAGTGAAAGACAAGTTCAAGCCAAAGTCTTACTGGCCGAACTTGGTCCGAACCTGAGGTTTGAACTGGTCGAACCTAGAGTTCGGACAGAGATCGACCAGCTGCTATAAATACCGAGTTTGTTCTTGTAATTGAAAAGTTCTGAGCGTGCGAGATTCTCTTAAGTGTGTGTTTCTGAGTTGTATTCTCTGTGTCTGTTTCTGAGTGCTTTACTGATTGTAATTGTTCGTTTGTGATCAATAAAACAATCGGTTAATTACGTTTTGATGTCCGAATAGCTAGATCGAGTAGACGATCCTATGCTCATGCTTTTTCAAGTGGTATCAGAGCTATCTGGTTCACTCTACTGATCTGTGGTTGCTATTTCTGGATTTTTGGAACATTTTTGGTGCTTTCTCGCGTTTGTTTACATGATTTGAACAATTATGTCGCGTCTTTAGTGTCAAATCTGCTTCTAAATCATTTCTGATTGGTTTTCCTGATCCATGGTTGTAAGTTTCGTCAAAAACAGTATAATTTCGCGCGGTTTTGAAAAATTATGTCAAAGTTCGGAGGGTACTGGTCGAGTTCGGAGTAACTGCTTCGAAGCTCAGGTTCGGGCAGTGTTCGGTGCTATTTCAGTGAGAGTTCGGTGAGTGTTCAGCGAGAGTTCGGAGTTTGGTCTAGTTCGGTCAAGGTTCAGAGGTCTTTTCGGACAGAGTTTGGTGTTATGTAGTTCGGACAGAGTTCGAACTTTTGATTTAGGTTCGGACGGTGTTCGGAGGGAGTTAGGAGCACAGGGTTAAGTTCGAATAGAGTTCGGCCAACAGAATTCAATTTTTCAACGATGACGAAATTTCAAGCTTTTGCTGCTATGCAAAACGCAATGCAAACCATGCTGAATTTTGACAATGAAATCGGAACAAGTCAGAAAGTTCCCAAATTTGTATAAGCTTGAAGATTATCAGAATTGGAAACAACGATTTTTGGCTTATATAAGTACGAATGACATCGATTTGTGGATTCCAATCAAGAAACTTTATCAACATCCGACTGATGCGGGAGATTTCAAGGAAGTTCATACCTTTGACATTGCTGAGAGGAAAGCTTATGAACTTGAACAAAAAGCTTTCGGTTATCTTACAATGGCATTACCTACTGACTTGTTACATCAATTTAGCACATGTAAGAAATCAAAACAATTGTGGGATGTTTTATCAGCAAGGTGTGAGGGTAATGATGATTATAAGAAAAGCCGGAAGAAAGTGCTAAACAAAGAATTTGATAACTTTCAATATTATGATAATGAGAATATTACGGCTCTTGTTTCCCGATTTTCACATCTTATTAGTGAATTAAAGGTTGTCGGAATTGAGTAAACTAATGTTGATTTAAAGGAAAAGATTATGGAAGCATTGCCTGAAAAATGGGAAAATTATGTTTTGCTTCTCACTCATGATAAGGAATATTCTACATTAACATGGCACGAGCTTACTGGAAAACTGCATGCTCGGGAAATGGAAATGTTAAATTCTAAGAAGTCAACTGCTACTTTGCAGAATCCTGAATTGTATCATGATGAGAGTAGTGCAAGCATGAGTGCTAAATCTAAGCCAAATCTGAGTACGGCACCAAGTGTTGCTTTTATGGCTGGAACTTCAGGAAATTCTGATAACAATTCATCACAGGGTTGTAGTTTTACAACTCCAAATTCTTCAAGTCAAAATGCCTTTTCTGTTGAATCAATGGATGATTGTGCCAAAATGATTGCTGCTTTAATCTCGTCGTCGTTTGGTTTGGTTATTAGAAATGTTGCTGATGCACAATTAACAAGAGATGATCTTGATGCTCTTGATGATGATCAATTGACTGAATTAGATCTATCTTGGCAATATGCTATGCTGAGTCACAGATCAAAGAGATTTTTCAAGAAGCATGGAAAAACTACTTCTGATTTTAATGAGAAATTAGGTTTTGACAAGTCAAAGTTAAAATGTTACAAGTGTTCCAAGCTTGGACATTTTGCCAAAGAATGTCAACAGGCACATGTTAGCAAGTCTGGTTTTCCTCTATCAAGCAAGCCTGGTTTTTCTCAACCATCTTCTAGTAACACAGACAAGACAACAGCTTTAACAGTTCAACATGATGTTGTTTATGATTGGGGTCAACGGTTTGGATATGATTCATCAGCCTTGATTGTCACTCATGATCGGTCAGATGATTTTTGTTCAGATACTAGTTCCGATACTAGTTCAACACCAAGTTCTTATGAATCTGCTGAAAACTTGGAGACTCTGATGAAAGAAAATGCATCATTGATGAATAAAATTCAAAAGATGTCTGAGGAATTCAATTTATTAATTCAGATTTGAAGATTTCTAAGGAAAATGAAAAGGAATTGATGTTGAAGAACAAATGTCTGATTACCGAGGTCAAGTTGTTGAATGAAGCTTTAGAGATTTCAAAACAAGCTAAAAGGCGTATTGAAGCTGCAAAAGTTAAGGTTTCTGAAGAAAAGGGATGAGTTGGTGATTGAAGTAAAGAAATGGAAGGATGAAGCAGAGGATACTGCTAATGATTTTCAGAATTTGTTTGACAAGTCCAAAATCAAGCTTGATTTGCTTACAAAGAGTGTTGAAGAATCTGCTATTAAGATTGAAGCATATCAAGTTGATATGGAAAAGTTGTTGGATGAGAAGCGGGAATTGGTTAGTGTTAATATAGTTCAAACTACAAATCTGGAGATTCAAAAGCGAAATGAAGATAAATTGAGAAAGGAATTGTTTGAGGGCATGGAAAATCTTCGCATGCAGAAATTTGAAACACACAAAGTTGCGAAGCGATTAATAGCTAATGAAAAAGAGTTAGCTGAAGCTCAAAAGCAGATTTCTGATCTCAAGATTCAAGTCATTGATGCTAATAGATTGTTCAACAATGTTTCAAATTCTCAAGTATTCACAAGCTTCTTAGCTAATGATGCAAATTTTGAGAAAATGTTTGATAAAACTGCATCACCCCCTGCTCATATTAAAGAAGCTTTCAAAGAAGTGAAAGAACAGGTTGATGAGTTTGATTATTCAAAGGTTTCATCATCTATTTCCGAGGAAGTAAAGGTTGTGAAGAAAAGAAGAACAAGAAGAATAAGAAGAAGAAGGAAAAGAAGTCTGAAGTTCTTCCAGCTCTAAAGTTTGTATCTGGTTCATCTTCTGATGATAATGAGAAATCAGCTACTTCAAGTGACAAGATTCGGTCTCAACCTGAATTTGATGAGAAGATTTTCTATGATCAAACGTATGTAACTAAAGTGAAAGCTAAATTTTCACGCTTAGCAAAGAATGGACATTCTACATCAAAGGAGAAGGTTGCTGGAAAGAAAGTTGGTTTAGGTTTTTAAGAGATGACAGGTAAAGCTGAGGAGGTTCCAGCACCACAAAACTTAAAGAAACTTAAAATCAAACAAGTGAAGAAGGAGGTTTTCAAAGCAGACAAAGTTCAACCTGAGAGATTCTACAAGCTCAAAGGTTCAGATCAACTTTTCTCTGATAAAGAATTTCCACTTCATTTTGTTGATGCTCGGAAGATTTCTGAGGTGTTTGTGAAAGATAAAATTTCTTCTGATGGTTCTTCATCTCGAAGCCCAACATCTAAATGGGTACATGATCACAGACATCAGGTATATGATTCTCATTCTGATCATGTTCGAGATATTCATATGTGTAGCTCTTCGCAGGTACATCACAAGTGGGACAAAACAAAATGAATGTGTTATATTTGCCGTCGTACAGGGCATATGGCAAAAGATTGTCCACTGCCTGTTGATTCAACTTAGAGGTTTTCTAAGAAATCGGTTTTTGGTAAATCTGCCAAACAAATGTTCTTTGATGAACAAGGCAGAGTTTTTGATGAAGTTGAACCTACATTCTTTCATAAACAAAAACGTTTTGTTCCTATGTTACCAAAGGTTCAAAATGTAGGTTCATCATCACAGTCACCTATGATAAGTTCATCAAAAACAGAATTACCAAAACAACAGTGGATACTCTGACAACCTGTAAAAATTTCCAGGTCAAACCCGTTACCTTGACTTTTACCGTTACCGTTACCGTTAATACGTGCTTTATCTGTTAATTATCTGATCACTGCCTATTAACTAGAATATATATATAACCGTTTGATTAATTCCTGAGTTTGTATCAACGATTTTTGTTCAATTTAAAAGTCAATAAAATCCACTAATGACTTAGTGGAATTTTAACAACAAGAAATATATATAAAATATACCTTTTATATATTTTCACCCGGTCTCCGAACTGACTGTTCGACACATCAAAAATTTAAGTAAACTTTTATAAAACTAAAAGATTTGTCAAGACTTGAACCCCTTAACCCATTTCACTCAGAAAATCCGAACGTCAACCGAACCTCGAACCCGTAACCCCGTTGGGCCCAGTCAGGCCCAATAGTCTCAAAACTTATCCGTTAGACCCGAAAACTTTAGCGACGACTCGGTGTAACCCAACGAGCATTTTGACTCAACCCGCCAACCCGTAGCCCGACCCGAGGCCCGGCCCATTAACCGGACCGAGAACCCTCCTCGGCCCAACCCGATTTCCGCCCCAACCGGCTCGGATCCGGCCCAACTTTCCGACCCGTTTTCCGGCCCAATGACCAAACCGGCCCAAATGCATATTTTTTGTTATAAAGTTTAGGCCCAACTAGTTTGAGCCCAATCTTTATAAATTAAACCCACTCAAATTTATTTAAAAGTCCACCACCCATGTAATTTTTATAAAACTAAAAATTAGTGTTTATTTTTCAAACTTTTTATGAACACTAATCTATTGTTTTTACATCAACCCATGGACTTATATAAAATTATTGAACCTCCATTCACCTCCAACTTTTATAAAAATCTTCAAGACTTTTATAAAATCACCTACTTATAAATTTAGGTGATTATTTTTAATGAAAAAGAAAACTAATTATGAGTTGTAAAGTGTAATTACCTAAGGGTTATTACCCACAACAATTAGTATAAATAGGAGGCTTCACCTCCCAATTTTCTTGCACCACCCTTCACAACTCTCTCCCTCACACTCTCAACCTCTCCCTCTCTTCCCCTCTTTCGGCCAAGAGCCGCACTACCACCTCCTCCCACCGCCGGCCTCCGGCCACCACCACCTCCCACCGCCGGCCGCCGGCCACCACCACAAACCACCATACAACCGCCGCCCACCGCCACTAGCTACCGTGAACAACCACTATTTCTTCCCTTACTCTTTTGTGAGCATTCTAAACCTTTTCCTTACATTTTTTCATACTTAGATCATCACCCAAAACCCACTCAAGTCTTGATATAACTTAAATAAACTAACTTCTTTCTCTAATCCTCTAAGCAACCAACACTTGGGTTAATAATACAAGTGACTTGATCTAACATATTTTGGTGCCCTAGGGCTTAAAATAGCCAAGATATGAGGTTATACACTAAAGAAACCAATTTGGGAGTATTGTGTATCAAAACCTAGATCATTTATATTTGTCTTGCATTTAATTACTTGTTATTTATTTACTTTGGTCCTAACACATTTGGGTTAGTAGATCTGTCCTAATACTTCTAGTATTAGTAAGATTTGTTCCCTTGGTAAACATAAAGGTCCTAGCTTTGGCTAGTAGATTATTTATTTTTATTGTTATAAATAACTAACTCATGACTTAAACAAATGATCTAACAACATTAACTTGTTATGAACAAACCCATGACTTAATCCTAACACTTATGTGTTAGTAGAAATCTTGATAAGTCATGAAAATATAAAACATAATCACTTAACAAGTTAGATGACCAACTAAAACCATGGAATTAATTTTGATAAACAAAGACTTGTTTAAAATTTAATAAATCAAATATTCCTAAAGACATGGAATAATTGTATTTTTGGACTTTAAAAAGACATGGATTCTATAAAATAATCTCAAGTCAACTTGTTATACAATGTTTAAACGTTTCGACGCCAAACATTTTGACTTGGAAAATAATCATTGACGATTTCTAAATGAAAACGTTCGTATTTTAAGTAGTAACGTAAAACGCTTTTGACGTTTTAAACGTCATATAATTATATTGAACATATAATTATTTTAACACTTATACTTTTAACTTATCAAAAGATGGTCATCTTAACTTAACATGATTATGAATTTTGTCAAATGAATTTATAAAATCCTTTATAAATGTATAAGTAAAAAATACAAAGGCTTGTATTTATTTTTTTTTACTTACTTATACTATTTCAATAAACCTTGTCACATATTTTCACTTGAAAATATTTATATAATTATTTTGCCAAATAATTATAAAAGGTTTAAGTCATGACATATAAATATTGGTTTCGTATAATTATTTGATCAATAAATATATTCAATCGTACTCTCCAAAACAAATACAAACGGGATATTATATCAAGACTTGACCGGTATCGTTTGCGTGACATTCTCAATAACCAAATGCCTTATATATATACATTGACGTATTATTAGGACATTATTTGCATGCCTCGTTTCCGGATTTGCATACTTGTCCTTAATTCGCCTCGATCAGGTGAGTTTCACGGCCCCTTTTCTCTTTAAACTGTTTTATACTCGGGGGAGAATTCATGAAACAACAAAACTTTATACATTCTTTTGACTTGTATAAAATGATCCTTTCTTTTAAATTATTTTAAATATCTTGTGGATCATTCCTGAATCAAACCAACAAACTGTTACCTGACATTATGGTTACTGTACCGAAGTGATGGTTACATGTTCTTTTACCGTATCCCAGGAGTACAGAGACGTTATAAACGTTTGTAGAACCAAATCCCACTATTCATTGAATGCGATCTGAATTCTTGGTACAACCCTACCCAGATTGGTCGCTCCAATCCCAACTCCGGAAATTGTTGAGGGGTACATGTCAGTTATTCTGTGTTATTCGGTGTTCAGGGATAGAATGCCATGAGTGGGTAATCCATTAGTAGTCGAATTTGAGGTTCATGTGAGACCATATCAACAAACAACTACAGTAAGCCGAGTAACGTCAAAACCGTGCAAACCTTGATGTGCACAAGCCATTCATTAAACAGTGCAAACCTTGATGTGCATAAGCCATTCATCAAACCGTGCAAACCTTGATGTGCACAAGCCTTTTAACAAACCGTGCAAACCTGATGTGCATGAGCCTTTCAAACAAACTATGCAAACCTTGATGTGCACAAGCCATTCATTAAACTGTGTAAAACTTGACTTACATGACTCTGTTACTACATGTTTTTGTATGACTTAAACTGTTTACAAACCATTTGTAGAATCATCAAACCTGTGAACTCACAAACTTTATGTTGACTTTTTAAGCTCATGAATTCTCAGGTATTTAACTGCTGCTTGCTTGGATTGACATTCATCATTAGGACCTGCATGTTGTTTGGTGTCATAGTCAACACTTA
>JBCNJP010000008.1:3347890-3399711 GCA_039602395.1 Deinandra increscens subsp. villosa | reverse complement strand
TGAAAGAGCCATAAGATCATTGCTTTATTTGTTTGGTAGGCTCGACAAATCAGAAAGTATTCAGATGTGATATATACAAAATACTAATGCTTGACCAAGTGGACAACATCTTGATGCGTATTTCATGACACAAAAAGAAAAATAAGAGTGAAAATAGTAATGAGAAGTCACTGTGTATACATGTGTTCATTTTGCAAAGATTTAAACTTGTTTGATTTTCTTTATTTTGTCAAACGATCAGACTTTCTCTGCGTGTCCACAAGACCGACCTGATCGTTGTTCGTTTGATGTTCTGCTTTATTTTCTTTGGTGTTTCGTATAACTCGTCGGACTTTCTCTGCGTGTACGGGAGTACCGACCTGATTGTTTTTGGGTTATACAACTTCAACTTGTTTTATTTTTCTTATTTTGTTACATTCGAGGCCTTAATAGTGTATCGAAAGATCGACCTTAAGGTAGACGATTTAACGTTCTGATTTCTTTTTGCATGGAACACAGTTGACCGAATCATGAAAAACATTATGCATTGTGAGAAATTACAAGTGCTATCACACAAAAGGAAAAAGAAAGAAAATCATAAAATGTCTGAATATGTTTGATAGTGTGGGGTACACTGGTCAAAGCAAATATAATCAATACCTTAACATATTCAGATATCATGAGTATGATTCTGTCTGAGTTTAAGATGGACAAATTATACCGGCAATCAGCATGACCTGTGACCTTCAATTAGTTGAAATTGAAGTGTAGTTCAGTGCGTTATGATTAATATGATCCCATATAGTGATCTTTCTCATACCAAAAATAGTGTTTGATTCTGTATTGCAATTTCATTTCATATCAAGAAAAGCACAAAAAGATTTCCGGTGTGTTTTAGCATAAACTTTGAAAAATCAAAAAGATTTTAGGTTTGTTTTGATATAATCTTTCAAAAAGCCAAAAAGATTTTATTTCTGCTTTATTTTTTATCTGATCAACACATGATACAAAATCAATTTTCAAAATCATATCTTGGAGTCTCGAAGAGACGTTTTGCGCCAAGATTATTTAAATGTTGATGCAGGTTGCTAAAGTGCAAGATATCATCACTTCAAGTCTTCTGAAGTTGTTGATAAAAGATCACAGATACATTAAACATTGTCAAGTATTCAAGATCAAGTTACGATCGAGTTGAGAAGGAGTTTGTTCAAAGATTCATTTCATTGGACGAACGGATTCTACACTTGAGGGGGAGCTTGATTGGAGATACAGAATTGATGATGTTGAAGAGATACTGCACACGACGAGGGGGAGCTTGTTGATACGTGATTTGTGCGTCGTATGAAGTATCAAGTGAAAGACAAGTTCAAGCCAAAGTCTTACTGGCCGAACTTGGTCCGAACCTGAGGTTCGAACTGGCCGAACCTAGAGTTCGGACAGAGATCGGTCATCTGCTATAAATACCGAGTTTGTTCTTGTAATTGAAAAGTTCTAAGCGTGCGAGATTCTCTTAAGTGTGTGTTTCTGAGGTGTATTCTCTATGTCTGTGTCTGTGTGCTTTACTGATTGTAATTGTTCGTTTGTGATCAATAAAACAATCGGTTAATTACGTTTTGATGCCCGAATAGCTAGATCGAGTAGACGATCCTATGCTCACGCTTTTCACTAATCGATATGGTGTCTTGGCTACGGGTTTGGCTCCCGGCACCAAATCGATTCAGAACTTTATTTTCACGTTCAGGAGGAATGCCGACAGGTCTTCTGTGAATACGTCGGGAAATTGGTTTACTACCGGCACATCCTTCAGCTCTTTCCACTTTAAGTTCGAGTCAATAGCTTAAGCTATGTACGACTCACACCCGTGACTAAAGAACTTTAGCGCTTTAATCATGGAAATGATCTTCACTGCAGAACTGTATATAGGAGTTTGCCTTTGTAATTCGCTGATTGAGTGTCTGAGATCATAGCTTAAGTGTGTGTTTTCTGTGGTGTTTTCTCTATCTCAGTTCTAAGTGTTTTAGAGTTGTAATTGTTCTTCCGATCAATAAGACAACTCTTCATTAATTGTTTCTCCTTCATTATAGCTAGATTGAGTAGACAATCCGATGCTCACGCATTTTCAGTTGCGATCTCCATAAACAAATATGACGTCTCCCATTGGCGCTCGAATCTAAACTTTCTTCTCATTACAAATAATTTGCACGTCGTTCTCCGCGAGACAATCCATTCCCAATATGATATCGAAACCGGCTAAAGTCATAGGGAATAATCTAATAGGCAATTTCTATTCATCTAATTCTATCAAGAAATCATGTCTCATAACAGAAATTATAAAAACTTTTTCCTGAGGCAGTCTCGACTTCGAAAGGTTTTGATTCCTTTCATTGGTTCTGGTTTCTTCATTAACTTGGGATAGTTTGGCCTGATGTGTCACTGCTCTCCACATTCAAAACATGTCTTCCTCTCCAGACAGCTGGTAGAGAGATGACCTTCCTTCCCGCACTTGAAACAGTTACCCGAATCCAGTTTACAGCTTCCAAAATGACTTTTATTCACTTGCAGTATTTCGGCTTGCCGCCTTGAGAATCATTCATGGGCTTCTTGCGATGACTGTCACACCCTGTAAAAATATGTGTCGGGATGTGAACCAGCATTATCACAGTCAAGGTCAAGAACGTACTCTGGATGATTCAACAACTAGAGCCGTTTGGAATTGATATTTGTTTGGAGTAAATTGGAGTTTTCAAATCATTACGCAGCAGAATATAAGTAATGAGTTACACAAATTGTTTTAAGTTTACAAAACATTAGTTTTCAAAAGATTTTTAAGACATGACATCGACAGATGTTATGCCGAGAAAATCTCCAACGGCTACTATCATACTTCAGAATTTATTGAAAGTTCCTAAATGCAACAGTCATCATGCAGGTCCAGATAGATAACAGCAGTAAAGTTAAGCACCTGAGAATTCACATAAGAAAACGGTCAACAAATAATTTTGTTGGTGAGTTACACAGGTTTAAAGTTTCTAGCTTTGAAAAGTATACAAATGTCGTTGTGAAAATTCGTTTATGCTATTCATTGACAAAATCATATAAGACTTATTGAAATGTTACCATATACCCTGAATTCCGAAACTGACTGATTACCCACTCTTGGCATCTTTGTCCAGCGGATACCGCAAAGCAAGACATAACAATTTGTACTCTTTTACTATTAAAACGAAGTCATGATTGGAGCGCCCAAATCAGAGCAGGGGCGTTAACCCAATAGATCTATTCAAACGTTACCGTTCCATATGATAATTAATCGGATTCAGTTAATAGTGGGGTTTGGTTACAACATGAATAAACATGAAATAATAGATGTGGACGGCCGAAAGGCACATGTAACAGATAGGATAACAAAGTCTAATTGTCACGGAAAGTAAAAGTAATATGAATTCTCCCCCAAGTAATTGAAAACAGTTAAAGAGAAAAGGGGCCGAAAACTCACATGTTTCAGAAACTGTAGTCGGAAATGTGATCAACGGAAATGCAAGCCTAGATAATTATAAGACATGCAATAATAATAAGTAATTGGGTTGACATTATTGTCACTCCAATTAGGTAGGTCAAGTCTTGACGTCATGATAGCCTCAGGGTCAATTGATTTGATGTGTCAAAGTAAAAATGTCTGTTTATGTATTTATTTGGAAAAAAAATAAATAAATGTAAAATATATATTTTAATTAAATATAATATACAAAAATTCCCAAATAACATTTAAAGATGGTAAATATTTATAGAAATAAATATTAAGTCAAAATAAGGGTTTTCATATAGGAAATTGGTTATTTTGACAAACTGGTTGAAAACCAAGCGATTTCACGGTAACCGCCGATTACACGATATTTATCCGTTTAAGTTAGAAATCACTCAAGTACAATAGAATATGATGGTTTTCTGTCCAAAATGAGTATATAAATATTTCGAGTGTCGGTTTTCATTAGTTTGTCGGTTTTGTGGATTTTGTGTCGGTTTTGCCGTTTTGGTCCCGTTTGCCCGTTTAATGACACCGCTAGGTTCCTAAATTCACCATATATGTTTGTAAACATGTTTTTACCATTAAAATAACCCTATGAGTTCATTTGGACCAGATTTGGATTTTCTTACAAAAATGATGTTTCCGGGCCCATCGGGTGTCGGTTTTAGTCCCGGTTTGTGCCTAAATTCAAGTAATTTGTTAAGGGATCTTTTGGCCATGTTCTAAAGTCATTTCAACCATCAAAATTTACTGTTTAAAGGCTCTAACTTTCTGATCAAAACGGATTTGTATTTAAATGGATTTTTCTAGTGTTTTTAAATGTACTTTTTGTTCACGAAAGCCCTTATGGTGATTTTAAGCACAAGTAACCTTCCTAATGTTCAAAGTAACATATTTTGACTATGTTGGGGAGTTCAAAACGTGTCATAGGCATCAATGTGGTCCAAATTACAAGATCTACACATAATACATCACATACATAAAACTAAAGGCTATATAAGATTTCTAAGCACATGCTTGCAAAATAGTGCATCTAGACTATGTTGTAAACATAACATTGTAAGAAAATACTAACATGAGTTTCTAGTAGCAAGTTCCATGGTGAAAAATACAAGAAAACTTTAACTAATAAGCTTTTTATGAACCAAAACTATGTTTAGACAACATGATGAGTCAAGACTTGTACATGGAGTGTAATGAACATGAAATAATACTAAGAACACTAGTAGTAGTAGGATTTGACTACAAAAGTGAAGGTGGAACCTTGCTAGAAGGAGAAGGGGGGCGAAAATGAGGATGATGATGATTCTTGACTTTCCTTTGCTCCTAGCTTCCTTGAATCACCAAGAGAGGAGAGGTTTACTTGGAAATTTAGTGAGAGAGTAGAGAGAGAGTGAGGCCGATGGTTAGGGGAAGAGACAGAGGTGAGAGGATTTTCTTGAATGTGTTAAGTGGTGAATGGGGGCTAGGGTTTATTTTGATGTTTAAATATGATGTGCACTAGAAACAAAAGGGTGTTTGGTTATGTTTGTGAGGGTGGCAGTTCAAAGAGAACCGAGAGAGATAGAGGGGACGAGAGAAACAGAAGAGATAGAGAGAAAAGTGAGTGTTTGGAAGTGTTTAAAGTGATATAATCTTGTATGTAGGATTGTTAAATAAAAGTCAAATGTGTGAGTGTGCTTGGGTTTGTGTTCGGCCGAGAAGAAGAAAAAGGGGGCTTGAGTTCGAGTCCCTTGGAGCCGGTTCACCTATACACACACAAGGAGACTCAAGGGGGTTCAAACACTTGTGTTTTATGTGTGTATATTGGAGGAAAGGTGCAGAATTTTTGAGAGGGATTAATGGTTTCATTTGGGAGGGAAATGTTTAACCAAAGGGTAATAGATTTGTTGTTAGTGGGACAAGTTCTCCCTATGTGGTCATAGGGTTGTGGGAGATGTTGAAATGACTTGAATGGTATCTATTAATTCAACACAAGGTACAAGCAAGTAACTAAATAGTTCAAGTGGCATGTTGGTGGTTGGGTAGTCTCGTGACCGGCCGAGAAGGGAGGAGGGATCACGGGTTCGAGTCACGTGGTCGAACCGGTTCGCGAGAGGAAGAGAAAGGGTAACGGGTCACGAGGGAGAGGGAAAAAGGAAGAAAGAAAAATAAACCGGATCGGGTTTGAGTGTATATGAAATGTTTATCCACGGCGACGCAAAATAATAAAAGAAATGGCTCGGTTTGGATAAAAATACACAAGGTTTAATAACATTGAAAAAAAATTACGTTACATGTATATATATGTTGCATGCATGTGAAATATATTCGTCGTGATTGTTAACCAAGTTAAATAAAATGTTTTGGACGTAAAATAAATAAATGTTTACGTAAGGATTGGATCACAAGTCTTGATGACGATATTGGTGTCTAAACATGAATATTTATTGTGTCATGTTTGATAATAATATAATTAGTTTCGTAAATAAACACGTTGGAATTTTCTCGTGATGAAATAGTTTTACGTATAAAAATTCAAACGTCATATGCTCTAATGATTAATTCAGAATCATTTGCATGAAGGTGTATAAAATAATGTGTAATCCCAAGATGATGGGATCATGAGTTATTATTTTATGGTAAAGGTGACAGAAATCAGTTAATGTATCAGGTTGGTCGCCTCTTATTATTAAAATTCCAGCGACCATTCCGTGTAAAGGGTTATCATGTTCAGGAATCATTTGTGTATTTGACTAAGGCTATATCAAGACTACGACTATGTTGCATGTAGAAATGTAAAATGACAATATTTAGCACGTTGCAAGTAAGTAGATACATAACACTATTAGCACATAGGTATACATTATCGTTTAGGCTGACGGAAACTTACGGGATGTCACAATGACCTCCATCGAACTTCCTCGAACTTCCACCCATCTCAGACCAGCTTCTTTTTCATTCTCCTGGTCTACTTTCTTCACCGTATTTTTCCTCGTAAACTGTGGTGCTAAGATCGATTGCCACCCTCGTAAGTCCTAGGAGCCTGAGGTTTCACTATCTTCCGTATTTCTACAGGAAGAGCTTGCACGTATCGTTTCACTTTCTTCGCCTCTAGTGTCACCAACCTAGGCACTAACCTTGCCATTTCATCAAACCTCATGGTAAACTCTTGATGAGTTGCATTTCCGGCTTCCAACCTCAGAAAGTTGGTTTCAATCTTCTCAAGCTCGTTCTTCGGGCTTAACTTATTCATCATCCGAGTCTTCAGATCGTTCCACCGCATCGCAGCAATGGCTTCTTCATCTTGGGACTGTAAGACAGAGTCCCACCAAAACAGTGCTCCACCAAAAAAGGAATGAGCTGCGTATTTCACAGCTTGATCTGCACGGCATTCACTAATGCCTATGACAGCTTCCATCTCTCGAATCCAGCAAACGGTCAAACTAGCATCTCTCTTTCCTTCGAACGAATGAGACTTGCATCCACTGAAGGATTTGAACGAACAGCCTCGGCATGCGTCCGCATCAGCACCATTGTTTCCACCGTTAGCTCCTCCATCACCGGCTCCACCTGCACCGGCAACTCCTTGAAGCTGAGCTATTAACTTAGGCATTGTAGCCTGGAATGCATTTGGTACTTCTGCAGCCATAGCGACTCGTTGTTCCTCAGTAAAGACATTTCCTCCTCCAGCATTATTGGGTTCAGGATCTGGTTGTCCACGCCTTCCAGAACCCACTGGTCTACCGACTCTTCTATTACCTTGTCCTTCTCTTACCATGATCAACAAACATTTCATAATTCATGTGAAGTCGAGTCTCTAAGTTTTAAGGGCATGATGAATAGATAAGTGCAGACGTCATACAATAACATAGTCATGATGCTTTCAAAACCCAGTTACTTTCATCACATTCCTCCCTAGTGTTTATTCCTCTCCTTGCTATCTCTACAGGTGATTCAAATTCAAACCGGTCTACTTCCCGCATTTTGGCCACATAACAGGTAGTACCCTAGATACATATATATGGTTAATACCTAATGGCAGTAGCTATTGCAATTGGCTACCTACCGGATTTACATATCCTAGGTCCTACTTATTATGTTCCTAATGCAACCTCGTCCTTTAATGGGCACAAGCTATTCTGGATGGCATTCTATCTTATCTTACTGTTTTCCCAGAATCCTAGTTTAAGTCTAGATACCGCTTTTAGTACCTAAATCTTTTAAACCAAGGCTCTAATACCAAATTGTGACGCCCACTCCCAGATTTGGCTCTAGGAGGGGTCACGCATCGTATTTAGTCATGAACACAAGGTACAACAGAGATAACTAAAGTAGCGAAAATTAACAACTTTTATTTATTTATAATGCCAAGTACAATTAAGATAAAACTACTACAATGGTTATCAATAACTACAAAAGATAATGATTAATAGATATGCATCTATCTACATTACTTATGCTAGCAGCCCTATGGCTTTACTCCAACAGCTTACCCACATCACTTTGCTCAAACCTTAGCCTTTCCCTTTAAGCTCGGATCTTTAATATCACCTGATATACATACTTTGAAGGATCGTCTTACGCTGGTGAGTTCTACATTTTTCTAAAAGCGTTACATTTTTTGTCGAAAGCTTATTCCAACGCTTGGGCCTAAGGGCCCCCTTTTTACAATCATTTATCAAGTATAAAACATAACAGAATTATACCAAAACATTTAACCTTTAAACCTTTTTAACCATTTATTAGGTATAAGACATAACAGAATTATACCAAAGCATTTAACCATTAAACCTTTTTAACCATTTATCACGTATAAGACATAACATAATTATACCAAAATATTTAACCATTTATCCATTCAACTAAGCATTGTCTATTGGAACCACGTTAGTTCCTCGGGCAAGCGTCGTCACCCGAATACCATTTTAAGATTAGAGTAGCCGTCACTACCCCTGAGAACCTTCATTCCCCGCTTCTAGTTGTACAACCACCATTTCCCCTTTTCACTTAGACAATATTTGCTTAGATTAAAACCTTTTCAACCTTTTCAAAAGTTCATTTAAATAAACTTTCTATTTGGAATCATAACCTTTTTAACACCAGTCCATCACCCGTATATGGAATAAGCGTTTTGTAAATGAAATGTTATTGGTCTTGTTAAACCTTAATGAAACTTACACTAGACTGAATCTATAACATTTCATATTGTATTACGGGTGTTTATATATAGGAAGTACCACAGTGTATCCACCACACCTTAAATAAAAACGGATATGATATAGAATCATCCCAATGTAGATTACATCTTACAATCACAACAAGGCCAATAAGATTATATTTACCCGACACTTATTCCATATGCAAGCTTAGACCAAACGTTTACATTTTCTATTTCTCAAAACTTTATTTAAAAGATTTATCAATTATATTACCCTTTCATTATAACCTTCCCGAAAAAAATTTATAATAGGTAATCACAATTTAAAGTAGTTATACGCATTAAAACACTTCACGTATGTGTATCAACGTACAAAGGTAAAAGGCATTTCAAATACTTTTCAAGTAAACAGTTGTATGTATATCATCCCGAAAATAGTAAAACATTTAAAAGTGCGCTCATAGAACTCACCTTATTCTCTTAAGCAATTTAGTTCAGTCAGAACCTCCTTTACGTCTTCCCATTAAACCTAATTGCGTATTGTATCGCGTTAATGCAAGGTCTTATATAATAAACACTTCCTATGTTTATTTTAACTCTTTGTTAACTTAACAATACTTAGTTATTAAGTTTATTCCTTTTAAAGGTCAAAATGACCAAAATGCCCTTTAGGCAGTTATCATTTTCTTTTAATGATAATATGAAGACGCGCATTCCTATAAGTAGACGCTCACTATGGGATCGCCCAGTGAGGTATGCCAGGTCCTAGTTGGGATTTATGCGACACCACCGCTTTGCCAGAAACCCCCGTGTACAGGCGCCTACCCTTCTGGTCCGCACGAACTTCAAAGTACCCGAATATCTCGGTATATTACTTTATTATCATTTCACACTTTTTAAGCCATATATAATTATTATATATATAAACATGTTAGTATATTAAAAATCAAGTCCTAATACCTCCCGGATTATTTTATATTAAATAATCTTATTTCAAAACCCTAATTTCTTGCTTTTCTTGTTTCTTTATCAAAACTCATTTTTATTCGAAACCAACTTAGGGTATTATCTATTATAACATTTTATAATATCCATTAAAATATCAAAGCTTAGTTCAATCCCCTTTACCCAATTTTGGCAGAACAACATTACGAAAATCCTAATTTTTACTTGTTAACAAAACCATTACTATACCTTTTCCAAATCCAAAATAAAATTAGGGCTTTATTAAAATACATTATTTTAGAATTACTTACAAAAATTCAGACCCTAGTTCCCACCCGATCACCCAATTTTTGCAAAACAAGCTCAAGAACCCTAATTTTAACACATGTTTATAAAGCATACATAGACACAACATTATCAAAAACTAAAATATGTTATTGTTAAGCATACATAAAAGAGGAGAAATGCAAATTTTGAGCTTTTGGATCCTTGCCGTATGGCTGAATTTGCTCCTAGAAGATTCTAGGTGGGGTTAGGATTTTTAAGGGAAAGAATTGATGAATCTGTGATGAAAAACGGACGTTAGATCGAGTATTTATAGTCCCTGGATTTATCTCACCCTCCTTCAAGTGTCCATGGTGATTAGCCGGCCAGATATGATGCATAGGGAGTCGAATTTTGGGCAATAAGTTAGCAAACGTGGCTCAAAAACGAACCAAGAATGATTCTGGTGCAGACAAGCTCTATGTTTATCGCGTAGAGCTTATGTCTGGTTTGTCCGATACACGAGATATGCAGGTTCCGGCCAGATTTTTATATTTTTTCATTTTTCATTTTTAGCCTGTAAACTTCTGTTATGTGCATTTTAACCCCCCAACCTTCTATAGTTTTATTAGTTTATGCACCAAAATATTATGGAACTTATTTCTAACATTTTCTAAGGCTCGGGATACGTTTGATAATATATATATATATATATATATACATATATATTTTTATTTATTTACGTATTCGTTATTTTTCCTTTATGTAAATTATCAAATTGCGTTTGTAACTATATTATACACATATACACGTGCATTTATTTGTTCTCTATCTTCTTAAACACATTGGCCTTAGTATTCTAATCATAATGATTAGTTAAACATGTATATATTCAATTAAAACATGTATACGAGACGTAATCATTCATGTCTCATCATTTTTGTACCCATTCATTGTTTTTATCATATAAACACTTGTTTATTCATTTATTGCCATTTTCAACACGTATTTATTATAAAACACGTAGGTAAACATATTAAGATACGTAGTTACCTAGACGGAAATATCGGGGGTGTTACAGAAGGCTTTGTAGATAACTCCTTCGGCCTTCTAGGAACTAGAGTTACTTTTACACCACCAAACCTAAAGCTATAAGTATTAGACCACTCGTTATGTTCGATGTTGTGATCATACTCCCAAGGCCTACCCAACAATAAATGACATGCATCCAGGGGAAACACATCACACCAAATATCATCCTTATATGTTGTACGAACAGAAAAGGAAATAAGAGCCTGTTTAGAAACTGTTACCTCGCCTCCCTTCTTTAGCCATTGGAGCTTATAAGGTTTTGAGCAATTCTCTGTCTTCATGGCCAACTTTCTTACAGTCTCTTCGGAAATTAGATTATCACAGCTTCCTAAACCAATAAAAAAAATTCAAACCTTTCCCAAGATAGTACAACTCGAGTGAAAAGTGTTGTGTTTAAGCCAGTCATCATCATCTGCCTTTGGCACATAGCAAGCTCGTCTAACAACCAGGTTCACCCCAACATCACCGGTCACAAACTCTTCTTAGTACGTAGAATCGTCATCATACACTGGTGCACCTTCATAATCTTCATTTTGTTCACCCTCAGACTCAACTAACATATTTTGTTTGCCCGCCCTTTTGCAGTCAGCCAATCGATGGCCTGTTTCCCCACAACCAAAACATTGCATGCCACTACTACCGACACCCTTAGTAAATGTACTTGAAGTATTAACCGACATTGGCCTCTACTGATTGGTAAATACACGCGGTGTCCGACTACCAGACCCAACATTCACGCTAATGGGGGCAGCAGAATACGAACCGCCCACTTGTCGGTTTTGCTTCTCAAAAGCCAGTGCCCTTTGGTGTGCCTCTGCGATGGTTACGGGGTCAAAGAGATTTACAGAGTCCATGATCTGAACACGTAAAGCCCCAATATACCGTGAAACAAGTTGTTTCTCAGATTCTTGAATATCATTTCGAGCAATAAATTGGTAAAATGCGGTCATGTAGTCATCAACCGATTTAGTACCCGGTTTCAGATTCTGCAAATGCTGATACATCTATCGCTAAAAGTTATGGGGCAAAAAATTAGACCGCAAACACTTTATCATTTTGGTCCATGTCATAATTCTTGATTTTCCAACCCTGCTCCGCGTTTATTTCAATTGTTACCACCATGCGGATGCCCTACCACGAAGTCCCGTAGCAATTAGAGCCACTCGTTTATCTTCAGGTAGCTCTTTGAATTATAGTAGCCAACCAATCGATGAACCCTTCCGGATTCAAAGTAACCCCATCAAATTCTGGGATATCAATTCTCATTCCGACATCCCAGCGACTTCTAGTGGCATGCTCGCGCCGACGAGGCCGATCATGATCCCCATCAGAATACGAACCGTCACTACCAAACGGATTTTCATCATCAAACCAACCACGGATTTGGTTCTCAGGCCATCTTCGATTTAATAAGTCAGTCATCCGATCATTCAATTGATCGACCAATTGTTCCAATCGTTCGTCCACCCATGACATGAAACTTTGCTCCAACTCACGTTCATAGACGTCATTGACTGGCCTGTTTCTCCTTGGAGGCATATTTGACCACGAATTCGGCACTGATGCCAACTGACACATTGTATGATTTGAATGATAAGAAACAACACGTTGATTTTGTGAATACCCGTGATCTATATTGGTTTATAATGTGTCAGTATGACACCCGAACCATTATATATCAATTAAAATGCTTTTGGTACTAGCATATGCGAAGTGGGTCAAACGGGTTGGACTATGCGTATTAATGTAAGGATTGATTTAACGGCTTGTTAAAGAAATATGGAATGTTGGAATATGGTTGTAAACATGTTTAGGAGGTGACAGGTTAAAGTCTGATCCTCTAAAATTGAATCGAGTTTAAAACAAGCGAAAAAGACCAATATTTGGCTAAATAAGAAAACTGGCCGAATTAGGCCAGGCCCTAGAAATACTGCTCCAAGCCTATCGCTTGGAGCATATGGAGGGGGAGGCGATACGCCTGGAAAACATCGCATGCCGTGAAACATCCTTTGCGATACGCGAGAGGGTGAATGTGGGGTTTTAGCCGTTTTCTCTATTGTCTATTATCCTAACATGTTTGTAGCAATAAATACTAATATAGTTGGTGTAAATTAGCAGGTTAGTTAGAGTTGGAGCCCCAGATCATCATCGAGCTTGAGAAGAACTGAGCACTCTCAAAGTGACGGCTTGCAACCATTACTTTGAGGCAATGGATTGTATGGTCTCCTCTTTAGACGGGAGGGTATATGTCATGTTTATAACTTAAACACTAGATCATATTCTTTCGACCATGCGTCAATTGTTTTACATTTGTTAAATAAAATTATTTGTTTTCTTCGGTTGTACACAACAGATGACGTTCGTAAGGATTTCATTACTTAAGAACGGGTCATGCCCAAATTTCTAAAAGAAAGTTCATTTAGCATGGACCAAATCCTTCTCATAAGAGATGTATTGAAATGATGAGATAAATTATCCTGTATTTGGGCTATAATAAAACGAAAAAATTTCTGGGACCAAAATTTGGACGTTAGTAAACGTCATAAAGCATTAAACTCTGATACGGGTGTTACAACAATGGCACTGAATTTAAAAATCATTTATTAAACTCTTTTTATGAAGAAAAAGGTATTCAAAGGGAATTCAATACTCCTAGAACACCTTAGCAAAATGGAGTTTCTAAGATAAGGAATAGAACACTGACTGAGGCTGCTAGGTCCATGTTGGTTGAGTTAAAATTACCTGTAACTTTCTGAGAAAAACAATGAACACTGCCTACTATGTCAAGAACAAGGTTTTAGTAGTCAACGTCACACCCCAACCGATGGCGGGATATTTCGGGATGCGATGATTGTCCAGATGCTCATAACACTGTTTAAAACGTTACGATATACTTAATCATGCCAATTTCATAAAAGATAACAAAACATAGGTTCAAAGTAAATTACAACCATAATCCATAAATAAGTCAATAAAACATGGATAATCTTTATTATTTAATTAAGGTATCCCTAATGCCCATAGCATCCTATGGTGATAACATCAAGATGATCAAACAACTACACTTGCAACATGTATAACATACGAGCCAACTACAGGAGTTGGTGAGTAAACATAGGTTTGAATGAGTATATAGTTTAAGATTCAGCGATTCATAAGTCAAGTGTTATAGCTAATCATGATCAACAAGTATGGGTGATATGCACCAAACCTAGACAATAAGGAAGCAATCACCCGTCAAAAAATAAGACTACATTTCCGACCTCGTGGGTGGGTTGTCAGCCAATAGATCTATCATTGTTTCCTCGGCTCAAAGGTTAATGGTACACATGCGATTAAAGACTACCAAAGACTTCCACACATAGATTCAAACAAGTATCACACAACTAGCATATTAAACATAAAGCAACATGAGATCGCATAGAGTTTTGTATAAACAAGAATTAAGGTTTTGAATATAAATACATGTTGCACCCCAAAACAACTAAATATAAGAGGGGCTATGAATACTCACATGATAAATGAAGATGTCGAGAATAAAACCAAAGATAGTGACGTGAGGTCAAACCCGGAGATCACCTTGACGATCGAATGCGGTAGTGGAAGCACCAACAAATAGATAAATAAAATGTACGACACGAAATGACATGACGGTCACGATCGGATTCATGACTTGTTGGTCATTTAGTCGTGTGATAACGTACGGGATTATTTATCCAATTAATGGGGTCGAACCTAAATCTAAGTTAACGAATGCAAAAATATTAATTATCTATTTATATTCATGACGTCACAACAATTATTTATTTTTATGGAGTTCAAAGAACAATATCTAGTGACCAACATTATTCTAACATGCCTAAATATGAATACTAACATGATTCCATCAAACAATATAACATAAATAATAATCTAGCCATTTTAGAGAAATCTAACCCAAATCTAGTGAAAATAATATATTTTTATATATTAAACCCTAGTCAACCAAATCATGGACTTTTATTAAACACAAACGTAGTTCTAGGGTAAACATGTCCTTCTAACATGATTAGTCATAGATCTAATGTAATGATGCCATTTTTAGGGTAAAAATTCTAGATCTATCAATAGATTAGAAGTATAGCCTAGATCTAGCAAAACAACCATAAAAATGTCATCTTTTTCAGAATATACCCTAAATCTAGGCATTAGATTTCCATCAACACAAGCTAAGCTTCTAGATATAAGACAAAAATGATGTGTTTAGGAAGATCTATAGGTCTAGACCAAAATATTCAAGATCTAACATTAATCTAGCAAGATCTAGCCATGGAAGTCAAGAAAATACACTTTTTAAACATAAAAATCACATTTTTAGTTAAAATAAACCTAGATCTATGATTATGATGATGATTACTCTAGATTAAACCCAACATCTTCATCCAATATTCCATCTTTTTCAAGATCCAAGTGTAGAAGTTCATGCATGGACTGGATCTATCATCTAGAATAAAAGTTCACAAAATGTAAACTTTTGTCATGAAAATCATATTTTTGAAGTAAGAACGTCTAGATCTCTAACATTAATGTTAAGATCTAGGTTTAAAAACATAGAAAAATCATATCTTGATGAAGGAGGATCAATGATTCAAGAAGATAGAGATTTAGTTTGAGAGAACTAACCTTTTGGGATGAAAACCGACACAAATCGAGGCTTGAAATTACTAACTTTGAGCTCCAAAACTTCAAGGATCTTGATATTAGATGAATACAGCCGTTTTAGGTTTCTATGTGTGTAAAAATGGAGAGCATGAAGGCTAGAGAGAATTAGAGAGCTTAAATACCCGATTTTAGGTTAAACCTCGACTGGTGATTGGTGCGCGTATCGCGAAGGTTACCCCACGGACCTTCGCATATCGTAGCGCATCCCAGGTGTGTGTGCACGCGTTCTTTCGTTCCCGTTTTCGCATTCTAAGCCAGATTCAAGCCCCGTTTTCTCCCACTTTCCCCATTTTACTATTACCATCATATTAACCATATTTAATCCAATAAAAATGATTATGAATATTTCACATAACGAATTACGGTTGTTAAAATGATGCCCATAACACGTTTGAGGTCGATTTTGTCGTTTTTATCACTTTTAAGCAAATAACCAACTTTTCACGACCCGATCAAGTGTGTGATGACTCGTAACATGATTTTTTATTATGATACTCATAAATGTGATAAAATTGATATATGAAACTCAAAAATATGATTTCCTAGTTAAATCGAAATCGCGCGGGATTCACTGAACTTTCATCGTTTGCATTCTAAACCTTGAATTCTCACTAACCTTTACTTGTATTTACTTGTGTGTGTAACTAGTATTATACACAAGTATCATACATGCTTAGATTGATCGAATTCCCGATTAAAAATAATCAACGACGCATTCACGTAAAGTCCGAAATAGAGGCAAATTGAACATCAAATCGATCAGTAAACATGATAATGGATCCAAACACAAAAAATTAAGACTAAAATATCATATTTGAATGTAACTCTTTGTTCGATTATCGATCAGGGGTTTGGGTTATAAAATTAGGTCAAATCGGATAACCCGAAAAGCTGAAATGTTGCAGTCAAAGGTCTTAACAAAACACCCTATAAATTATGGAGAAAAGGAAAAAAAAACATCTATTTCTTTAGGTCTTTTGGGTGTCTTGTCACTATATTGATAACCAATGAGCACTTACCAAAATTTACTGAAAAAGATGATGATGGTTACTTTGCTAGATACTCTGGTGTGTGAAAAGCATACATGATATACAAGATAAGAACTAAAATTGTTGAGGAAACTATGAATGTGTTCTTCAATGAGAAGTCCAAAAACAAGTTTAGCTCTAAGCCCGATTGGTTGTTTGATATATATGCACAAATCACTTCAACATAACTGTTAAGAAGCCCTTGAGTGGTTTTGTGCAGAAACAGGTTTTCACATCAAGTGAAGAGAATTGGAGATCCAACATCAAAGAATTAAGGGTTGATCCACCATTCTTCTCATCCACGAGTACAAGACCTTTGAGGCCAAAACCAACATCTAACTCAGCACCAACATCTGTTATTCAACATGTTCATAAAATTGAACATGTTTAGAACAATGAACCTATAACTGTTGTCACACCCCACCTGCACCACCTATCAGGTACGGAGGAGGTGTTGTGGAAAACAGGTCGGCAATATCAGACGCACGCGGAAGCAACAGAGGTAATATATATTAAATATTCATATCTATTTACCGAAAACCTTGAAGATTTGTACAAACTTGAAAGTAATAATACTAAGTTTTTGTTTTAGCATCTAGACAGATACTAATAACTAGGCTCGAAGATTCTTGCTATCCTGTTAATCATATATGCTTGATCCCTTGCAGAGTCACCTATTCGATAGATTCTACTGATTTCCTGCAAAAGTTTGTAAATCAGCTATATCAACAACAATGAAGTTCTTGGTGAGTCGTAACCTATACACAACAATCTGCGTTGCCACATATCTCAGCTAAATGCATACACGTAATGGAACGACTAGAACCAACCTAGAAAATATATAAAAAGAACGGGGTGCAACACATGCACCGCATGAATTCTAGCATACTAGCTCAAGTAGTATTTTCACATTCCATGATGTCTTAATGTAACGATAGTGCAATAACAATTAAATGTAATTGATAAATAGTATATCAATTAGCTTTGTGGCCCATAGTGTTTTAACTTGTAAAATCGAGCTAGGTATATGGAACTCACCTGATCAAAGGATGATTGTAAGATAGTAACTGCATGCAAGGGCATCATGTCGTCAAAGATGCAACAATCCTATTAGAAAGTATATTCAAATTTGTATTAATTTCTTATTTCACTGATTCATAAATAGTGCCTGGTCCAAAACAAGTCTGGTTTACCCGAGCTCAGCCGGTTTATCTTATTTAAAATCCCATGAACCCCATGAACCCGGCGAGTCAAAACTAATTAAAATTAAGATTATATATTTTGTCCAAACCGAGTGTTGGGTAATTTTGCTAATTTCCAAAGTCCAAATCCTAATAGTTTCATTGTATATATATATATATATATATATTTATATATGTCCCAAACCCGACATCTCCATAAATATCATCATGTTCTATAAAGACTTCGACACGAGCTTTTGAGTTTTGTAATATTTCCATTATTACAAAATTCTATACATAATATTTTTAAATAATCCAATAACTTTTGAGATGCCATAAATTCTTACAAATCGGTTTTGTTTGTGTACAAGATCATTATAATGATAATTATATAACAAAACATGGTATACCTTTTGGTTGGTACACGACTCAAACCCGGTTAGACGTAAAAACGTGAAACATGTCCAATTTTAATGAGCGAGTAGTCCATTCCGCTTAGAATTTCGCCATGAGTAATAATCCGATATCAGTTTCCAGATTTGACCATGTTTGAACTGTCAAATATGTTGACCAGTATGTTGACCTGAGTCAACCGGCTTGACGTACCACCGAGTTGACTCAAAACATCTCCTGATTAGTTCCAAAGCATAAGATAATCATTCCCCAACACTTCTAACTTGTAATATATCAAACCCACAATCAACCGTCATCGTTTATGACCATAAGCACAACTGTTTGGCGTCCTCCTACCGCCACAGCCGCAGTACAACCGTCAACCACCATCAAAACTATCATCTTCATCTCAAACAATTCTCTATACACTTTTGAACATCACAAATCTGACCAAAAATATACATGCATATGTACTCAGAAACCTTAACAGAGAAATATAGGTTGAAAATAAAGAGAATAACCGAGATTAAACTTGAACCTACCTATTGACTTGCCGGAATAGTTACGGGAGTCGCCGAAGCTGCGGCTGTAGCCGCAACAACCACCAAACCCTTCGCCGCCGCTGTCAGACGGGCTATTCACAGCCATTGCCGTCGCCGCCAGAGGCGCGCTGGCACAACATCACCACCGTTTGACCTCGAAAACCCCGCCCACTCGAGCTTTTGCCTCCTTTTCAGAGGTTGATCGGGACTAGATTGGAGTTTGAGGACTTCAGATGTGAGCTCAGGAACAAAGGAGAAGAAGAAAGGGGTCGGAATCTGGGGTCATCGCTACTAGTCGCATGCGTTTGCCCAGATTTGGTTGCCGGAACGAACAGGAGTAGCGGCGTCGACGCCGGGCTACTAACCTCGCCGCTGCCTGCGGCTGTTGCCCCCGTTTCTGCTGTTGTTGTGCCAATCTGGAAATAAACAGAAGAGAGTGAGACGCGAGAGGGTTGGAGGGAGATCACCGCCGCCGGCCATGGTCAGAGACCAGCCAGAAAAGGTCGCCGAAATTCGGTCGGACGAGGGAGAGGGAGACCCGTGAGGCTCTTTCTTTCTTTCTTTCCTTTCGCACAAATGTGTGTGTATATTTGATGTACTTGAGAAACAAATAAGTACTATAAAGTACTCTATCCAATAAAATCATATACAATACAATACTAGATAAATGAGTAACATACTGATATTATTTCGTGATCTCCGAACTCGTTTAATATTGACTGTCAAGTAAATATTCCATGATAAATCCCGACGTGTTTAAGATATTATATGAGCCTCGTAATTATTCTCGGAATGCTTAAATCTTCAGATGATATATAATCTGATAAATATTCGGTCAACGGGCGTTATAAAGCGCGTATCTGATGCGAATCTTATTTATCTCCATTTTACGAACCGTGCACATTTCCATGACTGTAATTCTCTGTGAATACTCAGAAAACTATTTATAACTTCACAGGGTCAGTAAAACCGTCTCAAATAATTAAATGAGTCTTTTTTGGTTTATATCGCGTGACAGTTTCGCTTACCGATTTCACTATTTCTTGCACCGATTCTTACAGTATGTTTTCTAATTAATTAGATCATCAATGATCAATTATCAGGTAATACTAGACACTCTATTTTTATTTTAGTGATCTCCCCATCACTATCGGTGACATACGCGCGTTGAGTGTCGTTTGCCGTTTCCGAACACATGCTTTACTTGTGATCGTCTAAACAACCTTTATGATGAATATTAACATCCGTGTTAATATGTATGTTGCCATAACTCATCAATTTATCATATTTATAATAATGTTTAGTTATCTAATACGTTAATTGATCTAATAACGAATCTTTCCAATTCCATACGAATTCAGCTTTTATCCTTCCGCAACATCTTGAATCATTTAAATATCAGTTAGAACACTTCTAACCACTTATCCGAACTTTGTTTATAATAATTGGGCTTTTGTTGGGCCGCAAATCACTTAATTGGCCTATTGGGCCTAACTGGACTTACCGCATCTAATTTATAATCGTAAAATTTTCCCTCCTATTTTAGTAGAAATTTTAGGGATGTCACATCCAATGTTTTCCTCATGGATTTCTCTGACCTCATAAGTTAGACTTACTTTTATATCAATCCTCATTGCTCTAACTCGGATCTATTTTGGTCTCTCTTTACTACTTAAAACGTCGGCCACTATTTTAGCTTTTCCCCCGGATGGTATTTAATCTTGCAATTATGATCACCTAATATCTTCATCCAACGTTCTTAACACATATTCAGCTCTTTGTGATTTATGAGGCGTTATAAACTCTCATGAACAGGGTACACCACAGTTTCTTTTCGCACAACTAATATGTAGGATCGATATTAGTTAGGTTTTAACAAACAAGAAACCCTCTACGTGTAAATACAACCCTACGGAATTAAAGTTATACTTCACTTTACTTGAGCAAATTTTAGTTCACTTGTATTAGGTAGTGTTTGATTTGCATAAGTATAGTAACAACGAAGTAAGAAATACTCGGCACTATTTGCATTAACTCAAAGTTACACTATTACAAGTTGATCAGGAACCGTGTGTAAACTAGAGCTAACTACTGCTATATATAGTGCAGATGAGATCAATGACAGCCATAGATCTCAAACGATCTAATCTAAACCGTTTAATACAAAGTCAAATACAAACTACCAAAAGCATAAACTTCGATAATTGGAATATCTTGCGTGTGATCAGCACCATACTATTTTAGGAGAGCGGCTTTGACAGACTTGGAAGCGAACGAGAAGCTTTTTGCAGGACTGGACTACTAAAAAGACATCTCAGCAAAAGTCCGGTTGAACTCATTATCTGGTGGATAATCGAGTTCACCCGAAATATTCACTAGCTGACAAAATTGCTTCTTCCGCTTGAACTGCCAGTTCCGCTTGACGTTGAGACTTCCGCTTGAACTGCCGGAACACATCAAAAGTGGCTTTCAACCAGAAATCTTTAAAGCGATATGTTCCTTACAATCTCCCCCTAAGCTGATGCTGTCGAATTATTCTTCAACTTCGAAGTCTATCTTCAAAAACTGACTTGCACCCAAAAGTTCTTCTCCTTGGCCTACGTGTTCGAGGAATTGATGTTTGCATCCAAATCCTGAGATAACTCTTTCATGTTGGTTTTGGTTACTTTTACATGCTTAAGAGCTTTCCAATCTTGTTCATTCCACTGATCTTGAACAGAGATGGATTCATGAGTGGTGAAGTTGCCATCTGCTCTACGAACATAAAATAGCTTCTCTTCTTCTTCCATTATGACAAATTTGATCTCACTTAAAGGTTCTTCTTCTTCATTATCAGTGTCTCCTTGAGATATGTAAAGCAAACCATATTCGAGCACTGTAGTTTCTATGCTCATTCTAAGCAAGTGCTCAGCTCTGGTTGGGATCATAATTTCTCTCAGCTTTACATAGATGTCAGTCAGTTGGAACATATCAAGCATTCTGGTGGCTTGATGAGCATTTACCACTCTGGATGTGCCATTGAAAAGTTGGAAGTTAAAGTCAAAATTGTCTTCATTTGCAGTCCACCCAGTAATTTTGTTCTGTCTAGTTGGGCCTTTCTTCTTTGGCTTTTGTTCTTTCTTTCTCTTGGCATGTAGCATCCTCCTCTTTCTTTTCTTTTTCTCTTCATCAGAGGCATTTTCTGATTCTTTCACAGCAGATGCTTTGCCTTTTGATGAAGGTGAAGAGGAGGTTAAACTTCAGTAGGTTTAGCAGGTGGTGTAGGAGCATTGGTGGTTGAGGGTTCTCTAATGGTGAGTGGAGGCAAGGATGTTTGAGTTGTTGGTCTATTATCTTCGGGTGTAGGGCCGGAAGGAGGATTTGGTGGGAAGATATCTGAAAAATCAATGGTGGGAGCAGGTTTCTTCTTGAAGGGTATGATTGGAGTAAAATTGTCTATTCTGTACTTTGGGTTTGAAAGTTTAGTGGCTACCTTCTTGGATATTGAGGGTGGTGTATAAGGTATGATGGCAAGTGACTGTGATGCTAATGAAACTGCTATAGTTATAGGGTTTGGGTTATAGATGAAGGAAGGTGGAGGTAGGATATCTACATCATCAGTGAAATCTGGTTTAACGTTTAAGTTAGCTGCCATACCTGAGGTAAATTCTGAAGGTGGGGGCAACACCAGCTTTGAGTTCACAGCATCTACATCTCCTTTGAGCTCGTGAAAGATTGATTCAATTAAGTTGCAAAGCTCCCTGACTATCATCTGAACAACCTCTTCCTCTGATTTTAAATTTCTGACAATCAGGACCCTTTTAACCTTCCTCAACAGCATGTAGTTCTCATCATTTTTCATCAGCTTGGTGGGCGTCTAGGAGGCAATCAAAATTAGCCTTTGCCTTTCAGATTCAGTCATGGTTTCCAGATTTTATTCCCTCAATCTCTAGTTAAAGGATATTTTCTTTGCTTCTTCCAGTGAACTTTCAACAACCCAGTCTTGTGAAAATAGATCCAATTCCTATTTAAGCTCTTTTGCTAGCCTCTCATCTTCAGCCGCCATTCTGGCATCTTCCACCATTTTAATTATAGCTTCTGATTCAGGAGTTTGAACAACCTGCTGAATAGTTTTGAGATTTGCAGGTTGAACTGGCTCTTCAGCATGAACTTGCTCAGTGCTCCTCATAGCTATTAATGTTTCAGCTATGCCCACAGCTTCTTCACTCAACTGTTCTTCCGGTTAAACCACAGGGAGTTGATCAGACCCAAATATTGATTGGCCAGGGCTATATGTTGGATCAGGAGCTTTTTCATCGATTAAAACAACTTCAACCTGGGTTTCAGTTTCCGGTTGAACTTCCGGTTTAGCTGAATGTAGACCTTCAGTCACCACCTGAGGTTGGGTGACTTCAGGTTCTATATCTGTCAATTCTAACACCTCAGTTCCTTCTCCTTCACCAATCATATTCTCATCACCTCCTTCAGTCATAGTTCCCACTGCTACAGTTGCAGTGATGTCTTCAACATTTTTAGTTGTTACCTTGCTGGTGGAAGCATTGCTCTTCTCCGCTTGATCACTGGCTCTTTCAGCCGGAAAGATGACATCTTTCAATAGTCTGGTGATCATGTTTATGTGCTTAGGGAGAGAACCAGCAATCAACATGGAAGACTGAACTGATTCAGTGAGGTTGGGGTCTTCAAATGGAGAAATAGCAATCAGTTGACTGCTCTTCATATTGACCTAACTTTTTTCAATTGTGAAGGGTTTGACACCAATTTTCTTGCAGGCTGTGGCTATAACTTCAACTGGGATACTATGAGTTTCTTCAGTTTCAATAATAGCAGGTGTTGAAGTCATCTTCTCCCCCAATTTGACAGTATCAGCTTCATCAGCTTCTTTGTTTGGGTTTGAAGGACCTGCCTCAGCTTCAGTAGGAGCAGCCTTCACCAAAGTAGCAACAGTGGTGTTCAAGTAATTAACCTGTGTTTGGAGATTCGGGTACAATTTTGTCAATTTAGGTAGTGTATAGTTGTCCTCAACTGGCATTTTACCAGTATCCCTGGACAAAACCAAGTTATCAATCCGAGATTGATCAACCCTGGTACCCATGGCTTCTTGGCACCTGGGATTCTCTAATGTTGTCTCAACAACCCTTGGTTCCAATGAAGGACCCGTAGGTGCTGATTCAGAGAATATTTCCGCAGTTTAGGTCTTATCTATGTTATTGCTAGTACCAAGATCCAGTGGGGATACTTGGGCAGCAGCAGCCCTCTCTGCATGAATCTCATCAGAACTCCTGAGATTCACCTTCGATGAGGAGTGGGGGTTTAGTGCATCAGGGTCTTGACCCATCAGAATGCTCTCATGTAATGAGGTTGGTGAGTTAATAACACCCTCATTTGGATCAAGAATGGGCGCTCTGTCACTCCTAGGTGATAGGGATTGCAGGGGTGAAAACCTTTCAGATGGGGATTGTACATCTGTTTCTATTGACTCCCCCTCAAAATAAGGTTCATCCCTAGGAGAATATCCCATTTTGACTAGCTTCCTCTTAGGCTTTTTGCCTTTAGCGGGGCTTGAAGCTTCAGGTTGGTTGGTGGTAATAGGTGGAGGAGACCTAAAAACCACATTACGCTGTCTCTTGAAAATGACAGTTAGGGATTCAGATGAGGAAGTGGCAGTGGTGGTAGTTTGAGTGGAAGCTTTCCTCTTTTTGGATTGATAGGTTTGTAAAGTAGAGAAAGCAGGGACAGATGTGGGATCAGGAACTATTGGGCTTATAGTCCTGTCATCTTGAGCAGGTTGCTCAATTGCAGCAACAGTTTCCGTTTGAACCTCAGCTTGAGCAGGTTCATCAGGAAACTGCCTTGGAATTGGTAGAGGATGGTCAGTATCCCTTCCAAGAAAACTGACTTGTTTAAAGCTAAATTTGAAAAGGTTTTCTCATTGAGGAGTTTTTATTGTAAAATTGTCCCTCCTAAAACAATTTGGGGTATTCCTCCCTGAGAATACAAGTCAAAAACCTAGGATATAGATAGACATAATCTGGTGTGATGTTTGTTTTAAGGCCTTTGAAAATTAATTTAGAAAAAATTGAAGTTTTGACGTTTAACCAGAACATAAAATGCTGATGCTTGTTCAGCAGCGAGTTCATCAAAACCGCCTTTCTTGGGAGTTAAGCAAACCAAGAGGGTGTGAGCCAGAAACCTCCATTTGTATGGCAGTTGCCCCTTCTTTATGGTCCTGCTTCCCATTGAACTGCCGTAGCTGATATCTCTGAAAAGAGGTAGGTACACTTGTGAGTCAACAAACACATAGCCTTCTTCATCCCCTAGTTTCAACACTTTTCTAATGTTGGCTTCATCTATCTCCACTATTGTGCCATGAACTGTTGACACAATCTTCTCACCACTGTTATCGCCTTCAGCAACCCTAGCATGTGACCAGAATTCATCCATGATTTCTTCAAATATCACCGCTTCAATTGTTAGCGCGTGATGAAGATGACAATTCTTCAGGAAGTCAATCATGTCGTTGTAGATGTCAGTTTTGCTGGGTGCTTCAAGATAAGCGACCAGGTTGTGTTCTACAGGAAACTTTGCATCGCTGGCAGGCCTCTTGCCACTTGAACTCGCCTTCGGGGCAATTGTTGATTGAGAATTTGAGAGAAATTGGCAGTTATTTGGAAGTTACAGAGAGGGTTTGGGAGAAATTTGGGAGTGGGGTTTGAGAGAAATCGGGAAATGATGGTAATTTAGGGCTTTTTACCTTTTCCGTCGGTGACGTGGAGTAGAGAGGTTTTAAACCAACCGTTCAGTAACTAATGTGACATGTGCTTTATGGGTTATACGGTACAATATGTTAAAGCATGTCATTATCCAAAAGGATATTTACTGAAACCTCGGATATTTAATATTTAAAAATTCAATGGGTAAATAAATGTGTATCCGCTTAAAAAGTTGTGCCTTCCGGGTAATTTAATGAAAAGTAACTTTGACTTGTTGACCCGGAAGTTCAAGCGGAACCCATTTTCTCCTTTATTTTTAAAAACCAAATTTCTTCCGTTTGAACTTCAAGCGGATAATTATTCCGCTTGGAAGAATTGTTTTCAAAAACTTTTTCCTCACAATTTACAATGCATCGCAGGTTTGAACCGGAACTTGGACCGGAAAACCTAAACACATGATTTTTGAAAATTTATGTTAATTTTTCATAGTTAGACAGCAATTACTGACTATGAACTGAAATGTTTTCTAATTAACACAAGATATTTTCATTCTTCTTTTCTTTTTGTATCAAGAGACGGGCTCTTGAGCACATGCCTCTCTTTTATCAAAATTGTGAAAAGTTTGTTAGTCAAAATTCATCATCCCAATGGCTGTGATAAGGTAGAAAAATCTTGCCTCATCAAAAGCCTTGGTAAACAAATCAGCCAATTGGTGATCAGTATGAACTTTGAATAACTTAATCAGATTTTTTTCAGCACATTCTCTAATAAAGTGATACCTTATGTCAATGTGCTTTGTTTTGGAGTGCTTAACTGGATTGTTGATGATGGATATGGCACTGTTGTTGTCTGCAAAGATGGGAGTTTCCTTGAAAGGGATTCCATAATCAAGCATCTGATTTGAATCCAAAGAACTTGACTACAGCAACTTGAGGCATCAATGTATTCAGCTTCAGCTGTTGATGTAGAAACACATGTTTGTTTCTGGCACTGCCAGGAAACAAGTCTTTCACCCAAGAATTGACATCCTCTTGATGTTGATTTCTTGTCAATGTCACAAGCCCCATAGTCACTGTCAGTGAATGCTTTGAAGGAAAAGTCAGAATTCTTAGGATACCATAAACCCAGTTTTGGTTGTCCTTTCAAATACTTGAAAATTCTTTTGACAGTTAGCATGTGAGATTCCTTAGGCTCCTAAGGCCAGAGTCTATGTCTAGACTCCAATCATATATACATAGTAAGTGCATAAATGCATATGTTGACACCTATTTGCATCTTCATAGTTAAGATAACAATATTAACTTGAGTCATAACTAACTATGGTTAAAGAGATAGTTTCACATAATGCAGATATGGGAAGAACAAATATGGCCTCACATAGCACATTTATCAAATAAGATGCAAACAGGCAATTTGAAACATGGAACAGTTAATCATAAGTATAAGGCGACTAATCGTATAGCAAAAACTTTCCTCTCCCATCATGAATGTATCACCATTTCAATGCTTCTTATCTCTTCTTAATTGGAACCAATTCACCAATGCATATATCGTCTTCTTGCAAGCCTTCACCATTTTTCTCTTCTTCCTCTTGTACTCTACTACATTACTTGTCAACACACAATTTTCCTCCATTAGCGCACTTGCATCTGGAGGTTTTATACTAGGGCCTACTGGTTCCTAATAAAAATACATGAATTTGGTGGGCTAGGACTAGAGAATGATGAGAGGTAAGGTTCCATATACAATGATTATAATGGAAATGTATTGTTGTGGTTGAACAGGGTGTAGTGACTGAGGTTGAAATGATGAAGTGACTGAACTGGTATGACTGCTACTGATGAGACTGGTGTGGTTAAGATAGCAGACCAATCATGTATGATTCAAATAAGTAGGGGATTTGATGAAGTATGCAATTTGTTGATTCCTTGCGGACATGGAAAACTGTAATAGATAGACTCTTGTCGTCCATATTTGGCCTAAAGCATTATAGTGAATGATAAATATTCATGAGGTTGTCAGCTAAAACAGTGATCTGATCGTCGATCGTCACATCCATGAAGTTACCCAATCTATGGTAAATTGATCACTATATCTAGTTGCATAAAGACCGACTCATCCGGTCCACCATTAACGGCTGCATAAGCTGATGACATGTAGATTTGATGTGAATGACATTTGGAGGGGCAGCTACCAGTGTGTCCAAGTTGGAATTACTTTCTCAACGCTCTCTCGTGAGTGTTGTGGTTGTACGACACCTTCCCCCTTTTCCGGCTCTTCCTTGTTGTCTCGTGTTGTACCAGTTGTTGTCTTCACTACCTCTTGCTCAGCTGAAGATTTCTATAATATTTGTCCCAGATGCGCAGTCATACAAGACTTATGACTCCTCCTTTTCATGTTTCTCCTCTTGGGAACCCTTTTCGACATCTGTTACTTCATCAGTTGTGGCCTTTGCTGCTTGTAGTAGGAGTTTTGCCAAATTCGATCAAATTTTTGTTTGGTCATTGTTTAAAACAATATTAGTATATAACTAGGATAACAAATACCCAATGAAAGCCTAGGGTACTAAACCCTACTTACACAAGGATGGTCACAACTTAAAACTTTAACACATATTGACGAAGACTATCAGCTTTAATGTTCCCACTAGGGTTCACCAAACTTTAGTGCACCTGTGGGTAGAAATGACAGTTGGCCAGACTGAAACTGCTACCGACCTTACACTAAACTTTGATAGCTGCCTAATGTACAAATCTCAGCCTAAGTCAAGACATAACAAAAGTATATGGTCTCAACGTTCGATCTAGGTTCGAGGTTACGGGCTCTACAAGAACACCTAATCTGCTGGAACCTATGAATCTGATACCAACCTGTCACACCCCACCCGCACCACCTATCAGGTATGGAGGAGGTGTTGTGGAAAACAGGTCGGCAATATCAAACGCACGCAGAAGCAACAGAGGTAATATATATTAAATATTCAGATCTATTAACAAACAGCCTGGGAGATTTGTACAAACTTGAATGTAATAATACTAAGTTTTTCTTTTAGCATCTAGACATATTACTAATAACTGGGCCCGAAGATTCTTGCTATCTTATTAATCATATATGCTTGATCCCTTGCATAGTCACCTATTCGATGGATTCTACTGATTTCCTGCAAAAGTTTGTAAATCAACTGTATCAACAACAATGAAGTTATTGGTGAGCCGTAACCTATACACAACAATCTGCATTGCCACATATCTCAGCTAAATGTATGCACGCAATGGAACGACTAGAACCAACCAGTAAAATATATATAAAGAACGGGGTGCAACACACGCACCGCATGAATTCTAGCATAATAGCTCAGGTAGTATTTTCACATTCCATGTTGTCTTAATGTAACGATAGTGCAATAACAATTAAATGTAATTGATAAACAGTATATCAATTACCTTTGTGGCCCATAATGTTTTAACTTGTAAAATCGAGCTAGGTATATGGAACTCACCTGATCAAAGGATGATTGTAAGATAGTAACTACATGCAAGGGTACCATGTCGTCAAAGATGCAACAATCCTATTAGAAAGCATATTCACATTTGTATTAATTTCTTATTTCACTGATTCATAAATAGTGTTTGGTCCAAAACAAGGCTGGTTTACCCGAGCTCAACCGGTTTATCTTATTTAAAATCCCATGAATCCGATGAGTTAAAATATGAATATTTATACAAAGACAATGTCCTTAACTCATGATTCTTAAATATATCCATATAGGTCTAAACCGGTGAGTCAAAACTGATTAATATTAAGATTATATATTTTGTCCAAACCGAGTGTGCTATAATGACTTGTACACGAGCTTTTGAGTTTTGTAATATTTCCATTATTACAAAATTCTATACATAATATTTTAAATAATCCAATAACTTTTGAGATGCCATAAATTCTTACAAAACGGTTTTGTTTGTGTACAAGATCATTATAATGATAATGATATAACAAAATATGGTATACCTTCTAGTTGGTACGCGACTCGAACCCGGTTAAACGTGAAACGTGAAACATGTCCAATTTTAATGAACGAGTAGTCCATTCCGCTTAGAATTTCGCCACGAGCAAATCCGATATCAGTTTCCAGATTTGACCATGTTTGAACTGTCAAATATGTTGACCTGTATGTTGACCTGAGTCAACCGGCTTGACGTACCACCGAGTTGACTCAAAACATCTCCTGATTAGTTCCAAAGCATAAGATAATCATTCCCCAACACTTCTAACTTATAATAGATCAAACCCACAATCAACCATCATCGTTTATCACCATAAGCACAAATGTTTGGCGGTCTCCTACCGCCAGAGCCGCAGTATAACCATCAACCACCATCAAAACTATCATCTTCATCTCAAACAATTCTCTATACACTTGTGAACTTCACAAATCTGACCAAAAATATACATGCATGTGTACTCAGAAACCTTAACAAAGAAATTTAGGTTGAAATCAAGAGAATAATCGAGATTAAACTCGAACCTACCTATTGACTTGTCGGAATAGTTACGGGAGTCGCCGGAGCTGTGGCTGTAGCCGAAACCACAACCAAACCCTTCGCCGCCGCTGCCAAACGGGCTGTTCACAGCCATCACCGTCACCGGCAGAAGCGCACAGGCACATCGTCGTCGCCGTTTGCCCTCGCAAAACCCCGCCCTCCCGGAGCTTTTGCCTCCTTTTCAGAGGTCGATCGAGACTAGATTGGTGTTTGGGGACTTCAGATATGAGCTTAGGAACAAAGGAAAACAAGAAAGGGGTCAGAATCTGGGGTCACCGCTGCTAGTCGCCTACGGTTAGCCAGATTTGGTCGCCGGAACGAACAGGAGCAACGGCATCGCCGCCGGGCTGCTCACCTCGCCACAGCCTGCAGCTATTGCCGCCGTTTCTGCTGTTTCCGTGCCGATCTGGAAATAAACAGAAGAGAGTGAGATGCGAGAGGGTTGGAGGGAGATCGCCGCCGCCGACCATGGTCGGACACCGGCCAGGAAAGGTCGCCGGAATTCTGTCGGACGAGGGAGAGGGAGAGCCGTGAGACTCCTTCTTTCTTTCATTACTTTCACACAAATGTGTGTGTATATTTGATGTACTAGAGAAACAAATAAGTACTATAAAGTACTTTATTCAATATAATCATATACAATACAATACTGGATAAATCAATAATATACTAATATTATATCGTGATCTCCGAACTCATTTAGTATTGACTGTCAAGTAAATATTCTATGATAAATCCCGACGTGTCTAAGATATTATATGAGCCTCGTAAATATTCTCGAAATGCTTAAATCTTCAGATAATATATAATTTGATAAATATTCGGTCAACGGCGTTATAAAGCGCGTATCCGATGCGAATCCCATTTATCTCCGTTTTACGAACCGAGCACATTTCCATGACTGTAATTCTCTATGAATACTCAGAAAATTACTTATAACTTCACAGGGTCGGTAAAACCGTTTCAAATAATAAAATGAGTCTTTTTCGTTTTATATCACGTAACAGTTTTGCTTACCGATTTCAGTGTTTCTTGCACTGATTCTTACGGTTATCGTTTCTAATTAATCAGATAATCAATGATCAATTATCTGGTAATACTAGACACTCTATTTTCATTTTAGTGATCTCCCCATCACTGTCTCTGACATACACGCGTTGAGTGTCGTTTGTTGTTTCCAAACAGCATTTATGATGAATATTAACATCCGTGTTAACATGTCTATTGCCATAACTCATCAATTTATCATATTTATAATAATGTTCGGTTATCAAATACGTTAATTGATCTAATAACGAATCTTGCCGATTCCATACGAATTCAGCTTTTATCCTTCCGCAATATCCCCCTGAATCATTTAAATATCAGTTAGCACACTTCTAACCACTTATCCGTACTTTGTTTATAATAATTGGGATTTTGTTGGGCCGCAAATCACTTAATGGGCCTAACTGGGCTTACCGCATCTAATTTGTAATCGCAAAAATTTCCCTCGGATTTTAGTAGAAATTTTAGGGATGTTACAACTGTTAGAACACAATGTAATTGTAACACAAAACAGTCAAGTATTAGAAGAAAAGAAAAGATATGAAATTGCTTGAGCGTGTGGATCTTCTACTTAATCGTATTGAAATCAATGTATAACGAGTAAAACACAGAGAGTAAATACAAATAAGCTTTGTATTAACCACACAGAGTTTACACAGAGACACCGAGAAGATATGACCAAGAAGCTTATTAATTATATTACAAGACAACTATATATAGACCTTGAAACCCGTTGGTCCGAACATCAGGTTCGGACCTGTTCGGCCATGTCCAAACTCCATGTTCGAACAATGTTCGGCCAGACCTAAACTTACACATCTTCGTCTTGTATTCGATACTTCACATGACGATCAGGACCATGTATCAACAAACTCCCCATCGGCATGTGTAGTATCATCTCCTCTATTAAAACTTGTATCTTGTATCTTCAATCAAACTCTTCCTCGATCTTGACGATGAGTCAATCTTGAATACTTGATATTTCATCGTGTGTAATCTCTTTATCAACAATCTTCAGAAGACTTGAAGTTGTGATGTTCTCTTTCCACTTAGAAATTGCCAACATAAATAATATTGGCGCAAAACGTCTCTTCGAGACTCCAAGATATTTTGTTTTTGAAAATTGATTTCGTATTCCGTGTTGATTAATCGAAAACAAATCAGAAACAAAATCTTTTTGGCTTTTAGAAACTTTATATCAAAAAACACCTAAAATCCTTTTGGTATTTTCTGATAAGAAAAATAAATGCATTATAGAATCAGACACTATTTTTGTCTTTTGTGAGAAAGATCACAACTTGGGATCATATTGGTCATAACATGCTGAACTACACTTCAATTTTGATTATTGAAGCACATAAGCTATGCCGATTGTAGATATAATTTGTCCAACTCTAAACTCTGGCACAATCATACTCATAACATCTGGATATGTTAAGATATTGATTAGTTTTGCATTGACTAGTGTCCCACACTATCAGACATACTCAGATATGCTTTTGCTTATCACATTTTGTGATTTCTTTTGTGATTTTAATCATATAATGATTGTTTCAATGATATAGTTAACTGTGTTCCATGCAAAAAGAAATAAGAACATTAAATCGTCTACCTTAAGGTCGATCTTCCGATACGCAGATAAGGCCTCGGATTTAACAAAATAAGAAAATAAAACAAGTTGAAATTGTATAACTCAACAACTATCAGGTCGGTACTCCCGTACACGCATAGAAAGTCCGATGAGTTATATGAAACACCAAAGAAAATAAAGCAGAACGTCAAACGAACAATGATCAGGTCGATCTTTCGACATGCATAGAAAGTCCGATCGTTTGACAAAATAAAGAAAATCAAACAAGTTTAAATCTTTGCAAAATGAACACATGTATACACAGTGACTTCTCATTTTATTTTTCACATATCTTTTTCTTGATATATCTTGAGATATGCATCAAGATGTTGTCCACTAGATCCAGCATCAGATTTAGTGTATATCACATTTGTATCCTTTCTGATTTGCTGAGCCTACCTTATACATCGATCAAATGGTCTTATGGCTTTTTCATCTACTTTATCCATGAGTCAGACACTGTCAGCCAATGTACCATCATTTCCCAATCATGTCGGATACAATTTCTCATTTTTCAATGTTTTTGGCTTTTTGCATTTTTCAATGTTTTGTCTTTTTCAAATTTCTCCCCCTAAAAATGACAACTCTATTTATAGATTTTCATTTTTAACATTTGAAAAACAACACACTATTTTTGTATTTTTGCAAAAACAAACTCCCCCTCAGAATGAGACGGAGTGAAAAAAAAAAAAAGAAATTGATCAACCAACACGAATACTTGCAGTTTTAGCCTTTTGAAAACAAATTTTGATTTTGAAATTCAATTTAAATTAACACAGATATTTCACAATCAGCAATTTTTCAATCACCGAAAGGTCTTCCTGAAATACCTGCTTGACACCAAATAAAACATTAGTTGCTCTGGGATCGACCCGATTCAACAGCGTCGGGTCGCCCGGTGTCTTCCACAAAGTCATTGTTGGCCTTGGAAACAACTTTTGGTTTCCAAATTTGTAAAAGTTTTAATTTTTGATCAGAACCTGAATCAGATTCAACCGACGTACTTGGGTTAGACCAAGACGATTTACAGTTGACTTAATCTTTGGAGACCATGGTTCATCAAAAATTTGACCTTTGTTATCCACATATTTGGCAGTTTTGTGGATATATGCAGTCGTCGGACAATCAGCAGCAGATGTCCCGGTTGACGACATACATAACAAAGTCTTTCTCTAAAATTGTTTGAAAATTGTTTTGATTTTGAAAAACCAGATGAATGTTCAGAATCAAAAGTATCAAAGAAACCATCAGAAGAATCATACCTAGGAGATGGACTCCTTGAAGATGACGATCTTCCAGAATAATAAGAAAATTCCTTCTGAGGTGGTGATTTCTTTGCAACTTTTGCTTTAGAAACCTTCTCAGCCTTCATTGGTTTCTTAGCTTGAACAGGTTCTTCCTTCACTTTGTAACCCAAACCTTTATGTTTGGATCCTTGATTCTTTGAAGAATTGGAAGAAGAACCCGAAGCTTCTCTTACCTTAGCTTCACTAGTAAATTTGGCTTTGATATCTTTCAGCTTGTTCTTCTCAATCAAAACTTTTTCTTCTTCGGTTGCAGATGAAGAACTCGAAGCAACCTTATCAAAAACTTGTTCATTTTCCAGAAACACAGACTTTGAAACAAATTTTGGAGCTTCACCCAAAGGCTTCTCCTTCTTCTTAGATTTGGACTTGTTCTTCTTGGGTGGAGTGGCAAACTTTGAATAATCATGCAATTCAGCTTTTGGATCAATTTGAGCAGAAGTAACTTCAATCAAATCCACTGGTTGAGGAACCAATGAACATCCTCTTTCTTGAACTATCTGAACTCTGATCCTGCTTGTATAAGAAGTTTAGCAATGTTGGTGACAAATTGCAATTCTTCACTTGCCTTTTTAACTCTAAAATTTCCAATTTCAAATCATTGATCTTTTGTTGAGCCTCAAACACCTCTTTCTGTGACTTGATGAACTTTTCATTGAGATCATCATATTCATAAGTTTGTAGTTTTCGAATCTCACATTCTGCATATAATTCTTCAAGAACATTCTCTCTCTTCTGCTTATAGATCTCAACATCCTTAGTCAAAACTTCATTTTTGTCACGATAGAGAACATTCTCTCTTGAAGCATTGAAATCTTGTTTAGCAACTTCTCAACAGTAACAGCAGTTTTAGCAATAAGAGCAGTAGCTTCCTCATACTTTTGCTGAACTGGATAGCTTTTCTCAAATAAAGTCTCAAAATCTTGAGCTGCGTCTAAAGCTTCAGCTTTAGCTTTTTCACACTGTTCAGCCAATTGAGCCTTTTCCTTCAAAATATCTTCATGAACATGAACCAACGCATAATACTTCTTTTGAAAATCTTCTAACTCTTTCTTGAGCACCACAATCTCTTCAGTTGATGTTTGACAACGTTGTTCCAAACTTGCAACCTCCTGGAGTAATTTTTTACATTTAAGACATTCAAATTCTTCATCTTTTGAACTATCATAAACTTTGGGCAAATCATCTTGAACCAAAGATGCACTCGAATACGAATCAGAATCAGTCAGAAAACTATCATCATCAGCATGACGAGCAGTCAAAGCAATTGATATTGGAACATGATTCTTTCTAGCCGCTGAATCTGCATTCCAGGCAAATTCATCTGGTTGCCAAAATGTTTCTATCACATTATTAGCAAAAGTAACAGTTTTCTTCTCAAATTTATCAACTTCATTAGAAGAATGAAAAACTAAATGTGCAAAATGACCATAATTGGAATACTTGTAACATTTCACCTTCGACTTATCCAAACCAATTTTACCATCTTGATTCAATCTCTTCTTCCCTGTTCTGTTGAAAAATTTCTTCGTTCTTCGAACCAATATAGCATACTGCCAGTTCAGATCCATTCTTCCAATTGATCATAATCAATTTGATCATAATCTTCATTTGCCAATTCAGCATTATTTACAGCACCAGTGATAACACCAAAATATGAAGATACTAATGCAGACATCAAAGCATTATAATCATCGATAGTTTGAACAGACAATGCACTTTGAGTCGAAGAACTAGGAATTGAAACCGTACAACCAGTAGAAGAATAACTTGGAATTTCAGATTTACCTGCAATAAATGCTGTAGGAAGTGCAGAACTAAGAATATTCGAATTCCCAGCACTCAGAGTGGAATCATTGTTACCATAATACACCGTAGGATTTTGAACTTGTTCAGGAAGTGACTTGTTCACCGTTAACTCCATATCCCTTGCTTGGATTCTTTAAATCAGATCATTAAAGGACAGTTTTGAATAATCTTTATCATGTGAAACCATCATCATATAATTCTCCCATTTCTCTGGTTGAGCTTCCATAATCTTGTCCTTCTTATCAGCTTCATCTTTTGTAAGATTCACCAACTTCATTTCACTCATTAAATGAGCAAATCTTGCAATCAGATTTGGAATCGATTCATTGTTATAATGTTTGAAACTATCAAATTCCTTCTTCAACACCTTTTGTCGACTTTTCTTGTAATGGTCATTACCTTCACATCTCTTTTCTAGAGCATCCCACAAACTCTTTTTCGTGTAGTTACTTGAGAATTGATGTAATAACTCTGTCGGCAATGCCATCGCTAAAGTACCATAAGCTTTCTTCTCAGCTTGATACGCTTTCTTTTGTTCACCAGAAAGCTTCCTTTGAAGAATTGGTTCCCCATCTTCACCCTTAGGATAAAGATATTGATCAGAATATGATAACCACATATCAATATCATTTGCCGAGACATATGCTTCAAACCGAGTACCCAACTATGATAATCTTCCAATTTGAGCAATTTAGGAACTTTCTGACTTGTTTCGATTTTGTTATCATAGTTCATCATCGATTGCATCGTAGCTTGAACCGAATTTTGAATAGCCGCGAACGCTTGAAAATCGGACATTTTAAAAAATGTGGTTACAGTTTACTTCGAACTTCCGCCGAACTTCCTCCGAACTTCCGCCGAACTTGAACTTCGCCGAACTCTCGCCGCACTTGACCTTCGGACGAAAAAACAAAATCAACACCAAACTAGCTCCGAATAAGGACCGAACTCTCACCGAACTTGCTCTGATCACTCACCGAACCAAGAAATGGCCGATCTCCGTCCGAACTTCGAGTTCAGAGCGGTTACGCCGAACTTGTCCGAACCTCAAATGAGACGAACTTCACTCGACACCATTTTCTCAATTTTCAGTGTTTTTGACTGGAACGTTCGACAGAAATTCAAGTAAACTCAATAGAAATGAATGAGGGATGAATTTTTGACATGAAGCACACTCGAGAAGATCAAACGAACTCAAAAATGAATGACATTCTAGTAAAAACGATAATTTTGAGTTAAAACTTCGAAAAACAGAAATTTCCGACTAGTAGAGCAAACCAAAAGCTCTGATACCACTTGATATTGCTTGAGCGTGTGGATCTTCTACTTAATCGTATTGAAATCAATGTATAACAAGTAAAACACGGAGAGTAAATACAAATAAGCTTTGTATTAACCACACAGAGTTTACACTGAACACCGAGAAGATATGACCAAGAAGCTTATGAATTCTATTACAAGACAACTATATATAGACCTTGAAACCCGCTGGTCCGAACCTCAGGTTCGGACCTGTTCGGCCATGTCCGAACTCCAGGTTCGGACAGGGTCCGGCCAGACCTAAACTTACAAATCTTCGTCTTATATTCGATACTTCACATAACGATCAGGACCATGTATCAACAAGTTACATCCTTAAAAGAGAAAGGATATGAAAATCTGATGAATTACAGATTTCTGCCTGATTTCTGTATGTATACAGAACTACTCCGAAAATTCCGAAATAGTTCTGTACAAACTAAATTCTATAGAAATCCTCATTTCTGTAGAAGGCTTCTAATAGGAAGCATCAACAGTCTTCAAAGAAGAGTCCTGAAGGAGTTCTGGACTATCAGAAGATAAAGATTACGAGAATAACAAATTCTACCTTTGTGTGAAGAACAAGCAAAATGAAGGCCAACTTGGCATTAATCACGAAAGCACTTGAAGACATTTGAAAAATAGATAAATTGAATATCTTCAATTTATCTCTATATACTCTTAAATACTCCAAAATCAACCGCCCTCAACCACCTTATCCAAATACAACTTGCTACATCTTCCTATAAATAGCAAGCTGACTTCACCAAACAAAGCAAGACATCAAGCATACGATTCAATATCTTCTCAAAGCAATTACACATCACTCCCATAGAAAAGTTATTTCTGTTGATACATAGTTATACTATAAACTCGTGTAAACCATTATTTACATTTGAGATATACAGAATAACCCTTTTATGAATTGTTGTCGTCCAATTTGATTTACTTTCCGCAACTTGTTTATCTTGTTTAAATCAAATTGTGCCGAAATTGTTAAAGAGCCCCTCACGGGACCCAACAATTGGTATCAGAGTAGATTGAATAATCAATATTCAAAGTTCCTGCTCTTTAAAATGTTCTCAGATCAGAATAATGGGAAATCTCTCGGCTCACTAGCTAACCTCCCTATGCTTGCTGGGGAGGAACATCCACACTGGAAATCTATAATTACCAATCTTCCGAAAGAAGTTGATAATTCCCTAATGGATTGCATAGCCAACAGATCCCTTCATTCTGAAATGAATTTTTCTGAAATCAAAAGGCATAAAAAGGGAACTCTTAAACCTCTTTATGCCTCATAACAGGAAAAAAATCTTCAGAACAGTCAAAAGGTTTAAACTAAATGTCAAGAGCATCACATACAACAAATCTGGTATTGTGATTCTGGATGCTCTACCCACATAACTGGGGAAATAAAACTATTAAACAATTATGTGAAGAGAAAAGGAAGATCCTTCACTTTTGGTGATGGTACAAAATACAAAACCATTGGGTATGGAAGCATTACCAATGGTGAAGTTACAATTGAAAATGTGTCACACGTTAAAGATCTAAAATACAACTTACTGAGTTGTGGACAACTGTGTGACAAAGGCTTCAAATTTACTCTTTATTCCAACAAATGTGAACTTGTTGGACTAAACGACGGTAAATTTTACTTAACGGGAAAAAGAATAAATCAGAGTCTTTATTTTATAAAATTCAACAATCTGATTTCAAGTGAGTCTTTCTGTCTTGTTTCAAAATCCTCTAACAAAGAGTCTGAGCTTTGGCACAGAAGACTATCCCATCTAAACTTTAGAACAATTATTGAACGAGCAAATAAAAAGATGGTAAAAGGTCTTCCTGCCATATCTTCAAAATCTGAAGAAATATGTGAAGACTGTCAAATGGGAAAAATGAACAAAACTTCTCACAAAAGTCTTCTAGAAGTACCTAGAAGTCAACCACTCGAGCTAATACACATGGATCTCTATGGACCTATAAGCACAGAAAGCCTTGGTGGTAAGAAGTACATCCTAATTATGGTGGATGACTTCTCCAGATATACATGGGTCGAATTTTTTAAATCAAAAAGTGAAACAACAGATCTTATTATCAACTTTATAAGAAGAATACAAAAACTAATGCACTTAAAAGTAAGAAGAAAAAGATCTGACAATGGAACATAATTCAAAAACACAAAACTAGACACATATCTAGTCAGCAAAGGCATCTCTCATGTGTTCTCTGCACCAATGACCCCACAACAAAATGGGGTAGTAGAAAGGGGAAACAGAACTTTAGTAGAAGCCGCCCGATCCATGCTTTCCTCCGCAAATCTTCCCATCTACTTCTGGGCTGAAGCTATTGCAACAGCATGCTTCACTCAAAATAGATCAATCATCAACAAAAGGATCAATCAAACTCCTTGCCAGGCAATTAGTAAGAAAACTCCTAACTTAAAATTTCTTCATGTCTTTGGATGCAGGTGCTATATACTGAACGATCAATATTACCTTGGGAAATTCGACAAAAAGGCCGATAAAGGAATCTTCATTGGATACTCACTCAAGTTAAAAGCATACAGAGTTTTTGTTCTAAAAACTCAAATGGTAAGAGAAAGTATAAATGTGTCATTTAGAGACGATAAAATGGCTATGCATACTAGTACCACATCTCCAAATATAAAGAATGCATCTCTGGAGTAACAATCTCAGAAAAAGAAAAAGAAGCATCTGACAAATTTTTCAAAGAAAACTCTGATGAGGAAAATAACTTTCCCATATTTTCTTCTCTTTCAAAAAACTTTATCACAAAAGATCACTGCAAAGATAGCAAAGAGGTTGTGAACCAAAATGAAATTTCTCATTCAAAAGACAAAAATAATGAAACCCTTGACTCTCACCCCTTGATTAAAAAAATTGCAACTACAGAAACATTACAGAACTCTATTTCGGAGCTCTTAAATGATTCTGTAAATGAGATCTCGCACTCAGCTGACTATCTATCAGCTGAGGGGGAGTGTCAAGATATTGACACAACCGACCTAATGCTTGGGAGTGAAGAATTAGCCACTCTTCCTCCACCAACAAAATGGACAAAAGATCATCCCATAAATTTAATCATTGGTGATCAAAACAAAAGTGTCCAAACCAAAGCAGCCTCAGCCAATCAGTGTCTCTATGCTGGATTCCTCAGTATAATAGAACCAATCTATGCTGGATTCCTCGGTATAATAGAACCAAAAAATTATGAAGAAGGCCTTCAGGATCCCCACTGGATCCTAGTCATGCAACAAGAACTAGGATAAATTGAAAGAAATAATGTGTGGAAATTAGCTCCAAGACCTAACAACAAATCTATTATAGGAACTAAATGGGTTTTTCGAAATAAAACCGCCGAAGAAGGTGCCATAATTAGAAACAAAGCTAGGCTTGTAGAAAAAGGATACTGTCAACAAGAGGGATTAGACTACGATGAAACCTTTGTGTGACACCCGAGAATTTCAAGGTTAACTTCCGTTAGACAAACCCGTTAGTTACGTTATAAGTAGCTAATGCATAACTAGGCCGAATACGTCCACGACCTTTGGTTGATCACCGAACCGCCCATATGTGTTATGTGTTCATCATTGATTGTCTTTATGTGCAATGTGATTTAAATACATGACTTATTTACTGTGAATAGCATGATTAATTGTAAATACTTGATTATGTGAAAATTGCCTAAATTTGGTAGTCAGCGAAACTACCGAGCGAAATTACAGATTCGCCCGGTAGCAGGCTAGACTGATCAGTGTGTCCGAGATCAGAGCCAGTTTCGCCAGTCAGCGAAACTGCCAGCGAAACTAGCCTCTGATATAAATAAACTTAATAAACCCTAGTAGCCTCATTTGCCTCATATCACAACAAACACACACACACTCTTTTCTTCTGGAGATTCTGGTCAGTCGAGGTTCACACCAAGTTGTCGAGATCTCAGCCTCAAACCATCATCTACCAAGCTAGGAGATCGAACCGTGAGTCCCAAAAACCTCCATTATGTGTTTTATATGTGTTTTTCTTAAAAAGCATGACCAAACCTTCATGATATTGCTTGATCTTCTGTATATATGCTTTAGGATGCTAGATCTGTAACAAAGTTGATAACTTTACGTGTGAAATCCATCCATATTAGAGATTTGTGCAAATTAGTTCATTTTAGGGTTTTGAACCTATTTTAGAGATTTGATGATCAAAATGCATGTTAAACTTGTTAAAGCTGCTTGATTTATGTTGGTAAATGCCTAGGGATGCTAGATAATGAATTGCATGTATGATCAGAAGCTGTTAGGTTGATTTTTAGGCAAATCCGTATGTTTTTCGCGACCAGCGAAACTGTGTGTTCTCTGGGCGAAACTAAGTAGCGAAATTATATCTCCTTCCAGCGACACTGACTAGCGAAACTATAGTGTCGCCGGGAACCTGACCAGACCAGCTCGAGTGAAACTATCGAGCGAAATACCTGAACGAAAGTTCAAACCAGTTTCCCTGCGAAACTAGGCTAGCGAAACTGCGTCAGCAGTTTCGGGCGAAACTAGCCTGGCGAAACTGTGTTACCGGGCATTGCCTAGCGAAAGTGCTGCCCGTGCACCTAGCGAAACTGCCTAGCGAAACTATGCTAGCGAAACTAAGACTTGACCTAAAAACCAAACTTGTGAAATTTGCTTAAGTGTTATGCCATGACTTACATGATTATGCCATGATGAAATATGTTTAATATCTGATTCATATGAACCCTTGTTTATGATCAACCATTGGTGTCGTGTGTCGGTATGTCGAGTCATAGTTGCAACGTGCTATGTTATGGGCCATAGTGACGTTAAGTAAAGATTAGACACGAAACTAATACCTAAGACCTAAACGTGTTCTAGGTCTTCGTTAAACAACAATATTTGGATTACTTGAAGAGTAGCAGTGCAACCAAAGGTGAGTGTCACTAACCCGCTTACCGTGAGTCCGATGGGCCACACAGAATAACTTAACGAAAACAATGCTGATAAACTCGAGAGTGCTAGGCACCTCACTGATAAACATGAGAACCCGGGATGCTCGGCACCCACTTAATGAACTGAAGTGTTTTATGGGAACACTTGTGAACTCTGATCAAACTGCTTTTTGGAACAAAACTGAAAACATTTTAATATGGCTAGTGTAGGTTAAAGTCTAAACCATATGATATCACATGTTTTCTAAGGATGCCTTATAACTTAAAAGTCCTCAACTTAATTGTGCCATTAATTTGTGAAAGCGAGGGGATGTTGGGTAGATCTACTGGAGTTTGACAAACTCCGCCCCGTGGCACGGGGAGTGCACGGAGGAACAATATCAGCCTATTTGCCCGTGGTCCCGAGAGGACACGGGGGAGGCAGAAACCGCGATGACTTGGTCCGCACCGTACGGGATGGCTCGGCCCCCACAAAATAAGTCAGCTTTGGTACAAACTTCCTTAGAGCATGGAACAACGGATTAGCTACCCGCGATATCGGTTGAGTCCTTTAACTTTACGGAACTAGTACATACCCGATGACGTGGTCACGGATAAACCATTTATAAACTGAGAATTAAATACGAGCATTGCTTTTCACAAATGAATATTTTGTAAGTACATTTTGATACGAACTATGACTATGAGACTGGGCCAATGCATGACAAGCCCACTGTGAACTCACCAACCGTTAGGTTGACACTTGCGTGGTTTAAACTTTTGCAGATCGCTAAGGAGTATCCGGAGCGGGTTGGCATGGCACGTGAAGACCTTTATTTTAATTGAACTATTTTGGGAATTTAAAACAACATTTATGTAAGGCACGTGGTTAGTGCTAAAGACAATTAATTTTCCGCTGCGTATGTAATTAAAGACTTTGATTTCTATCTTGTGTTTGAACTAACCCTGATTCGTTTAGTATTTGTAACTATGGTTGTGGATCCTGGTCTAGCCGCGCCCCTTAACGGTATAAACTCCGTTAGTGGTATTTTGGGGGTGCGACACTTTGCCCCAGTCGCAAAACTTGAGGCTGTCAGGATATTTTTGGCCTTTGCAGCCTTCAAAGGTTTCAAAGTCTATCAAATGGATGTTCAATGTGCCTTATTAAATGGTAAAATTGATCAAGAAGTTTACATTGAACAACCACCCGGATTTGAAAATGAAAAATTTCTAAATCATGTCTGTGAACTCGAAAGAGCCCTATACGGTCTAAAACAAGCACCTAGAGCATGGTATGACACCTTCTCAGAGTTTCTTTTGTCTGCCAACTTTAAAAGGGGGTCCATTTCTCAGGACCAGATTTTGAGCAACATTGTTCTCATATGATTCATCACACAAGTGCGGAAATCATGTGTGATGGTCGATTCCGGATGGATCAGCATCAATGCTCACCCATTAATGATTCCTAAAGCTCAAGAACACACACTAACACCAAGAACACACACACAAAGGCTCTCTGTAGGAATAATACTCCTTCAAGCGTTGCCAATAGGGTTTTCTCAATGGTATTTATACTACTAGAGAACCTGGGACAAAAGGAATGTTTGACACAACACAATCATTACCTAGAATTCAGCAAAATATTCTAACAGGAGAACAAGTTCGCTAAGACTTAAATGAAGTTCGCTAGCACTTAACAAGTCCGCTAACAAGTACGCTAAGTAGTAACAAGTCCGCTAACAAGCACGCTAAGCATTATCAAGTTCGCTAACAAGAACAAGTACGCTAACATGAACAAGTACGCTAACAAGTTCGTTAAGAACAAATTAAGTACGCTAGGAACAAAACAAGTCTGCTAAGTAAACAAGTTCGCTAGGAATAAACAAGTCCGCTAAGATAACATTCAAACAAGTACGCTAAGAGTAAATCAAGTCCGTTAAGAGCATAAGTCACAAGTCCGCTAAGAAGCATAACAAGTACGCTAACATATACACAAAGTTCACCAAGTACATATCAAAAGACAATTACAAAATAAAGTATCAATTACAAGATAAGAAAACAATAAGTTTGTGTTGCTAACAAATAGGTTCTAACAATTCCACCCTTGTTGGCAATGCAAACTCTCGAGCTTCAAGCATCTTGACCGGTCAGCTTTAGCAGAAATCTCCAGTTGTCTCTGGCTGCAGGTTTGTCTTTATCAGACAGTACGTGAATACCCATATCATACAGCCTAAAGAGATCTTGCCAAACGAGCTTCTTCAGGTCATTATAATTGTTCAGCTCGACCAATCGTCTTGACTTATCCAAAATGACACTTGAACCATGTTCTTCAATCAACCAACAAGTTGCTGTTCTCAGGAGTTCTGAATCAAGAGTGAGTCTACCTAATTCTGCTAGCCTTTTACACCACCAGTTTAAGAATATCAAGAAATAGTTGGCATCATAGCATTCATAAGGTCTCAACTGAACAGGTATTGTCCGCATCTTCTCGTAATACATTATCTTCAAGTAGGATCGAGAGAGAAGACGGAGTTCTATAGCAGCAAATATTCTGATAGCGTCAGCACCATCTCTTTCGATTACCAACTCATGAGTCATCCCGTTATAGTACCAACTGATCATAGGAGCATTCTTCTGGTTTCCAGGGATAGTCTTTGCTTTCACTTCCTTTCCTATATCCTTGAACATACCTCGGTGAGGAGCACGAAGCCTTCTTTTCTCTTCTGCCAACTGAGCTTTTCTCTCTGCTTCTGGATTTTGACTGAATCTTTTATCATTATAAGCAGATTGGATCAACGCAGCAGCCCTTACACCCTTTGGATGATTAGTGTGGTTCACCAAGTCCAGGTACTTGAGCTGTTTGAGTTCCCAAGAGAATAAGCTAGTGAGAGCTTTGAAGTCTCCAAATATTTGGACATAGCCATTTCTCCTCTTCACCATGAAAGCATCAAAGGCTTCATCATATTTCCAACCCAAGATCTTCATCCCATGATTGACATTAGGGTTGCTAGGCATTTTCCTCAAGTTCTTGGCAGCAAATAATTGCATGGCCTTCAAGTTAGGAGTTAGCTTTTCCCATTCGTCATAGATTTGGGGATTATCTTTTCTCTTGAGAGCCTCAGCCCGTTCCTCTTCATTGATTCTGATTTGTTCCAACTTCGCCAACCGCTCTGTCTTCCGGTACTCACACACAAACTTCCGAAGACCAGTAAGTCTCTTCTTGTAGTATGCCTTCTTATCAATGTTCTTGAATTTACAGAAGTTGCGGAGTGCTTCAGAGTTCATACTGTTGGTGGTGGATTCAATGTAAGCTTCAGAGTCAGGAGGGTCAACGGACGAGTTCTCTGGAGGAGGAATGTATGTGTTGCCGATGTCAAGGGTGAGATCAGAGAGATGATCACGGATAGGAAGGAAGTCCACAGTCTTGTTTGTGTCGGCAAAGATATCAGCTAGGAGATCAGATTGTGCTTCAACAGTTTGATTTTGAGGTAGGTGAGAATTCAACCTCTCCTCATCGGTGTATAACTTGGTCAACTCAGTGTCAGTGAGACTCATCAGATATTTCAAAGAGAAGTTGTCTTTCATCAGAGTTCTGACCATGTTGGCTGTAACAGAGTTGTCATCAGCATCCACATTGGTGCCCTCTAAGTTTGTGACAACGCGGATCAAAGGTTCATCTGTTCTGATTGATTCTGAACGTTCTGGCAAAGTGCTCGATCCTTTTGCATACATGACAGCTGGAGGATGGTTAGATTCATATCTCTTGAGTGCTTCAGCCTTTTCCTCGAGAAGTCTATTTTGTTCCTGGAGAGTTTCATCAATAAGCGCTCTACGAGATCTTTCTTTCTCAGCTTCTCTTTTACGATGCTCTTCAGCAATTTCTTCAGGAGTTAAAATCCTTTTTCCTCTATCCTCAGTAGAAGGACCAGGTTGTTCTGTAACCGCAGGCTCTTGAGTTGCAGTCACATTTGGTTCATCTTCAGTGTCAGACTCAGAGGAGAAGTGCATAAAGGAGGCTTCAAAGATTTGATCACGGAAGCTTTGCTCAGTCGATACTGTAGGAACAGATTGACTCTCAGATTCTCGGGCAGCACTTGATTCAAGGTTGATGATATTTGCATCTGCAGGAATAGAACCTGGAACATGGGGAGCAATATCCAAAGCAGAAGCCTTAGCTGAGGTCTGCATAAGCTCAGAAAGTGAAACCTGTACATATATATCATCCACCTCCTTCTTTACTTGAATAGGAGTGGGAAACAGAGGTTCCATTTCTTCATCTTCACTCTCGATCAGATCCAAATCAATGTAATTCAGTGGATTGGCTTCATTCATGAGCACATGCATACGTTCTTGTAGCTCATTCATGTCTTCTTCATCACCGAAATCTACAGTATATGGATGTTCCTCATATGAGACTTCACCAGTGTCATCTTCGATTGACTCAATCAATATACCACAAGAGTTTCTTCTCGAGTAGATCTTTTCTGCATAGTATTCCCTGAAGTTGGCCATTGCAAAATCTAGGAAGGCCGGGTCAACGTGCATGTGACGGACTCCTTCAGTCAAGGGAACTAAGGCAGTGGATGTGTCAGTTGAAGTCTGAAAAGAGGGTACAAGAGAGAGTTGAAGGTTTAAACCAGATGCATCAGCAGCTTCTTCATTAGAAGTTCCCTCAATAGCAAGTGCCTTGGCTGCCTGTGAAAATCTTGGAAGTTTCAGATTCTCTGGCACAGGAGCAAGCTTCTTGATTGAATCCAAGGTTTCATCTACAGGCTCGTCATGAAGGAGACTGTTGACGAAAGATTCATCGTCGTCTGAGGAGTTCAGCCCATCTCCTTCTGTGAACGTATCTTCATCAAACTCGAAATCACTGTCATGCAGGGGGCTTGAGGAGTCTTGAGCACCAGTAGAATCTTTACCAGCAGGCATGGTTGTTGAAGAATTAGGATCTTGAGAATTGTCGCCATCAGTTCCTTGATTAGTTTGAGGCTGGTCATCAGGCAACTCACTTTCTTTATCACCACCATCATCACCATCTGGTTTGTCACTATGTTGTTTGTCTTCACCTGATTTGCTTAACAAATCCTTTAGTCTTTGAATCTCAGCTGCCTGTTCAGCAATTACAAGTGACTGTTCACTGATCTTTTGGTTAGCCACTTGCAGAGAACAATTGAGATGATCGTTCTGACTTTGAAGATTAACAACTTCAGCTTGTAGTTCCATCATCTTCTCAGATTCAGAAACTGTTGGGCTTGTAGTCACAGTACCAGAGGGGTCAGTGGTAACGACAGCATCTTCAGCTATGATCTCCAGAGGTCTCATATCCATATCAATCCTATCACTGTGATCAGTAGGAGATGGAGAAACAGGTGTTGTAGCCAAAGTTGTATCCAGTTGAGTGCTAGATGAACCAACAACTTCATACTCATCAGTGGAACCGGGTTTTCTTCTGACTTGGAGTTTCTCTGTGCAGGACTTGCTTCTTACAGCTCTTACCGTGAGTAACTCAGACGATTGATTACGATCATCAGCAGTAATTGTAAGTTTGTTTAAAGTTAACTTAGGAGGAGACTAGGAACTTTCAGTCTCAGCTGCAAGATCATGTGTAGAATCCTCTTGATCGAGAGACACCGAAGAGTCGTCTTCATCTAAGTCATCCTTGGACGGTTTATAGCTTTCATCTGATGATGATTGTTGTGTCAGATTCGTCGAGGCCCTGGAAGATTCTCCAGTCCTTTGCCTTTTCCGAGGGTGAACATCTGCAGTTTGAGCAGGGCTGTCATCTGAGCTTGAGGAGTTAGATTCATCATCATTGGTGTCATCACCTTCCTCAGCTTCTGAAGATAACACATTCACTGGACTCAACGAGTGTTCAACATGCTCAGACGCTTCAACATTTTCACCTTGGAGATTCCCAAGGTCTTCAGCAGCAGTAGCAGGATCTGAGATAACTGGGGCATTCAAGTCCAATTCATGGTGGACTTGAGCCGCATCAGTGGGTTCAATTTGTGCTTCATCTGCAGCTTCATCCATGTGAACATCTCCCTCAGCATCAACGGGAGCTAGTCGAGCTATCATCTCGGGAAAGAAAGGCACTTCATTCCCTTGATACTTACCTTTGTGGTACTTGCTATACGAGCCAGTGTTCATAGAACTTGTGGAGAATGTCTCTCCTTGCTTCACCAAAGTTGGGTAGTAATGGTCTAGGATGGCTTGAACAAAGCGAGGATACATCAGAAACTTCTTTTGCCTTCCAGTGGGGTGCAGGTTGGAAATCATCCACTTCAGTAGTTGGTGGGAAAGATTGAAACCATCACCTGAGACGAACCCATGGATAGCACATGCAGTATCATCAATGAAATCATCTGGAGCTGCCTTGCGGTGTCCAAACGCCGCAATGAAGAAACTGATAATGAATTTCCAATTTGTCGGGAATAGAGTCTTCTGAACTTTGTTGCTGACATCAGGAAGAAAGACACCCGAATATCCCATTCTTGTGATAGTTGACTGCCACACAGCCTTAGTGAAAGTCTTGGGCTTGTCAGCATCTTGTAGATCCAGGACAGTTCTGATCTTTTCTTCAGTAATCTCAACATCAATATTCTGAATTCTAGATCTTATCACGCTTGTTCCATCATCCAGTTCTGCAGATTCAGCATTGTACCAGAATGCTTCAATAATACCCTTGTAGATAACAGGGTTAATCTGCATGGCCGTTGCCCAGTTTGATTGTAGCATAAGATCAAGGGCTTGCTCGTTAGCACCTTCCCAGTTTTTGTTAAATATGCACCTTCCGTTGTGCAGGCGACCATACTCTAAAGCTTCTGCAGCTTGTCTGGGAGGCATCTGCACATATAGAATTAATAAGATTACATCTAATTCAACACTAGATGAATGTCATGTCACACTAAACCCGTGATAGTGACAGAGCTTTTCATTTGAGTATTAATGACATAAACTAACTCATATAGTGCATATACTTCAAAATGATCACAAGCAACCGGAATGTCATGATTAACAAATGTAAGTATTTCAGGAAAAATAACAGTTGTGTATGAAGTAATAAAATCTGGAAAACAAGGAGCCAGATCTAAATCTCCATTAACATTGACTTAATTGAATGTTTTGCATGAAAATTGAAAAATGACCCAAATGAAGATTAAGTTAACTAAATTCTGATTTGTTGGAGGGTCAAGGAGAATTTCAATGAGAATTCTACTACTTGGTCTCAACAACAGTCACAGATATCAAGCAAAGGAGGGCTTGGCACACTGGGATCAACACCTAGAAGTTTAGGTTGTCCCAATTTGTCAAGTCAGTTCAGGGAAAGTCACATTGGGACTTTGTTCCACCCGAGCTTGTGAACTCCTTGATTTGATATCATATGATTATAACAAGAAAGAACTTAGTTAAAAACAGTGCTTTAAATGTAAGACAGGAAAGTTGGAATATAAACAAACTAAAATTCAAAGATCAATTAGATGCAGGTAATAAGTGTAACACTTATAAGCAAGTAAGAGATCCTAACGGGTCAAATGTTCCAATTTTATCATTTAAAGGACAAGATGTGATTATGTAAGCTTAACAGATTAGATGGAACCATTACATGTCACATTTAATCCTAACACACAAATACAAGCATGTATGGATCAATTAACACATACCCAAATCACCAAATTCACATTTAAGCTAATACAGTCACATAAGTCACATAAAAATAATTTCATGCAAGATTTGACTTATTAAAGTCAAAATGACCAAATGAGTGTTCATACAGAGCTTAAATACCTAAGATAGTTCATATGAACCTTAGAGGCATCATAGATCACATCCTATGTATAAATGCTCTCAATTAGTCACAAAGATGGTCAAATCAACTTAGTTAGGTCAAGACATTCAATTATGTCTATCTTAGTGTTAACTGTGTCCAAGATCCTTCCACCTGAGTTATTGACCTGTTTCAGACCCATGTGGATCTTAACCAGTCTAAACCACCAGTGTTAGGCTCAATTGGATATCAATTTACACAAAGAGAGACATACAAGTACATAAAAATAAAAATAAGGTGATGCACTACCTGATTAATAACATGAATGCTTGTATTGAGAAACACATACCTTTCTGAAGATCTAAGGATGACTAAGATCTAATATAAGATGAATAGAATTTCTCAATGACTCAGTGAGTTATCTGCTGGGATCAAGCAAGTTGTATTAGAAATCAAGTAAGCATCAGATTAACTAAAATAAGATAAGGATTGCCCCTGTGTAGCCAAAATTGAGTCTTAACTCACATTGCCATTTGATAGAACAACATACCTTTTTGATGATCTATGGTTTGCTAAGATCAATGAAAAAGACGCAATGCTCTTGATCAATCTCTCAACAGTAATAAGTTCTGTTTTGTGATCAGACAAGTTATGTTAGACTTCAAAATTTTAGACAAACACATAAAGATATAGGCAATTAGAACTTAAAGGCATAACATGAGAAACTTTAAACTTAATCTATCAATGTGATGAGTGACTAGACTAATCACCAATTATCAGCAGATTCTCAAGTTTAAGTCTCAATCAATTTGAAGTTATGGACAATAATGAATAATAAATTTTGATTGGAGACAATATAAATTCAACACAATGTGGAATTCATTAAGTCAAGCCAATCATGAGAGAAAATAAATTGAAACTTCAAAGTTGCTAAAAGTAAACTCACAGGCATATATACACAATCAGATTTGAGTTAACTAAAACTAAATCGGCAGTAGCCACATTGAGTTCTATCAAGCCAACCAAAGTTCCAAAGTTGATAATTTAATTAAAGATTCCTAAGTATTCATATAACAGAGGATTACTACTTATAAAGCTCATAGTTAATCTATTCAAACAAACTTTCAAGGTTCAAACTAATTAACTAGAACAACAAAAGCAACCAACTGTCATAGAATATAAAGGAATTTTTCATGTTCAAAACACATTCAAACACAACTCTGTACACAATATTCTCGGGTTCAAAATTATAAATGAGAGTTTAGATTCACATACCTTTGACTTGAGCACAAGTGTATTAGGATCAAGTAAAGATGAAAGAAATCTGTAATTACATCAATTTAGAAGCATTAGAACCCTAAAAATTTGAGAACCGAACCTACGGCTCAACAACAACACCGAGACCAAAACCAACCAAAATACTCGTGAAAACAAACCTGTGAATGCAAGGAGAGTGTGTGAATCAACCCTAATTGCAATGAGATCAACAGATTCGAGAGAGATTCGAGAGATTTCGATCGAACAGTGGAAGGGAGAGAGTCGCCGGTTCGTATTTTGAGAGCGAATGTGTGTTTTGAATGCGTGAATGAAGAAATAAGACTAAGTCTCCTTTATATAGTGTAGGGTTTAGCGGACTTGTAAATATCTGAATTTAAACAAGTTCGCTAAGACTGTCTCCAAGTCCGCTAAGTATTAGCAGACCGAAACAAGTACGCTAAAGGAGAAACAAGTTCGCTAAGGCCTCAGAGAAGTACGCTAAGCCTTAAATGAAGTTCGCTAACCCAGGAAGTTCGCTAAGGCTAAATCAAGTACGCTAAGCCTAAGAGAAGTTCGCTAAGCTTAATGAAGTTCGCTAAGGCTAAGGACAAGTACGCTAAGCTTGAGAGAAGTTCGCTAAGTTAGGAAGTTCGCTAAGGCAAAACAAGTACGCTAAGGCCAAAACTGAACTTGATACAGAAAAAATTTCTAAGTA
>JBCNJP010000008.1:3098390-3347390 GCA_039602395.1 Deinandra increscens subsp. villosa | reverse complement strand
CACGATTCACCTAGAACTCGTCTGGTACACTTGATCCCTTGGAGAATTTTGATTCTCCTACTCCCCTCTCTGTCTCTCTAAAAAGGCCAACCCTAAACTAAGAGACTTATATGTGTTTATATAGACACACACATAAGCCTACATGGGCTTATTTCACCCCAAGCCCAAACCTAACTCAATTAAACTATATTAAACCCACTAAGCCCAGCCCAACTTATTTAATATTACAAGCCTCATATTCTAGCCTCTACAATCTTCCCCTAGGCTTGTGATATTAAATGTCTTCAACTTTTAGTCTTCAGCTTTTCTATCTTTTTTTGGCTTGAACTTTATTGGGCAACAACGAGAGACTTTTGGGAGATTTCTCTCAATAAGCACCAGCTTGGACTTCAAATGACGAACAAGTAATGAGAGGAGGATTCTCATACACTTAACTCTTGAAAGAAACTTTGGTCCTTGCTGAATCAACAGTAACTGTCTTGACATGTCTTCGTCGTTACAGGCTAAAATTTTAAAACCTCTATCTTGGCATTAGCGACTGCATGTAGCTTCCCCTCAACTTGTGAACAGTGTCTTCTTGATCTTTGGAAGCCTCATTTGAACCAACAAACTTCCCTTAAGCATTAGCTTCTTCAGTAGGGTAAGTCGTTTTCTGGCTGGTTCTTCAACACAAGTAGCATCAGCAGTAATGCATTTATCAACAAAGTCCTTTACTTTTTTTTTCTTTTGCAGTTAACCTACCCTGCGCAACATGAAACAAACAACTAACCAGACAACGATGACTGGTTACAAAGTCAGCGGGTGAATAACATTATTTAACACAAAGCCTAACATTGATTACGGGTTTCCTGTAAATACTTCCCCTAAACCTAAGGACTCTTCTCACTTTCCATGAGAGAATACATATCTCCCCCTAAGATAATGCCTATTATCTCACATCGTATCCCCCCTTCTCCCCCTAAAAAATGGGTCACTTTTGGGAGGGGGCATCATTTCTTGCACAAAACCATATTAAAAACCTTTAAGTTGACCTAGCCATGGTTGAAAAACAAACATCAAAAACTTAAGAATACTCAAAAGAAAAATAAAATTAAAAACAAACATACCGAATTACTAACGAGAAGGTTTTATTTGGGATCAAACCGTCTTTGTCTGAACTGAGGAACCCTTTTCAATATTTGTTACTTGAACATGTCCACGTGATTGCCAGTATATTGATCCTCTTTAAACCCATGTTCCTCTTTTTCAAGTTGTTTGACACATATTTATCTTTTAGGTACATTAATTACGAACATGAGACATTCACACACAAATCCTAGGTAATTAATATGTGCAGCCTATCAAGCTTGATCATTCCCTACCACATATTTTCACATTCCCGTATCCAGAGTTTTGAATCTTTTCTCGAGACTTGCTTAAGAAGAGAAAGAACAGATCATAAGAGATAGGGATAATATACAAAGACTTGTACGATTTTAATTAAGAGGCATTTTTCAGTCAGGCGGTAACCTTTCATCAAACACATAAGCCTAGTCGCAAAGTCAGGGCTAACGGTTTTTGGACACTAGAGGGTCTCTTTTATTGTGCACGTTGGCATCTTTTGGGGTAAAAATTATATACAGTGATCTGTAAGCATGTTAATGCAGACTAACCAGGTCTTTGCTCACGCAAAACAGAGGAAAGTCCAATTAACACGTCAGCCATTTATACCAGGTCATTGCTCACGCAAAGCAGAGGCAAGACTTGACTAACGGCTTTGACATACCCAGGTCTTTGCTCACACAAAACAGAGGGGACGCCGACTTTTTGAGATTTTCGATTCAACACTCTGAAGACCGGCGTGTGTATCGGGAACAATCTCACAGTCAAATAGAACTAGCAACTTAACCTAAGTGTGTGTTTCTCGTCAAATGACATATATTGTATTTAAGTGTTGTGACTCATACCTTTGTTTTTGGAACTCAGCCTACCGAGCATATCAAACTGGATCATGTCTTTCACTTTTGCCTTACGCGTGTCAGTCATCTTCAGAATGGAAATATTTCATTTCCCACCTTCTCAACACACAAAAAAACGATTAGAAAACTAAAAAGCACACTTTGAAATGAGGGGTCAACTTTTCATATATTCTATTCTTCCCCTTGCTTTTTGATTTTTAATCACAATTTTTCATTCTTTTTTTTTATTTATATTTTTTTTTAAATTAAACGATACACAGACACACCACGAAACAAAAAATGTAAACAAAATTGGCCAAGCTAACCTTTAAAGTTATCCTTTGAAAACATATCGAGTTGGGTTTTGTTTCAAGTAATTATATAAACAAACAGCCAATTAGACAGTTTTACCTTTTCTGGTGATCTTTTCAGTTTTACCTCTCACAAGGAAACAAACCCTCCATTGAAATCTTCATGTAATGTAGTAGAGAGATGCCTCCTATCCTGTGCCTGGAACAATCACTATCACAAACAAACAAGGTTAATAAAAGTCCTCCTTGACTATTCTGACACAAGCTGAGAGATCAGTTAGCCATAAGTACCCAGGCCATTGTGGTTCTGGGTATTCCTGAAGAGTCAATAAATGAGACTTCTTTTAAAAACATTCCCATTGTAATGTCAGGAATTGAGTGTGTAGTTGCTGCCTTTGTTTTGGGTTTCCAAAATTGAGGTGAATTCAAAGTTGTTTTAGTCACCTTTGGTGTAGTGACCTTAGGAATTTCAACTTGTTTCTTTTTAAATTCATTTTTCAAAATTGTTTTAGTTGCCTATGGAGTGACAACTTTAGGTTTTTCAACCTTTTAATGTTTTGATCTGTTCACCTTTTTATGAATATTCTCATAATTTGGAAAAACATGTTTTTGATTTAAGAGCTTTTTGTGCTCTTTGGCAGCTCCCCAATTTCTATCAGAAGGTTTAACCATAGGATTAACAGTCTTCATTGCCTTTGGTGGCTGCACCTTCATCGGCTTAAACTTTATTGAAACCTGAGATGAAACCTTATGACTCGGTGAGTAATAAGGTTCAAAGGGACGATGCAAGCAGTTTCTAGCAATGTGACCAGGAACTCCACATTTAAAGCAAGTCTGCTTCTTCAGATAGAAGTCAGAAGTGTAGCCATTGGATCTATATGTCACTGGTGGAGACACCTGATGGTTTGTTTGCATCTTTGGGTTGAATCCGGATCTCCAATTGGTAGAATATTGAGCAGAACTGGACATTTCAGCTGTTGGGCCCACTGGGTTCTTTGAGAAAGTTGTGTTGCCACTTCACGAGCCCACTGATGAGTTTGGAGACTTGATTGTAGTTTTGGGCCTTTCAATCTTTATTGGGACAGTGGTTGGAGACTTGATAGTTATCTTGGGCCTTACACTCTTAATGTCGGATGATAACCCACCATCATGACCCAAGCCTTTAAACTTAGTGGTGAATGAGGGTCGCTCTTCTCCATCAATCGGAATGAACATAGAACCTGTGGTCATGAAGATCTTACCATTGGGCCTTGTAGTCATCACCACTCGTTCCCGCTTTACCTCATCCACAACTTTGGAATAAGGAATCTCGATCTTTGGATAGGTAACTAACTTTTCTTCATCAGCGCTCTTTACTTCACTGGAGCATGAACCTGCACACTCAGTATGACATTAGTTTTATTCTCACAATTTGACTGAGTTGCTTATGTGGCTATCTTTTCATCTTTATGCACCGGTTGAGGTCCATATACCATGGTTGCTTCATTCTGGGACTCTTTCAATAATTCATCTGCAGTTTGGGGTAGTTTGATGTATTCATGTTGTAGTAAGTGAGGCACAGCATGATCAAGCCCTAATGATTGCCCAGAGGCGCTATCTTGATTGCCACATGTAGTTGTTTCTCTAACTGTTGATTTTTTTTGTGCTTCCTCGGCAGTGGAGGGCAATGTGACAGATTGATTTTGGTATAACTCTGTTATGTCTTGTACCTGATAAATGTTTAGAGGTTATATTTTGGTATAATGATGTTATGTTTTGTACCTGATAAATGTTTAAACGATAATGGTTTTAAAGTTACAGTAAATTATGTTATGTTTTATACTTGATAAATATTTGATAAAAGGGGGCCGTTAGGCCCAAAGCGTTGGAATAAACTTTCAACGCAAAGGTAACGCTTTTTAGAAAATCTAGAACTCACCAGCGTAAGTTGACATTTCCAAAAACATATGTATGTCAGGTGATGACGATGTTTAATGTAGAAAGGAAAGGACTTTGGTGAGGACAGACTAGGTGGGCAAGCTATCAGGAAAGGACTCGGTAATAGACTAGCAATAGACATAGATAAGATCTAGTTGTTTGATTATCTTGTATCTTCTTTACTGTTGTACTTGGCTTATATATAAATGAAAAGTTTTTAATTTTCGTTGCTTAGTTATCTCTGTTGTACCATGTGTTCATCACTAATCCGATTAGTGAACCCTCCTGGTGCCAAGTCTGAGATTGGGTGTCACAGGTCTTCTGGTCCGGCATCACCAACGCCAAGTGTTTACGGGAAAGGAATCACAGACCGTCGTCGGATTTGAGAATCGGTTCGAGTACACATCATCGTTTGGGTGTTCGTTTTCACATCGAGGTAATCCTAAAAACATTTTATGTTAATCTATGGCTTCCTTCTTCGAGTTTTAGTGTCGTTAGCGATGATCAGAAGGTTTTTCGGTGACTGGAAGTTCGGCGGGTTTTAGGGTTATGGGGAAGATGATGAAACGCGACCGGAACATGTTATATATTTAACTTCTTGTTTAAAACTCGTCCTCAGAGCCTGCCAAATGGCTATGTGACCCAGTTACGAGAGGCCGCCGGTTCGAACCCCGGCAACCCCGTATCTTTTTCTATATTGTTGTTGTGATCCGGTTCCAGTTCCATATGATGGATAAAATATATCTTGTTAAGAATATTAACCAAAATAAGCCCTAGCCCAATGGTTATGACTCTGGATAGTGCTGGAGGTCACGGGTTCGAACCCGGTCACCTTCATTTCTTTTCTTTTTATTTATTTTTGTGATTTTAAATATTTGGCAACCTAAAAACTTGCACCCAAATTGTTCCTTGTCGCACTGTGAACCCATAACTTCGTTATTGATTTGGTTAATTGGATTTTCTCGTTATCATTGGCTAAACTATAGTTTTAAACAAATGTGTATATGTAATTAATTATTTATCATGGAATTGTGTATAAGTATATACCTAGATGAAGATATATATATATATATATATATATATATATATATATATATATATATATATATATAGGGAGAGGATCATTTGAGAACCAATTTGATTTGAGAACTAAAAAGAACTAATTTGAGCCACATGTTTATTACATGTATCCCCCCTCCCATGAATTGTAGTGGTCCCCCCCCCCCCCCCCCATGAAATTTGTGGTTGGGATTTAGTTCTCAAAAGTTCTCAAAATAAAAAGTTCTCATTTGAACCTAACCCTATATATATATATATATATATATATATATATATATATATATATATATATATGGATATTGCTAATTAAAGTTTTTTTTTACCTCTTAAACACTCTGCATAAACTATAAATATACGCCGTATGTTTTTACAAACTCGCTACTAACATTGTTTTGCACGTTTGGTCTATATACGTTATATAAATATATTTATAATATATTTATTTTGACCTTTGATTTTAGAAAATATATATTATTGGTACATAATATATATTATTTTTTGTGTCATTTTGATAATCGCTCGGATTTGGCAAGCATGTCATCCTCAACTTGTTTTGGACTTCACGATCATTCGTTTAAGTCATTTACGTTAGAGTGAGTCATTTTGCTTGAACACACACTTATACTTGTATGCTCGTTAGGTGACTGATTGCTTTCACAAGACCTGTTCTTGCTATTTGCTGTATTGTTTAACAGGATTTTTTGTTGTGCAATATAAGGTGAGTTTCACGGCCCCTTTTAACTATTTTGAATCCTGTTGGGGGGAGATTAACATGCATGAACTTTTACTGTTTTGATAATCATATCACCTGAATACTCGAGCACAAGATTATGAAAAGTCCTCACTTGAAAGTTACTGTTAGTAATTGTATTTAGCAGGAAATTATTGAGTAGTACTACTGGGTCTGACAAGCCCCACCCGGGTCACTCGAGGCGACTCGATTGGATATCGAACGGGTGGTATAATGGTCCTTAGTCTTAACAAGGCAAAACTTAACGGTCGAGCTTCAGTAACTATGAACGTATCTAGATATTTGAAAATAGCCTATCTAGCTATTGTATATGTATTATCTGGATTTTAAACTGAACTTGAACATGAACTTGAACTGTTGTTGAACCGTTGACCTTGAACTTACACTGTTTTTTAACTAAAAACATGTGAACTCACCAACCATTGTGTTGACACTTTTTAGCATGTTATTTCTCAGGTTGTAAATGTTCAAGTATCACGAGTACATATGCATGAGTCTTTTGAACACTTTTAGTGTCTTTGGGCAAGTCACGTCACCTTGTGTGACAATTTTTTAATGAATTATGAAACCTTTTTAATTAACTATCAGTCGTTTGGTGTAACTAATGGACTGCGATCCTGGTTTGTCACGCTCCCTGCGGTGCGTTACCGCGCATGAGATTTTTGGGGGTGTGACACTAGCTATCTTCACTAACTCAAATTATCCAAGCAACAGGAGAAGAGCTTCTAAAGCTAAAGAAAGATCAACAACCTTCAAAGCCCATTTATGTTGCTGACTCATCAGATCATGAGTTAAGTGTTTCAAACCCTCCACAAAAACTTGGTGCACTTAAAGATGATTCTACCAAAGAGAGGGGGGAAGCTAACAATCAATCTACTGAACTTTTTGATGATGAAGACATGAACACAAAAGTCCCAGCTGACATCATAGTAAAACTATTTGAAAGTGCTCGCATTGAGCCTTTTAATATCAGGCAGGCATGGAATGAAGTTCCATTAGAAAAGTGATCAACGTGGGGCTCCTCAAAAGGCTACTCTGAAAGAGTTTTTCTTATCCACCATGCTTGCAGAGGGAGCTCTACCTGCAAACATTGATCAGGTCAACGATATTAAAGAATAAGAACCTATACAAATTGAGATGAATGATGTCACACCCCCACCGTGGCCGCCACCACGGGGAGGGTGTGGGACCGGCTGCCCATATCAAACCTCGTGAAAGTAAACAAATAGACCATTCATACTAAGTACAATGGACACCAGCCCAAATAGTTACAACACCCCACTAAGGAAAAAGCCAGCATACATATGATGCACTAGTTAATGGTTGCATGGTCAATAAGGCCCCAGATTACTCTAAGACTGGTATAACACTGTATACCACAAACTTAGGCTATCCCAACTATTAGCTCTTGCACACACCAAGTCTAGCCATACTCTGCCTATCCTTTTGTATAACACCACTCGTTCCCAAAATCAATTACCTGCAATATGAAACAAAATACGTCAACAACAAAAGTTGTTGGTGAGTCGTAGCTAGTGACTCATTAATCAGTTTTTTTAAATATGTGCCCCTACTATAAATGCCCGAGTCATGTCATGAGGTCAATCCAGCACTCTCGGAAGCACGTTACCTTATCCGTACACCTCCCTTCATGTTCTAAACATATATATACACCATTCCCTCTCCTAATAAATCATTACTAGGGAACCTGGTGCCCATGAGACACCTGATCTACCTAAACAGCTGCTAGGATGCAAATATATGCCTCGTGGGAGCCTCCGAAGGAGTAATCCCCAAATGATCGTAACAAATAAATACTATATAATTTATAGCATGTGTACAATAAACCCTGGCACAGTATTATTATATAAAAAAATTTCAACACGGTTCATATTACACCGCAAAATAGTTAAGTAAAATAGGGGAGCTAATGACTCACAATCGGTCCAGTATACAGTTTAAAGGCTAGGCAATTGCTCAACATCACATCACGCTTGGAGAATCTGATGACCTAAACAAACATAGGTACCTTTAATTTAACACATAAAAATACTGGTTAGGCTCGGTTGTGCTTCGCGCCGAAACTATACGATACGTCCGTAGTTTGAAGTGTTGATACGACCGAATGTCCTGATACAACCGTACGGCCTAAACCCGGATGCGATCGTATTTTAATCTGTTAATCTTGAATAAAACAGTTCTTGTCGGACACGGTAGTGTGCTCTCAGTAGCAATACAACGGTGTGGCCTGTTTGACAGATTATCTAAATTAACGAATCTCTCGAATCATGAATGGATTGTATTTTATAAAGCCATAGAAGATTTCCAAGAAGTCATAACTTATATATTTAAACATAGATAATTATATGAATATATTTTAAATGTTATCATTACTTTTGTTAAGATAAAATCATACTTTTTGTCGACATAAAATCATAATTTTATTCACATAAAATTATAACTTTATTTACATAAAATCATAGTTTTATGACATAAATTCAAACTTATAAATAGTCTCCGAAACCGGATATTATATATGTACAAAACCTCCCATCTTTATTTGGTTTTATGTTTTCTAAAACCTTATAGGGTTTACATAAAATGATGACTTGTGTATATCTTTACCCACTTACAGTTCACATGAAATCATGGATTTCATTGACATAAAATCATACTTTTTATTTACAAAACCTCATAATCCTTACTATCATAAAAACCAAAATTTTTATTATATAAAATGATAACTTTATTAATCATAAATTCATGATTTTAATTAATCTGAAATCATAATTAAATTATATATATATATATATATATATATATATATATATTCTTTATTATTATCATTTATTCACAATAATACTTTTGTTTCACGAAAGAACACATAAGCTTAGTTACTTATGTAACCCCATACTTGTGTGTGTCTTGGGTTACATAGGTAACCTATCTTGGTTACATAGGTTAATGTTACTTAATTATATGTTGGGTTACACAGGTAACCTCTCTTGTTTACATAAGTTAGTGTTTTTTCCATACTTACTTATATGTTGGGTTACATAGGTGGTTATCAAGGTTACATAGGCAACTTATTTCATTAATAACATAAAACAATTTAGAAATCAAAATTTTAAATCACGAAGGTTGGGGTTACATGAGTAACTGTTTTGGTTACATAGGTTAATGCCTTTCCATAGTTACTTATATGTCGGGTTAGATAGGTAACCTATCTTGGTTACATAGGTTAGTCTTTTTTCATACTTAATTATATGTTGGGTTACATAGGTATCCTATCTTGGTTTAATGAGTAACTGACGAGGTCATTCAAAAATATATGGTACTTAAGTAGAATCTAGGTAACCTATCTTGGTTACATAGGTAACCTATCATGGTTACTTAAGTAGAATCTAGGTTACGTGTGTAACCTATCTTGCTTACATAGGTAACCTATCTTGGTTACATAGGTTAGTGATTATAATAGTTTATTCAGTGTTGGGTTATTCAAGTAAAGGTGGTGTTACATGAGTAACAGACGAGGTCATTCAAAAATATAGGTTAGTTAAGTAGAATGTAGGGTTACATGAGTAAGTGTTTGGGTTAAATAGGTAACCTATCTTGGTTACATAGGTAACTTATCTTGGTTACATAGATTAGTGATTTTCACTGTGTTACATATGTAAATTCATCAGGATATGTATAACAAAAAACTATAACACAATAAATTTTATTAATTTATAAACAAACAGTTACAATCAACAATAAACGTTACAAAATGTTTTATAGAAACCGTCATATCTAAAAATTACCAAAAGAATAAACTAGCTAACAAAACAAATATAACTGCCCAAATATATATATATATAAAAACCCTAATTATGCTTCATATCTTGATAATAATCTTCATCTTTGACGTAAAATCCATTCACCTACGAAAAGAAAACAAATCCATCAGTTGCCGATGTTTATTATAAAAGTGCTACATATGAAACCCAAGACTTGCATATGTAAAAGAGTAGTTACATATGTAAACCAACACTTAAAATATGTAAACAGTGAGTTACATATGTAAACCAAGAGTTACATATTTCACACAATTAAATTAACAATTGTGTTTTGAAACAAAGACTTACATATGTAAACCATGACTTACATATGTAAACCAACACTTAAAATATGTAAAAAGTGAGTTACATATGTAAACCAAGAGTTACGTATTTAACACAATTAAATTTACAATTGTGTTTTGAAACAAAGACTTACATATGTTGTGTACTAGAAGTGTTACGTATGAAACCCAAAGACTTACATATGTAAGCCAATAGTTACATATGTAAACTAACACTTAAAATATGTAAAAGAGTGAGTTACATATGTAAACCAAGAGCTGCATATTTAAATCTAACACTTAAAATATGTAAAAAGTGAGTTACATATGTAAACCAACACTTAAAATATGTAAAAAGTGAGTCACATATGTAAACCAACACTTAAAGGACATGATGGTAATTTCACCATTGGAAATAGGTAAACAATGAGTTACACATCCACATCATATGTAAACCAACACTTAAAATATGTAAACGGTGAGTTACATATGTAAACTATTCATTTATGACTCTTATTAGAATCTTTGTCGCGCCGTTATGTTGTATACTAGAAGTGTTACATATGAAACCCAAGACTTACATATGTAAAACAATAGTTACTATGTAAACCAACACTTAAGATATGTAAACAACGAGTTACATATTTAACACAATTAAATTCACAATTGTGTTTTGAAACAACTATTTGTTTATGAACTCTTATTAGAATCTTTGTTGATCCGTTATGTTGTGTGCTAGAAGTGTTACATATGAAACCCAAGACTTACATATGTAAATCAATAGTTATATATATAAACCAACATTTAAAATATGCAAAACAGTGAGTAACATATGTAACCCAAGAGTTACATATTTAAACCAAGACTTAAAATATGTATACGGTGAGTTACATATGGAAACCAATACTTACATTTGTAACCTTTGAGTTATATATATAACTCACTCAAACATAAAAGCATAAAACAGGCATACAAACATCTGGAAATCCTGAAAACTCATCAGAGTAAAAAATATAAAGCTTACACATGTAGAAAAAATAAACCAATAGTTACATATCTAAACCTATCTTGGTTACATAGGTTAGTGTTTTTTCATACTTAATTATATGTTGGGTTACATAGGTAACCTATCTTGGTTACATAGGTAACCTATCATGGTTACTTAAGTAGAATCTAGGTTACGTGGGTAACCTATCTTGGTTACATAGGTTAGTGATTATAATAGTTTATTCAGTGTTGGGTTATTCAAGTAAAGGTGGTGTTACATGAGTAACTATAAGATTTAACCAATATAATTAAAGTATTTAATCAAAATATATTAGAAATATAATGTAAATACAATTATATTCTCATAGAAAAATTCTGACGTGCAAATCTAATCCGACGTGCAAATCTAATATTATTTTCATAGAGAATATTATTCTCATAGCAGGTTTAAATTGAAATCTAATCCGCTGTGCAAATCTGCTCCGGTGTTCCCGCTTTTCCGTTAAAGACTCCGGCGAACCGTAACTAAGTCCGACGAAATTTCAAAAATCTGTAACATCGTGTAAACTCAACGAAAACGAGTTCCATCAGTTGCGTCGGATTCGTGAGATCGAGTACTATCAATCTAGCACCGTTGTTCGATACTTTTGATTCCGTTTTTAGTTTCGAATGATGAACTCCGGCGAGAACGTTGATCGGAAAACACGAAATCGTATTAAAACTTAACGAAACTCAATAATTCTCGTTGTATTAGTTTTGTGATCTCGATTATAACCTGTTGCAACTGAAATCACTCAAAACGATCAAGTAATTTACAGATCACCATAGTTGAACTCGTGAAGAACATACTAACGCTACTATAAATCGCGATTTGGCCTAATCTGAACAGTTTTCAATTCCGTAAACTAAAATAGATGCGTCTTGACTAGTGTAAACTATCTGATCTGGTTACAAACTCCAAATCACTCGTCAAACCTTCAATTTCTCGGTTAAAAGAAGAACATTTTGACTTGTAAAAGTCAACCAACTCCAAATCTCGCGAATTAACCACATATTTCGATCAAATTCTACATCAGTTCTGATCGAGACTAGAACCTTTTTGCTTTTACCGTTGGCGTTATGGAAAACATAAATTTAGTGTTTTTTCATTAAATAGAAAACTAGTAATAAATTAGCCGAGCATGGATACTTGAGAACAAAACCCGATAGAGCAGAGCGTGGATACTAGACCAGATGTCGGAGCTCCGAAGACGAAGACCAGCGACGAGAAGAAGGGTAGAAGCGCGGAGGGTTTCTTTTTGAGGGAGAAGCGTATAGAAAAAAAATGGATGAGAAAGATCTATGTGTAGGGTTTTTCTATAGAAAAGAAACATGTGGGTTAATGGGAAAGAGGAAAAAGATGGGATGCTGATCAGCAAAATTACAGAAGTTCAGAAAATGTGATCTACCATTTTTACCCTTTTACATGTAAAGACAAAACTTTTAACTAATTAAAAAAATTAAAAAAGAGTGAAATAATCTTAACCATTGGATGAGTAAGATCAAGGGCTATAAAGTGGTTTCTCAAGTTTTCCAAACTCAAGCTAGTTTTCATTTTATCCTTCCTCATATATATATATATATATATATATATATATATATATATATATATATATAGGGTAAGGATCATGTGAAAACAACTTTTATTGCGAAAACACGAAAACAAATATTAAAACCTCTATAACTTTTTCATACGTTAATATTTTAAAAAAAAAATTTGCACCAAAATCCTTAAAATTATGTTAACTTTAGTTCTGGAAAAAATTAAAAAAAAAATCAAAATTTTTTTAAAAATTATTATTGCACAGGTGCAATAATTTTTTTTTATTATTATTGCACATATGCAATAATATTAAAACCTTTATAACTTTTTCATATGTTAAAATTTTTTATAAAAAATTGCACTATAAATCTTATAATTCTTTTATCTTTAATTCTGGAGAAAATTAAAAAAAATTCAACGTTTTTAATTTTTTTTATTATTGCACATGTGCAATAAAAAATTATTATTGCACATGTGCAATAATATTAAAACCTCTATAATTTTTTTCATACGTTAATATTTTTGATAAAAAATTGTACCATAGATCTTATAATTCTGTTATCTTTAATTCTTGAAAAAATTAAAAAAAAAATTAATGTATTTTTTGTTAATATTGCACATGTGTAATATAATTAATACGTATTATTGCACATGTGCAATAATAAAAAAAGTCACGAAATTTTATATGTTTAATTTTTTTTTCCCAGAATTAAAGGTGATATAATTTTAAGACTTTTGGCGCAAGTTTTTTAAAAAAATATTAACGTATGTGGAAGTTATAGAGGTTTTAATATCTGTTTTCGTGTTTTCGCAATAACATCTTGTTTTTATTTGATCCTTCCCCTATATATATATATATATATATATATATATATATAAAGGAAATCTTTCCCATGAATTTGATTGACCCCTCCCTCTTGAAAATTTGTGGTACAGAATGGTTTTTAAAAGTTTTCAAAACCAATTGGTTCTCATTTGAATCTAACCATATATATATATTAAAGATCCTGTGAAAAAAAATTATTGCGAAAACACAAAAAAAATATTAAAACATTTATAACTTCTTCATACTTTAATATATTTTAAAATTTGTACCAAAAATCTTAGAATTATTTATAACTTTGTCATACCTTAATATAAACTAGTGGCTTAGAATGGTTCTCAAAACCACATGGTTCTCAAATGATCGTAACCCTATATATATATATATATATATATATATATATATATATATATATATATATATATATATATATATATATAGGGTGAGGTTCATTGTAGACACTTTCACATGTGAAATTGCTCTTTTTTACATGTGTTCACATGTGAAATTTTCTGAATAATGAGAAAAAATAAAAAAAAAATGAAAAAAGAAATTAATCACAACCATTAGATCAAGAGATATAATGGTGAAAAATGGTGTCTACATGTAAAAACCACATCTTTTTGCGAAAACCTAAAAACTAATACTAAAACACTTATAACTTTTTCATACGTTCATATTTTTTTTAAAAATTTGCACCAAAAACTTTAGAATTATAAGTTCTTTAATTCTACAAAAAAAAATTAAAAAAACTTTAACGTCTCGTCGTTTTTTTATTAGTGCACATGTGCACTAATAATAAAACTCATACATATAGTACGCGTAAATCGTTTTTTAAAAAGACGCACCGAATACATTATAATTTTGTTAGCTTTTCGTGGTTTATCATTAGTGCACATGTGCACTAATAAAAAACACTTTATACATGTCGTATACATTAATATTTTAAAAAAGAAATTGCACTATAAATTTAATAATTGTGTTATCTTTAACTATGAAAATAGATTTAACATTTTAAATTTTTTTAAATTTTATGCTACACATGTGCACTATAACAAATAGTTATAGTGCATATGTAGAATTATCATTAGTTTTATAAATACTTTAGTGTTTTTAAATGTTTTTAACTTAAACAATATTTTTCCGCATAACAATTCTCTTTTTGTAGTACTAATGAAAATGGTGCTAATGTGCACTAATAATTTTTTTTTTGAAATATCATTTTCTTTTCCAAAATCAAAGACAATGGAATTTTAAGATTTTTGATGCAAGTTTGATAGAAAAAATATTAATGTATGTAAAATATTTTTGGTGCAAGTTTATATATATATTACAATAATAATTGGATGGTTGTGACAAATAAGTCACTATTCATGTCTATGCCACTAAATTTATGACATGTGATTTGACACGTGGCCACATGTTAGGCCATGTGATGACACGTGGACACATGTTAGGCCACGTGTCATATGTAGGTCAATGTTTTTGTAACACGTGGTCATGTGTTAGGTCACGTATGGCGACACGTGGTCACGTGTTAGGTCACGTGTCATATCTAGGTCAGTGTTTTTACGACACGTGGTCACGTGTTTTGTACAGGTGATATTTTTTCAGACTTAAACGCAGGTGGTCAACTTTTAGACCACTTTCAGAGTTTTTGACTTTTGGTCACAACATTTTGAAAAATGGGTGTTAGACCACATGTCATGTACATGTGGTATTTTTTTCAGGCTTAAGCAAAGGTGGTCAACTTTTTAATCACTTTTAGAGTTTTCGACTTTGGCCACGGGGTTTCGGAAAATGGGTGGCGCGGGCGGGTCACCATCTTGTTCTTTATAATGGTCATGGTGTAATTTTTTTGAAATATAATGTAAAAATGATATTTAATATTATATATTTTGGTAACATGTTGTTATAAAAGTTTGCATTTTTAGTAAAAACTTAATTACTTATAAAACTTCATTGTATATAACAAGTTGGTGACCCGTTATTGTCATTGCTTTACGGCGGGCCACCCTTTTACTCGTCAGTTTAAGTTAAAAAGGTTTTAGTGTAGTTAAAGTATAAAAGTCGTGTCTAAACCTGAAAACTTCAAAAGCTTAATAATAAGAGAAAGTAGAAAACTTAAGGAGTATAAAACGTAAAAGTCTAAAAATTTCGTGGTGAAAGTATAAAACTATAAAAGTATACTAAAAACCGAAAGTTGAAAAGTTAAGGGGTATAAACGTAAAAGTCTTAAACTATATAATAGTCGAGTTAAAATCGAAAACTCTAACTTAAAACAAAAAAAAAAACAAAAAAGTGGAAAACTTAAGGGGTGTAAAATGTAAAACTACAAAAGTTTCGTGGCCGAAGTAGAAACTATAAAAAAAGTCGTGTTCAAAGTCAAAAACTTAACTTAAAACAAAAAAAATGTGAAAAACTTAAGGGGTATAAAACGTAAAGCTATAAAAGTTTTATGGCCAAGTATACAAAAATAAAACAAAAGTTTTAAACTTAAGGGGCATAAAAGGTAAAATTATAGGAATTTCGCGACAAAAGTAGAAGACGACAAAACTTTAAAAATAAAAACGAAGTTTGAAAGTTAGAGGATGGTAACCCGCACGTGCTTCGCGGCGGGCCAACCATTTACCTGCAGTTTAAGTAAGAAAAGTTTTAATGTGGTCAAAGTATAAAACTATAAATAAAAGTTGTGGCCAATGCCGAAAACTCTAAAATTCTAATAAAAAACGAAATTAAAAAGTTAAGAGGTTTAAAACGTAAAAGTCTAAAAGTCTCATGGTGAAAGTATAAAACTATAAAAGTACACTAAAAAATGAAAGTAGAAAAGTTAAGTGATATAAATATAAAAGTCTATTAAAACTATAAAAAATTTTGTGGTTAAAGTCGAAAACTCTAAAAGTATACTAAAAACGAATGTAGAAAAACGAAAATTTGTGAAAGTTTCATGGTCAAAGTAGAAGACCACAAAACTTAAAAAAAAGGTTTAAAAGTTAGAGGGTAGAAAAAGTAAAAGTATGAAACATATGTGAAAACGAAAGTAGGAAAACGTAAAATTATGAAAGTTTCGTGGCCAAAGTAGAAGACCATAAAACTTAAAACAAAAAGAAACTGTAAATGTGAGAGGTTAGAAAACGTAAAAGTATGAAATATATGTGGCTAAATTAAGAAAACCTAAAGTTTACTATTCTATTTAAAAAAGAAAAAAAAACAAAGTGTAAAACTTTAAGGTAAAAAATGTAAAAGTATCAAACTTCCGTGGCCAAACTATAAAAAACTAAAACATAACTATTTCTAAAGAAAAAAAACAAAGTGTAAAACTTTAAGATAAAAAAAAAGTAAAAGTATCAAACTTCCGTGACAAAAATATAAAAAACTAAAACATAACTATTTCTTTTGAATTGTTGTTGTTGTATATATAATAATATAATTTGACTGACTAAATGATCGTTTAAAATAAAGATGAATCTTGACATAAAAAATATCTCAAAAGTTGTCACCGAGGAGAAATATCAATACACTCTCATTCCCTGATTATTATATAATTAGCATATGAGTAACAACCCATTTATTTCTAATTTTCAATTAGTCGCGTGTTGTTACTCGCTAACGCAAGTACACAATTAAGCTATACTTTAAAAAAGAAAATAAAAAAATTATACACTTAAAAATAATAAAGACAGTGATACGAACAACAAAAATTATTGACAAAAAAAAATAATAGTGTAAAACTAAAATAAAACCAAAAAAAAAAACTTCACGGGAACCATCAAAAATTATATAACAAAAAAGCAAGAGTGTAAAACTAATTTAAAACCAATGAAAAATAATTGGGGAGGACACGTGGCACAGCCACGTAAACCACCTAGATGACTGTCATGTGTCCGGGAAGTTACTATAACAACAACGTTTTTATAGTATAGTATAATATCAACAATTTGTTTATCATAACAACACAAGATATTACCTTATTATCAATTTGAAAGTATGATGTGTACACTGAATCTTTACTATGCGTGCCACTGAGGCTATCTTTTGTGATCCCACGTGGTCATACACTACATTATTATTAATTTTTAAAGACGCATTGTCACTTATGTTTTTATATTAGTTTTGTGTGGCTTTAACACTATTACTGTGTTGCTCGAATGGTGTTGTTGTTGGTTTGTCTGTAAATAGTCCCGGGTTCGACCCTTCTAGAAGACCTTTTTTTTCATTATAGTTTTCTTATTGGGCCTCTTGGGCGGTGGGAGCTGGCTGTCCTTAAAGCTGCTATATGGGCAGCTGGTTGTACTTAAATGTTACGTGTCTATTGGCTTTGCTTGCTGCCTATATATACTAAAATGCTACGTGTATAGCTGCATCCATTTACAAATCATGACTTATAGCTCATCCCTTTCTCTCTCCAGTTCAAAACCAGATATATCTATAATAATTTCTTTCTCTCTCTGTAATATATTCTTCACTTATTTCTCTCTTTGTTGCTCAAGATTCTTAGTGCATGTTTGGCTAACCATTACAAACTAACTTATTGACTTATTAGCTTTTCAAAAAGCCAATAAGTTAAAAAAAATGTTTGGATAGTGCAAAAGCACTTTTTAAAACAAGTTTTGGAGAAGGAGGTTTCTTTATTAACCCAAAAGCCAAGAAATCTTGGCTTTTAAAACTCCATTTGACTTTTGGATTAACAAATTACTTTTATACCCTCAAATAAACCCAAATATCTATAAAGGATGTCTATTTTGGTCATTTTACCTAAATAAGCTAATCCAAACATTTTTTAGAAACAACTTACTAACTTATTAGTTTTTCCCACCACAAAAGCTAATCCAAACATTTATTTACAAACTCCATTTGTGAAAGTTAAAAGTCAATAAGTTCTTTTGTCTAAAAGTCCTTTTACACCCAAATAAGCACAACCAAACATACCCTTACAAACCCTAATGTGGCGACGACGCTCTTCGTATTTCCGGGTCTTCACCATTACCCTTAAATCGATTGACGATCGGTGAAGTTTACTCACCGGTCTTCGTATTTATGGGTCTCCGTTGTTAACCTAAAATCGCGTGATGATCGGTGATGTTTACTCGCTTTTGTCCACATCGTTATCGCTGATTATGCTTTTTTCGCTATTAACGGCGATAGCGAATATGGATCTTGCTCTCCGGGTGCCAGTATAGATCTTGGATGACCTTGTGTGGATGCCGATCTTTGCTCTCCGGATATGAGTTGGGTTGTTTACGGTGGTCGATCATAAGCCGCCAGTTTTATTGCCGCCGTCTACTTGAAAGTATTCATGTCAGGTTTTGTTTTCTTATTGGGTCTCTTGGGCTGTCGGAGCTGGTTGTCTTTAAATGCTTTGCATGTATAGCCTTTCGTCGCTGCCTTTTGCCTTGGTTGATCTGCGATTTTTCATCTATGGTTGCGTTGTTGGTGTTGTTTGGTTTCATGTGGTGTTGATGTTCGTTACTACCTGTTACTTTGGTTACTGAAAACCGGTTGTGATGATCTTTGGATTTGAGCATGCAGTTGTTGGATTTAATTTGGCTTGGTGGCCTCCGGTACCCGGTGTTTTGCCGCCATATACGTGTTCTTGATGGTTATTGTTGCTATAAATACTCTTGATGGTTATTGTTGCTATAAAAATGGCTATGATGATCTGAAATTTCTTATCTGAGCCTTGGTGAAATTGTCTATAAAGTTGATTGCTATCTGCTCCTTTGGTTATCGAAATTGGTCGAAGATCTGTGGTTTAGGTCGCTGCCAATATCTGGTATGTCGTCGCCACTTACATTTTGTTGATGCTTATTTTTCATTAAATTTGGCCGTGATGATTTCTTAATTCTTATCTGAGCCATTCTTGGGTGGTTTCTATAAGGCTATGATGAGGCTTTTCTGAGCCTATGTTGCTGCAAAGTAAATGATTTTTAGCTTAAACCTCTTCGAATTCTTTTTACTTGAAGGTTGGGTGTTCTAAATTTAGTTGGAAATCTTTTTACTTAATGATGATTTGGTGGTGTTGATGGATTATATGAGGTGATGATGAGCTCTTTCTGAGCCTATATTACTCTTTGCAAAATAGTTTATTGGTTTCTTGAATTTTTTAAATTTCTTTTTACGTTAGTTGCTTATTTTTTGCTAAAATTTTCTCATATTTTAGTTTCTTTTTGTGTTTCAGATCATGTTTGTCAGTGACATTTGAATTATTGGAAGTATGGAAATCTAAGTTAGCCTCACTGTACCTTTGAAAATTAAATTCTAATTTTTCTTATGTGATGTTTCAACTTTTGGGGATAGCAAAAGAAGTTTAGTAGAGTGCCATATGGAAGACCAATGTCGCACAACTATAAGGATTTTTGAATAATATGAGTCTTTCATGTTTGTCTAACATATTATCCTAAACAAATCTTTAAACTTTTTATTTGCTCAGTAACAAAAATTTCAGTTCCGAGTTCTATATATACATATACTGTTATTCTCTAATAACCACTGTCATGTTTTTTTGTTGCATTGCGGGTTACTATTTATTGTTGTGCTTTAAAGTGAATTTATTTTGTTAGTTCATTTAAAAAAGGTTGAATCCAAATTCTTAAATATTTGTTGGTGTTTTTGCTATTTTTGGTTCTATTGCGTTAGTCCTTCTATTTTTACTTTTATGTTTTTAGCATACTGTTCTCTTAAATTTTGCTAACTATGCTTTCATTGTTTGCTCTATGTTTTGTAGATTTGTGTTTATTTATTCTCAGGTTTAGGTACTTAGAAATCTCTTTTTTTCCGAAGCCAGATGCCAACCTAGAATTTGTAGGCATATGGAAGAAGAATGGATATATATATATATATATATATATATATATATATATATATATAGGGTGAGGTTCATTGTAGACACTTTCGCACGTGAAATAGCTCTTTTTCACATGTGAAAGTTTCTAATTAATGAGAAAAAAGAAAAAAAGAAAAAAGAAAATTAATCACAACCATTAGATCAAGAGATCTAATGGTGAAAAAGGGTGTCTACCTGTCTACACTTATGGGGGTGTCTACAATGAACTTTTCACTATATATATATATATATATATATATATATATATATATATATATATATATATATATATATATATATATATGGGTAAGATTCATTGTACACCCCTTAAAAATTGTAGACCCTGTAGACCCCTATATTGTTCTATAAAATTCACTAAAATTATAAAGCTCATAGCTGTTGAGTTTGATTATTTTTTATACGATAAGTTTTTAAAAATAAATAAGAAAACCTAGAGAGTTGTTGGACACATTAAAATATAATTTTTGTTAAAAAATGTTGTATTATTATATAAAACTCACTAAAAATTATAAAACTCATTGCTGAGTTTTAAAACTCACTGTTGTGTTTAAAACTCACTACAACTTTAAATATCAATGTTCTATAAAACTCATTGATAATTATAAAACTCATTACAAATTATAAAACTCACTCTTAAGTTTAAAACTCATTGTTTTTTAAAACTCACCACAACTTTAAAAATCGATGTTCTATAAACTCACTGAAAATTATAATTTAAAATTAAGAAAAAAAATAAAGTAAAAATTAAAAAAATTATAAATAAAACCCTAAATTAAAATATAAAGATAGAAATATGACAAAATAAAAAAAGTTTAAAAAAACGAAATTCAACAGCAATGAGTTTTATAATTTTAGTGAGTTTTATAAAACAATATAGGGGTCTACGAGGTCTACACTTTTTAAGGGGTCTACAATGAACTTTTGAATATATATATATATATATATATATATATATATATATATATATATATATAGGGTTAGGTTCAAATGAGAACTTTTTATTTTGAGAACTTTTAAGAACTAAATCTCCACCACTAATTTCAGGTGGGACCACTATAATTCATGAGAGGGTTTTCCATATATATAAACTAGTGGCTAAGATTAGTTCTTTTTAGTTCTCAAACCCAATTGGTTCTCAAATGATCCTCTCTTTATATATATATATATATATATATATATATATATATATATATATATATATATATGATAGAATTTCTAAGTATGTTAGATAGGCATATGGAGAATGGTTGATGGATGATCAAAATACAAGTCCCCACTTTTGAAGACAAGTATATACTAACTATGTGCATACCCAAGTAGAGCATGGATCATCAAACTTTTTTGAAGACAAGTATATACTAACTATGTGCATACCCAAGTAGAGCATGGATCATCAAACTTTTATGGTTAGACTTTCGTGCATGATACATTATCATCGAACCTATGTTAAACTAGTTACTTGGTTGCTATGCATTCAATGCATCATAATATTAGTTTTCGATCTTTATGTAATACCGGTAAGCTTTAATAACTATACAAACAAGTACAATACAAGACCCACGTTAATAACTATACAAACAAGTACAACACGATACCCGCGGCAACGCGCAGTCAATTTACTAGTATAATTAATAGTACTACAAATAATAATAGTGAAAGCAATGGGTTGGATTATTACACATTTTGTATGTGTTTACGTTTTGATGATTTTAGATTATGAAGAAGAAAACACTTCACTTCACCCAACAACACTACACCAAGTGCAAGAAGAAATTAGAACACAAGGTGAAATTGAAAAGGAAGAATTGCATAGAGCTATTCTAAGTCAAGCCCTTACAGAGGTTGAGCGCATTTTGAGAAGAGGAGTTGTTACAATGAGAGACTACATCACCAATGATGGCAACACTGCACTCCACGTAGCAGTGGGTACATGGAACACAAAATTTTTAAAAGGTATATTAAAGTTGGCTACGCAAGATGAGCAGCCACTGAATATTCGAAATATGGAAGGAAGCACCCCACTTCGTGTTGCTGTTACTGTTGGCTACAATGAAGCCGCTAAGATGTTGGTAGAGGCTGAAGAAAGCAAGAAAAAGAAAGAAGAAGAAGCAGAAGAAATAAAGAAAAGGGAAGAAAATGCGAAAGAAACAAACAGAAAAGAAGAAAAGAAAAAAGAAAGATTGTATGCAGCTATTCTAAGGGAAAAGTTTAACTTGGTTGAATCAGTTTTGAATAAAGAAGCTGTTACACTGGGAGACAAAATCACCATTAATGGCAACACTGCACTCCACATAGCAGTGGGTACTAGCAAGAATAGGGAATTTTTAGAAAAGATACTAAACTTGGCTACACGAGATAACCATCCATTGGATACACGAAATTCAGAAGGAAGCACCCCGCTTCATGTTGCTGCTATTGTTGGTAACACTGTAGCCGCTAAGATAATGTTGGTAGATGCAAACCTTGGTTTGTTGTTAGCTGAGGACAACGAGGGTAAAACACCAATAGCTAGAGCTCTTTCAAGTATGCATACTGACGCATATCTCTTTTGGTGGGACCATTTTCAACGAATAGAGAAAGGTGATTTGTTTGATGGTTGTCAGCTTCTGCTTAATATGATTTCTTCTATAGATTACCGTGAGTACTTATTACTTAACTAATCTAATCTGGCCACTTCATTTCATTTGTTCTTCATAATATTAATTTATATACAGGTTTAGCATTAAAAATGTTTGATAAAATTAGTATCAAACTGTCTCCAAGGGACAAAATTGGTGCTGTGTTAATGGCTATAGCTCAAAACTTCTCACCTAAAGTAGAAGCTGAAAATTTCCCACCTCAAGCAGAATCTTACGTTTATGCTAACGGCCTATTACATACTGTATGGTATGCATTAATGACTATAGTTGAAAACTTCTCTCCATATATAAAAGCTGAAAACTTCCAACGTCAAGTAGAAGTTTACTTTGATGCTAAAAAACTATTACGTACTATATGTTCTTGGATAAAGAATGAAACAGAATCCATGCATCACCATGACTATTACAACAATGCGATTTTTGAAGCCACAAGACAAAATGAAGTCGAGTTTGTAAAAGAAATTGTGTCTGAATTCCCATATGCGATCTTGATGAGTACTAATGAAGACCGTCATAACATTATTCAATGTGCTGTGATAAACCGCTCAGAAAAGGTTTACAACCTACTATATCAAATGAGTGAACACAAACATACTTATAAAACAATCAAAGATCCTTTGGAGAATAACCTCTTGCATCTGGCAGCAAGATTGGCACCCGCCAACAAATTGAGTCCTATATCAGGTGCAGCTTTGAAAATACAATTTGAACTACAATGGTTTAAGGTACGATTCTGAATTAATATTATTCATCTATTTATGTATGTTGCTTAAATAATTAGTTAAGATGTTATAATCTTGCATGTAGGAAGTCGAGAGATTTGTGTGCCCTCTAAATGTCATACAAAAAAATTCTTATGGAGAAACACCTGAAATGATATTCACAAAGGAACACAAGGAGTTGGTGATTGAGGGAGAAAAATGGATGAAGGAAGCTGCACAGTCTTACACAATTACAGCTACATTGATGGCCACAATTATGTTTGCGGCGACTATTACAGTGCCAGGGGGATACTATCAAAACAGTGGGATACCAATGTTTCTTAATGTACGTGCCTTCATAGTATTTGCAGTATCAGTTGCCATATCATTGTTCACATCCGTTACATCCCTGTTATTGTTTTTGTCAATCCTCACTGCACGTTTCTCTGAACAAGACTTTCTCCTCAAGTTGCCAAAACGGTTGATAATTGGTCTTGCCACCTTGTTCATCTCCACAGCAGCCATGCTCGTGGCTTTTGCTGCAACCTTTTGTGGAGTTACAGTTTCCACTAATGTATGACCTAATAAGTGCCACGTATGGTAGCATGTTTGGTAAGAAAAGTGACGGCCCCTTCTATTAGTTGTTACTTTTCTTTTCTAATGCAACTTGTGCAGTACTGTTTTACTTGAATGCCAATATATAAGCCTCTACTATTGGACCCTCTTATTATTATTATTATTACTAGGTTCGTTACCCTGGTGTTACACGGGGGCACATTCAGTTAATGTAACATAATCTTGAAGTTTTTGAAGAAAGGTAACTAAGGGACTATAGAGGAAGCGTTTTTAATGTTTATTTGTAATATAAAATAGATGTAAATAATTCTGCAAATTGAGCCATTTTAGCATGCTTCCGGTTGCAAATCTAGCCAAATATATTACATAGGTATGTTGTATATAGATTTTTATAAAAATATAAAAATTTCAGCCTAAATATAAAAAGCCAGTTGCTAATCCACTTGAAAATACACTTGCAAAGCCAGGTGCAAGTCTAACAAGAATATACAATCTTTGAGATTTCGCTACTAATCCACTTGCAAATACAGTTGCAAAGCCAGGTGCAAATCCAACCAAGAATATAAAATCTTTGAGATTTTGCTGAAGGAAACATAAGTGAACATGTATGGTTATGGTATGTCATGAAGCTCTATTTTCCATCTACATATTCTGGTAAAGTGTTTTCAAAACATTGGTTCCTCATTATTACAAACATGAGGTGGTGGTGGTGGTGGTGGTGGTGGTGGTATTGGTCATTATTATATGCAGGTGCAACAACGAAATTAAAAAAAAACATAGCTCACTTTGAACGAATAGTCAATATAGTTTATTCTTCTAAAAAACACAGGTAAGTTTAAACAAACTATAACAAAGGATAGATAAGAAAATCCCTTATTTCATATGTATATTATTCAGGTATGGATCAGAAGACAACAAAGGGACTCAAATTTGGCAACCCAAGATGTCACCAAATGTATCTAGAGCCTAATCTACATTCTTATAGTTTTCAAAGTGTATGATGGTGCTTCAATACACACTAAAGTGTAGAAGTTTCAATAATACGTAAAAGTAAATAATAGTATACCAGTTGGTATTTGTCAAGTATCACTGGTGCAGCCATATTAAGAGTTTTCGCCACTTCACGATCAAATAAGGAAACCGAAACCGGTCCGCTGAAATCTTGCACAACAGTTTGAATGTGAAAAGTAACATTTTCAAATTACCCGGTTGTGAAACCCGACCCGTTTTGTAATTCTGCGATTTACCGATTTGCAAATTGTTGAGAACCGGGAGAATTTTCAGGTATTTATACCCCAGTTAATGGATCTAAATGATTTTTAATCGTTTTTCTAAACCAACTACTTAATTACAATCAACTAGAATCAAATTGGACTTCTCAAATTGAAAATAAAGCAATTTGCGTACACGATTCGTCGTTTACCGAGAATCTCGTATTTGGTCATCGTATGTCAATTTCAACATAATTATAAGTCTAATAATCAATTATCATGTCACAAGTCATCACATACTTAATGGAGTCGCGAAACGTTGGTGAGTTGTCTAAAATCGATACGTACGTCTGTGGAACCATTGTACGATCTTACTACTGCATGATTCGGTCAATTGATAACAACGAGAGTAAATAAAGCATTGCTTTATTGATTCACTTAGAGAGATTACACAAAGTCTAGAGAGAGAGAGAACACACTCAGTTACACACACTTAAGAGTAGAGAATTACAGAACTAGTTAGACTCTCTCTCTAACAAACTATTTATAGTGTTAACATACTAACTAGCGGACCACCTACGTACCATTTGGTACGCCCATACCAAAGATGCTGCGTACCATTTGGTACGACCACCTTAGTATGATACCACTAAGACTCATATAGCCGCTCTAGCCTAGATACAATACACGAGACACAAGGTAGCATAGGAATATGCTCTAACAAACTCCCTCTTAAAGTGTATTATAGCTAACTATCTTTCTATCTAACAAAACTTCAGTCTTCAATCTTCAGCATCACTGCGTCTAATCTTCAACATGAAATCTTGTCAGAAATAGAGCTTGCATGGATGGATCAATCTTGAACAATCTTTGAACTTCAAGATCCACTTGTGAAAGGTAGTACTTACTCCCCCTTTCACCATGCTTGAGTCTTGTCACACAGAAACCTGCAATTTCAGAAGACAAAAACGTAGCTTTCTTTTTCCTTTATGAAAAATTAATTTAATCTTGGCGCAAAACATCTCTTCGAGAATACAAGATATAGTTTTGAAATTTTGAATTTTGTATCTTGTATCGATCGGTCGAAAACAAATAAGAAACAAAATCTTTTTGGCTTTTTGAAACTTTATATCAAAACACACCGAAAATCTTTTTGATTTTTCTAAAGTTATACTAAAACACACCTAAAATCTTTTTGGAATTTTCAGATATTAAACATAAATGCAATGCAAAATTGAAATACTGAATTACACACTATTTTTGTCTTTTGCGAGAAAGAACACAACTTGGGATCATATTGAACATGACATGCTGAACTACACTTCAATTTCAATTACTTCAGCACATAAGCCATGTCGATTGTTGGTATAATTTGTTCATCTTAAACTCAGGATAATCATACTCATAACATCTGGATATGTTATTGTATTGATTAGGTTTGCATTGACCAGTATACCCCACACTATCAGACATACTCAGATATGTTTTTGCTTATCACTCTTTGTGACTTCATTTGTGATTTAATCACATTATGATTGTATTCATGATTTATTCAACTGTGTTCCATGCAAAAAGAAATAAGAATGTTAAATCGTCTACCTTAAGGTCGATCTTTCGATACGCAGATTAGGCCTCGGATTTAACAAAATAAGAAAATAAAAACAAGTTGAAATTGTATAACTCAACAACAATCAGGTCGGTACTCCCGTACACGCAGAGAAAGTCCGATGAGTTATACGAAACACCAAAGAAAATAAAACAGAACGTCAAACGAACAATAATCAGGTTGGTCTTGTGGACACGCAGAGAAAGTCCGATCGTTTGACAAAATAAAGAAAATCAAACAAGTTTAAATCTTTGCAAAATGAACACATGTATACATAGTGACTTCTCATTTTTCTTTTTTCACATAACCTTTTCTTGATATATCATGAGATATGTATCAAGATGTTGTCCACTTGGTCAAGCATTAATATTTAGTATGTATCACATCTGAATACTTTTTGATTTAATGTCGAGCCTACCAAGCACATCGAGCAATGATCTTATGGCTTTTTCATCTATTTTATCCACGAGTCAGACACGTAAACCAATGTACCATCATTTCCCAATCATGTCGGATCAATTTCTCATTTTTCAATGTTTTTGTATTTTTTTTCTGTTTTTCAATGTTTTTGTATTTTTTCTGTTTTTCAATGTTTTTGTATTTTTCAATTTTCTCCCCCTTAAAATGAAAACTCTATATTTGGATTTTCATTTTAACAAAAACACAAAGAAACTAATTTTGGTTTTTCAATTTTCTCCCCCTAAACTACATATGGAATGTAACAGAAAGAAAATTGACCAATCGATACTGATACCTTTCAGATTAAGCTTTCAGAAAAAATTTCAGTTTTGAAAGATTAAGCATTCAATTTAAGTTAAGCAGGAAACTCCACTATCAGTAATTTCTTGAAGCATGAAATCACCAATAGGTCTTCTTGAAGAAACCTGCACACTGGTTTAAATGATTAGTATTCAAATGACCCGAAGCACACAACTTCTGGTCGACCAGTGTCTTCTAGAAAATCATTTGCAGCTTTGGTGATCACCTTAAGTCGCCACTGCAGTTTTACCTTTTCTTTTTTAACTGATTCATCATCATATGATGAACCACCAACACTAGAATCAAATTTGAAAAATTGTTTTGGTTTAGATTTGGATTTGAACAGTGTTGACTCAGTAAAAATTCTGCGTGATTCATTGATAAATGTGGCAGATTTATTTGAAGATGATCGTTTTGCAATTTCAGGACAATCCTGTGCCATGTGTCCCTTTCGGCGACATTGATAGCACAAACGATATGATCGTTTAGATTGTGGTTTGCCCTGAAATTGAGGACATCTTTCATCAGATTCATAACTATCAAGACAATCCTCAAAATCTTGAAACCTGTTAGCATGTACCCATTTGGAAGTAGGACTTCGAGGAGTGGAATTTGATCCAAATGAAGAGGATTCTTTCGGCGAACTTTTAGATGAATCTTTCTTCTTTTGTTTTCCTCCGAGTCCTTTCTCGATGGTAGAAATGAATACATGCACCAAATGATAGATTTGTTCAAGACTTGTATCTTTCTTCGACTTTGGAGTCTTCTTTGGCATGTTCTTCTTGTCTTTCTGCTCAAATCTCTGATTGTTATTACCCAAACCGGATCGTTTATAACCCGGTAACTTTGACAATTCCACTTGAGACTTAGAAGAACCAGCTTGAGCAACCTCGGTAAATTTAGCTTTAATACCTTTCAAATTGTTAGCTTTAACAAACGTGGTTCGTGCTCACCGGTTTTCTTCTCCGGTGAAACTTGCGGAGGTTCGTGAGAGTGACGAGAGGGATGATTGAAAGGTGCCAAATGATGAGGGATTAGGCCTTGTTAGTTCAAATGAAGGCTTGATTGATCAACTTCGTAACATCACAGAATTGAATTGAATTGAGCATTAATGTGGCGGTTACCGGAAGAAGGTAGAGGTCTCGCCAATATTGCCGATCGGTTACAAAACAGGAGTCTTCAAATTGACTATTAGGAATTGGCAAAACCGGCCCCTCATGATTTACATAATAAAAAGGCAGGTTGGGCTTTTGACATAAACCGTCCTCCAAGTATGCTTAAATAGGTTTTAGGTTTTTTTTGAAAGTTGCAAAAATGGTCCCTTGAGTTAACGGGCGTTAACTAACCCTAACGAGATTAACGGAGAATAAATTTAACCGTGTAAATACAAGAATTGGACCGAATAAAATCAACATATTTTATATTTAGGGCGTAAACCCTCAATGACACACGTAAAAATCATGAATACGACTTTATAATTACAGAAGTGATTCACATAAAATCATAGATGTATTCGTCACATAAAATGACGAAACGTTTTCGTGAAATCATAAAATATTATTTACATAAAATTATAAAATATAATTATCCAAGTTAGTTAACCGAAGTCTAGACTCATGTGCATCGCTCGTGTAACTTTTCTAGTTAACGGAAGTAATGGACGTTATCGTAATATAACACAAGTTGTTAACGGAGTTAACATGGGAAATTGCCGGTTGTCACATCATCCCCTTGTTAAGGAATTTTCGTCCCGAAAATTGCCTTAAGTTGGTATGGTTTCTGTGGAAGGAAAAGAAAAGTTTTAGGGTTGCTATATCGTCCCCTTGTTAAGGAAATTTTGTCCCAAAATTTAACTCATACCTTGATCAGATGTTGAGGCTTAATCAAATAGGTGAGGATATTTCTTTCTCATCTGATCCTCTCGTTCCCACGTGAACTTCGGTCCACGCCTAGATTGCCATCTCACTTTGAAGATGTGAATTTTACTTCGTTTCAATGTTTTCTCCTCACGTCCCATTATTTACATGGGTTGTTCGATGAATCGCAGTTGTTCATAGAATTGCAGTTCCTCTAATGGAACTATAAGAGTGTCATCAGCTAAACACATCCTCAAGTTCGAAACGTGAAACACGTTGTGCACTCCATATAATTATGGAGGTAAATTTAAACGGTAAACGACCGGACCAATGCTTTCAGTGATCTCGAATGGTCCTACATAGCGGGGATTCAACTTCCCGCGCTTGCCAAAGCGTACAACGCCTTTCCATGGTGAGACCTTCAGCAGTACTTTGTCACCGACTTCGAATTCCAAAGGCCTTCAGCGTTTATCTGCAAAACTCTTTTGTCTATCTCTCGCCGCTTTCATGTAGTTTCTGATTTGCACGATTCTCTCAGTGGTCTCGTGCACTAGTTCAGGTCCAGTGAGTTGACTCTCACCGACCTCGGCCCAACAGACCGGTGATCTGCATTTTCTTTCGTAAAGAGCCTCAAATGGAGTGGCTCCAATACTGGTATGATAGCTGTTGTTATAGGAGAATTCTACCAGAGGTAGATGCGTTTCCCAATTTTTCCCGAAGTCCAGCACACATGCTCTAAGCATATCCTCGAGATTTTGGATTGTACGTTCAATCTGTCCATCTGTTTGAGGATGATACGCGATACTCATATCTAAGCGAGTGCCCATAGCCTCTTGTAAGGATATCCAAAAATTTGAAGTAAATCTAGGGTCTCGGTCAGAGATAATAGATAAAGGCACTCCGTGAAGCTTGACAATCTCCTTGAGGTATATCTTTGCAAGTTTCTCTGTTTGGTCACTTTCCTTGATAGCTAGGAAATGAGCGGATTTTGTTAATCGTTCAACGATAATCCAAATCATATCGTTACCGCCAGAAGACCGGGGCAATCCCGTGATGAAATCCATCGAGATTTCTTCTCATTTCCATTCAGGAATTTTAGGTTGTTGCAGTAATCCTGCTGGCTTTCGATGTTCCGTCTTGACCTTTGCGCACGTCATGCACTTGTTGACATATCTAGCGATATCAGCTTTCATATTAGGCCACCAATATAGCCCCTTTAGGTTTTGATACATTTTGTCTGAACCTGGATGGATCGAATAACGGGACTTGTGGGCCTCGTCCATCACCAGTTCTCTAAGATTTCCATGGAGAGTTACCCATATACGATCCTTATAATAACGAAGTCCATCGGGCTTAACTTCAGAAGTTCCATCAACGTCACGTAATGATTCAGACCCAAAATTTTCTTCCCTTAGGGCCTCTTTCTGAGCATCCCGGAGTCTATCCGGTAGCCCCGTATGGATCGTTAATTGGAGAGCTCGAACCCTTCTTGGCTTGACATGCTCCTTTCTACTCAAGGCATCGCCGACCACGTTGGCCTTTCCTGGATGATATTTTATTTCTAGATCGTAATCGTTTAGCAATTCGACCCACCTACGTTGTCTCATGTTGAGTTCCTTCTGTTCAAATATGTGTTGGAGGCTCTTGTGATCGGTGAATATCGTACACTTGGTACCGTATAAGTAGTGTCTCCAAAATTTCAAGGAAAAATACAACAGTGCCCAACTCTAGGTCGTGAGTTGTGTAATTCTTCTCATGGGACTTTAGTTGCCTTGACCCGTATGCGATGACTTTACCTCTTTGCATTAAAACACATCCGAGTCCCTGGATTGACGTGTCACAATAGACCTTAAAGTCGTCAATCGCATCAGGTAAAGATAATATAGGAGCAGTACAAAGTTTCTCTTTCAGAGTTTGGAAGGCTGTCTCTTCCTTGTCACCCCATCTGTATTGAACCCCTTTGTGCGTAAGAGCGGTCAAAGGTTGAGCTAACTGAGAAAATCCCTTTATAAAACGACGGTAGTAACCCGCTAAACCTAGGAATTGGCGAATTTCCGTAGGAGCTCTAGGGGTAGACCAATTTTTAATGGCTTCAACCTTGGCTGGGTCAACGTGGATACCTTGCTCATTAACGATGTGACCCAGAAATTGAACCTCTCGGATCAAAAAATCGCACTTAGAGAACTTTGCGTAAAGTTGTTCTTTCTTTAACAATTCTAAGATTAACCACAGATGTTCCTCGTGTTCTTCTTTTGTTTTGGAGTAAATGAGGACGTCGTCGATGAACACTATGACGAATTTGTCCAGATAGGGCTTGCACACACGGTTCATGAGATCCATGAACACAACTGGTGCATTTGTCAGCCCGAAAGGCTTGACCAAGAATTCATAATGACCATAGCGTGTTCTGAAGTCTGTCTTTTCTATGTCCTCCTCACGGACACTTAGCTGATGGTAGCCGGACCTTAAATCAATTTTGGAATAGTAACTTGATTCCTTGAAGCTGATCATAAAGATCATCTATTCGAGGAAGAGGGTATCGATTTTTAATAGTGACTTTGTTGAGTTCGCGGTAATCGATACACATCCTAAACGTGCCATCCTTCTTCTTGACGAATAATACTGGTGCTCCCCATGGTGACGAGCTAGGTCTAATGAAACCTTTATCTAACAGTTCCTGTAGTTGTGTGGATAGCTCATTCAATTCGTTTACCGCTAGACGATATGGTGCACGCGCGATAGGAGCTGCTCCCGGAGCGAGGTCAATCCCAAATTCTACTTGCCGATGCGGAGGAAGGCCAAGTAATTCCTCAGGAAATACCTCCGGGTAATCGCGTACGATCGGGAAATCTTCAATTTTTCTCTCCACCCTGGTTTGGTCCGTAAAAGTGGCCAGGATTGCCATGTGTCCTTTCCGAAGACACTTTTGTGCTTTAAGGTATGATATGATTCCAGAGACAACACCTCCCTTTTCGCCCTGAATTGAGAGTACTTCTCCTCCTACTATGGGTATTCTTATGACTTGTTCTTGACAAACAATTTCTGCCTGATGTTTGGATAGCCAACCCATGCCCACTATCACGTCAAAACTACCGATGGTATAATGCATAAGGTCTATACTTAGTTTATGACCAGATAGTTCTAATGTGCAGTTTTCAACCAAGTGAGTGGTGTCAAGAAGCTTACCATTTGCTAATTCAACTATGTATCTAGCTTTTATTGGAGTTTGGGTAGCCTTAATCAACTTACAGAACTTAGTCGAGATAAAACTTTTCTCAGCACCCGTATCAAATAAGACATTTGCGAAGTAGTTGTTTAGAAGGAACTTACCGGTAATGACGTTGGCATCGTTTCTTGCCTCACCTGAACCCATAACGAAAGCTCGCCCTTTGGCGCCATCTCCACCGTTCCTACCCCCATCACCACCGTTGTTATTGTTGTTATGGTGGTTGTTGTTATTGCCAACATTTTTGTTATTGTTCTTTCGGAGCTGTGGATAGTCCCTCTTTAAGTGCCCTTGTTTTCCACATTCATAACACCCCCTCGGGCCTTCATTATTCTGCCTCTGGTTCTGATTCTGATTAGGACGATTTTGTAGTTCACCCCAACAGTTCTTAGCCTCGTGGCCCCCTTTACCACAACGCTCACACGTGAGTTTCTTGCATGCTCCATTGTGGTGTTGGTTGCACCGGTTGCAGAAGGGTGCTCGTCCCTTGTACCCATTGTGATTTTGATTACTACTGACGGAATGGGTTTGGAATGATTGTGAAACTATTTAAATGTTGAATCTTATGTGCAATGAGGTGTTAATATGTGTAGAATTGAATGACTATGAGAAGTTGATGTTTTGTAGGTAAATCACGGAGATTGGTCATGCTTTGGAGAGAGATTTAATGAAGTGTAAGTGAAAGCATTGGATGTTAGCATGGTAGAGGATGAAAATACGAGAGCATGGGCGAAAACGGCGATGAAAACGGAGTTGAAACGAGAAAGTTATGAAGAAAACAGTGATGTTTGGGCAGAATTTGAGATTCGTAGGCTGACTGAATTTTGTAGCTTACGAATCTGTCAGGTTTGAAGTGATGATTTTTGGGCAGAAAATTCCATTCGTAGGCTGACAGAATTTCGTAGCCTACGAATGCTGCAGCGCTGGAAATCGTAAATAAGGGTTTTATGGGGACTTTTGAGATACCAATCAGTTGGAAACTCCTAGGAGACAAGAGGGGACGAACTAGGGTTGGTTTTTGGCAAATTTTGGAGAGAAAAAGAGGGGAGGAGATCAATTATAACATCATAATCATCAAGGAATCATTGAAGAATCATCCATGGAGCATCAAATCATCAAGTTTGCAATCAACTTCACCATGAGAGGCTAAATTTCCTTGTGATTCCTTCTAGACGTAGGGTTTGTTTCTTGACATTATACTTTTGGCTTTCTTTATTTTTGGGATAGCAATCTAAGCGTTCGACGCTTTTTGCTATGATGTGTGTTTGAATGATTGTAACAATTCAGTATTTGCTTTAATCTTTATCTTGAACCATCAGTTCTTGGTGCCGTTGGGAATCGAGATTTATTGGGTAGGGATTTGGGTTGGTTTGTATTGAATGATCATCGAGTGACGACCTCGCATTCTAGTTATCCGAGTTCTTAGTCCTCTTTTATCACTTCCATTCAATCACATATGAACCATGTCTATGTGGTTCTTCCCAATTGAAAACCATAATGTAATGTTAGTTTAAACCCGAAATCTAGAAGGATCACGTCTTCTCATACTTGTTATTACAAAGTAATTTAATTTCTAATTAATCTCAAATCGGTGTTTAGAATTATTAATCCACAAATTCCATCATCTAAAGTGCAATTTCTACATTTTTATTCTTATTGTTTTGCTTAGATATAATTGCTACAAACAACACATGTTCCACATTCTCCCTGTGATCGACACCCACTTACCACTATCTAATTAGTGTAATTGGGTTTATTTTTGAGTGGGACTTCGACCTCACGTCAAATTTTGGCACCGTTGCCGGGGAGACGTGCGCAGCGTGTGTTCTTTGGTAGTAATTTTTGTTTGTCGGTTTTACACTGGGTTGTGTTAGTGTGCAGGTACTACAGGTGCATGCGTACTAGGAAGTCACAATCGTCATCACCACTACTATTCGATCCAGAAATCGAAAGGACAATCAGTCAAAACCGAATCTTACATCGGGAAAACAAGGTTGTTGGATCACCGAGTACACAAAGCAAGAGAATGGAAACACATAGTGAACCGAGAAAGCAACCGGTGGACACATCAGTCTCACCTTCGGATCAATATATACCACCACCTACTTCAATCCCTTCTCCGTCCACTATACCCACATCTAGTACCACCACTTCAACAAGTTTGCCTGAATCGAACCCCATCCAGTTTTGCATCTTATTCGGGCATTCCATCCTTTGCCCAATTTTACCCATCTTATGGGCAATCATCTCAACAAAATCAACAACCATTATTTCAGCAAACCCCACCTATAACCCATACCACCTCAAACCCTCCACCAGTTTTTACAACTTTGGGACCCCAACAACAAGGTCAACTAAGATTTCAACAACATACACGTATACCGTTTGTGGAGGGACAATATGGGGGATATGGTGATGGTTATGAAGGCAGGTATGAAGATTATGAAGAGGGATATGAAGTAGAGGGCAATGTAAATCAAGGATTTACTCAAGAAGAATTTGCATTTCAACAAAGACCACCGGTCGATCAATTTCAACAAAGGTATATGAGACCCCCGGTTATGCCAAGACAGCAGCCACCTCCAGCCCAAAGGCAAGCACCTCAACAAAGGGCGCCACCACAGAATCATCAAGGTCCTCCACAAGGCCCACCGCCACCGCAAGGGCCACCGCAAGGAGTACCAATTGCAGTTCCAAGAAGGCATAACCGTGATGCGGATAGAGGAATTGAATCACATTTCAGACCCATCATAACAAACAACCCATCACCGGTGGTAATTCCTCAAAATCGGGAAGGTAAAACATTTGAGGTAAGGACCAACTCATTACAAAGTCTACCCAAGTTTCATGGGGTGGCAACGGAGGAGCCTTACTTTCACCTTGAGGCATATGATTCTATATGCAACACCATTGGAGGGCAAGGTTTTTCGCCCGACGCAGTCAAGTTGGTGTTGTTTCAATTTTCACTTGAGGATAAAGCCAAGAGATGGTTTCACACATTGCCATCCGCATCCATTTATACATGGGCTGCAATGCAACAAAGGTTTTTGGATGAGTTCTACACAAATCAGAAGACAAGCGATGCTAGAAGGAGCTTGAGAAATTTCCAACAACAACAAGGTGAGCTTTTTCATGAAGCTTTTGACAGATTCAACTTGATGTTGAAGAATTGCCCTCACCATGGGATTGATTTGTGGGATCTATTGAACGCATTCCATGAGGGATTGACACCCGAGGATGCTCGTGACTTGATGTCCATCTCAAATGGCACTTTTGGTACAAATTATGAGCAAGATGATTGGGCATATTTAGAGCAAATGGCGGTGACATCAAAGAGAAAGGCACAATCTTCCAGGAGGACTAGACATGCCATTGGTAGATCACATGTCCAAGCCATATCCAACGAACCCATCCAAGCTCCTAATCAAGTTTATGATGTATGTGCAAGTTGTAATGAGTTGGGGCATTCAGCTAATCAATGTCAAGGTTTTCAAGAGCAATTTGAAGAAGTCAAGCAAGTTCAAGGTCAAGGTGGGTGTGGTAGGAACTATAATATGAACTCAAACACCTATCACCCGGGGTTAAGGAATCATCCAAATTTTCGCTATGGTAATTCTGCCAATCAGGCCAACCCTAATTTTCAAGGATCTAATCAGCAACCATATCAACCTCGACAATAACAATTTGCGAATTCAAGTGGTAGTGAAGTTATGGATATGCTCAAGATGATGCAACAAGAGATGCACAAGAGAAACCAGATGGATGATGCACGTATACAACAAGATGAGGTAAGAGATAAGGCAATTCAGTCATTGACCACCCAAATGGGTCAACTTGCTACCGAGGTGGCTGATTTGAAGAAAAACAAGAGCCAACTCCCAAGTGACACAGTGGTGAATCCGAAAAATACAAAGCAAGTGCATATTAACATGGTAAGTGTCGTTCCTAATATTAAATTTAATGAAACATGTCTAACCTCTCCTTGTCAAGTTGTTGCAGGTATAGGTGAGACTATCAAAGAAAAAAGAGACGAGGAGTCAGGAGCACCAATTGTGCCAATTCGAGTTGGAAAGCTGAAAATTCCTCGAGCCTTATTGGATTATGGAGCAACTATGAGTGTGTTACCAGGTAGTCTGTATGATCTATATGAATTCGGTCCTTTGCATGTGATAGATAGTGTGGTGAGTTTAGCAGATGAGACTTGGAAGAAGCCACGCGGAGTGGTCAAGGATGTTATGATTCAATTGGGCGAATTCCAATATCTGGTGGACTTTTTAGTGCTGGATTATGTTTCCACAAAGGCTCCGGCACAACATAAAGTGATTCTAGGTCGCCCGTTCCTACACACGGCCAACGCTCAAATCAATTGTCGAGACGATATCATCACAATGACCCTAGAGAATCGTAAGCTATTTTTCAATGCCTGGACCAAATCTATCACCTATGAGTCTGCTGCAAGGGTTGGTGAATCATGTGTTTTTGATACGGGTGTTCTTCCACACATTATGGGTGTATGTGAGGGTGCATGGTATGATGAGGCTACTGCGAGTGCAACAGAAGGTAAACCACCAGATCTTCGAAGCTCCGGGAGTAATGTACTCAATGTTGATCCTCGTGGGTATAAAAATTACACTCATTTCAGTACATACAACAAGTTTGCACCCCACCAAATGGAAAAGCACACTGGAGAAGATGGCAGGGGCTACATTTTCAAACCACCATAACTGAGAGTTGGCATGGTCTGGCTGAAGACTAGTAAACTTAGCGCTGCCCGGGAGGCAACCCGAGGGCCGTTGTAACACTTAAGTGTGGGGAGGATGTGGCAGAAAGTTGGAGAATCAAGAGCATCATATGTATCCATCGCCACCAGGTCCATGTATTCATTCCTCACTCTTTTTATGTTGCTTGGCTTTGGACTGTCTTTTCTTTTCTTTAAGTTTTTTTTATTTTTATTTTTGTTTGGAATAAATACCGGTTTGAGGTAGCATTTAATTTAGCTTCTCATAAAAAATATGAATTTCACTCCTCACAAAACCTCTAAAGCCATACATTGGGGACAATGTATCCCAAGTGTGGGGATGGGGAAAATTTTGAAAATTTTTATTTGGCTTGAAGTTCTTGACCCTTAAAATTTAAACAAATGAAGGTTTTGGTTAGAGGTTTGATGGTGGAGTTGATGTTTCGGTTCCTTGTCATGGTCATAATTCCCTTAATTGCAACATGTTGCCTAGTTAGTCGATAGAATTTTAGTCAAGGTTAGCATGCTTTTGGGTGTAGTAATCCACATAATGAATCGGCAACCCATTTTCCACAATTAGTGAGTTTTGTGCCTTACACTCTTGCTTATCATATATATTTTTGTTCATTGAGTGTGACTTTGTGTCTTTTACTTTAGAACTTGTGCAACTGATGCGTTCCGAGATCTTAGCTTAAGCATGCATGTGAAAATGATTTAGGCATTTAGGTGAAGCCTCGTCTGGATGTGTGCGAGTGTGGGATTCGGGGGTTGGGACCTCATACGTTACATATATGAGCTTGGTAAAAGTGAGGGTCGGGGGTTTGGGTCCATTAGAAGCCATGTTGTGCTTATTGCCTATTGATTGATCACCCGAGCCTTCTCCACTCATCTTATTACCCCTAGTGGTCGATTCGGTTTATAGTTGTGTGTTGTTTGTAGATAGAAGTTGAATAAGGTAGTTTGGTGAAGCTGCGATATTTTGTTATGTAATCTAAGCGTTAGACGCTTTTTACATCTCTGTTTAAAAAAAATGAAAAAAAAGAGAAAGAGGAAAAAGAAAAGAGAAAGAAAAATGATGAAGAAAAAAATTGCAAAATATGAGATCAGTGATTGAAGTATTGAGCAACAAAAAGGATGTGAAGTTATTGTTTAGCATAGTCTATAACTATTAGCGTTTGTTCTTATGTAATAAATAAGCCGGATCGAATCACTTGAGCCACTTCAAATATTCCCATTCCACACCCTACGCTTAGCCCCGTTACAACCCATTATAAGACCTTTTGATTTGCATGCATGCTATAGCAATTTAGATGGAGGTTCGAGAGTTGTACAAGCTTATGATAGTAAAACAACACATTAGCCAATTGAGTGCTTACTAGCTCATTACGCTAGCCTTCAAATCTTAACCGAGAGGAGTGTTCATTGTGAGGGGGTTTGTTGTGTGCATAAAAGACCGAGAGTATGTTAGGTTTGGCTAAAATTCTTATGGTTTAATTGTTGCATTTTGCTTGGTTAGTTCATTGATAAATGTTGGGAATAGGGTATGACTTGAAACCTTAACTAAAATTGGGTTTGATTGGATTGTTTGGAGGAATAACAAAGAAATGATTTTGAGTTGCTTAGGGTCAAGCAACGGATAAGTGTGGGGATGTGACGGAATGGGTTTGGAATGATTGTGAAACTATTTAAATGTTGAATCTTATGTGCAATGAGGTGTTAATATGTGTAGAATTGAATGACTATGAGAAGTTGATGTTTTGTAGGTAAATCACGGAGATTGGTCATGCTTTGGAGAGAGATTTAATGAAGTGTAAGTGAAAGCATTGGATGTTAGCATGGTAGAGGATGAAAATACGAGAGCATGGGCGAAAACGGCGATGAAAACGGAGTTGAAACGAGAAAGTTATGAAGAAAACAGTGATGTTTGGGTAGAATTTGAGATTCGTAGGCTGACTGAATTTTGTAGCTTACGAATCTGTCAGGTTTGAAGTGATGATTTTTGGGCAGAAAATTCCATTCGTAGGCTGACAGAATTTCGTAGCCTACGAATGCTGCAGCGCTGGAAATCGTAAATAAGGGTTTTATGGGGACTTTTGAGATACCAATCAGTTGGAAACTCCTAGGAGACAAGAGGGGACGAACTAGGGTTGGTTTTTAGCGAATTTTGGAGAGAAAAAGAGGGGAGGAGATCAATTATAACATCATAATCATCAAGGAATCATTGAAGAATCATCCATGGAGCATCAAATCATCAAGTTTACAATCAACTTCACCATGAGAGGCTAAATTTCCTTGTGATTCCTTCTAGACGTAGGGTTTGTTTCTTGACATTATACTTTTGGCTTTCTTTATTTTTGGGATAGCAATCTAAGCGTTCGACGCTTTTTGCTATGATGTGTGTTTGAATGATTGTAACAATTCGGTATTTGCTTTAATCTTTATCTTGAACCATCAGTTCTTGGTGCCGTTGGGAATCGAGATTTATTGGGTAGGGATTTGGGTTGGTTTGTATTGAATGATCATCGAGTGACGACCTCGCATTCCAGTTTATCCGAGTTCTTAGTCCTCTTTTATCACTTCCATTCAATCACATATGAACCATGTCTATGTGGTTCTTCCCAATTGAAAACCATAATGTAATGTTAGTTTAAACCCGAAATCTAGAAGGATCACGTCTTCTCATACTTGTTATTACAAAGTAATTTAATTTCTAATTAATCTCAAATCGGTGTTTAGAATTATTAATCCACAAATTCCATCATCTAAAGTGCAATTTCTACATTTTTATTCTTATTGTTTTGCTTAGATATAATTGCTACAAACAACACATGTTCCACATTCTCCCTGTGATCGACACCCACTTACCACTATCTAATTAGTGTAATTGGGTTTATTTTTGAGTGGGACTTCGACCTCACGTCAAATTTTGGCGCCCCTCTTGTTTTGATTGTGAGAGTTGGAGGACCTTCCATTGTTGTTCCCACCATTGTTGTTCCCACCATTGTTATTGTTACTAGAGTCGTCATCTCTCTTTCTTTTCCCATCTAGGGCAGTCTTGGGGACCTTCCTGGGTGGTAAAGTTCCCTGCTTTATGGCCTGGTCAGTCAGCTTATGGGCCAACCTGATAGCATTCTACACATTTGCAGGGTTTGAGGCAGTAACCATCCCCTTGATTTGTGGAGCTAACCCATCCACATACCTTTCTATCCTTTTGAAATCAGCATCAACCATCGTAGGACATAGCACCGCGTACTCGTGGTAGCGAGCGGTGTACTCTTCAAACTCAGAACCTATCATTTTCAAATTCTGGAACTCACCTTCCAACCTTTTGACCTGACCGCGAGGATAGTACTCATCCATGATGGCATCCTTGAATTCCTGCCAAGTCATAGCATTCACTACGTTGAGCCCCAGCATTTGGATTTGCGCGTTCCACCAAGTGAGGGCAGCTCCCTCGAGTGTAGCGGTTGCGAAATTTACCCGATTCACAACTGGGCAGTTACACATTGAGAACACCTTTTCTGATTTCTCGAGTCATCATAGCAGACCCACGGCTCCTTCATCACCCTTGAATGTGAGCGGCTTACAATCCATGTAAGTTTTGAAGGTACACTGAGCTGGGCCTGGATTGTTTTATAAAATTATTTGAGAATAATTTTAGAGAGTGAGAAAAAGAAAGAAGAAAACAAAATGTAGTCAATTTTTTGTCTCTTTTACTTACCACCGTTATTGTTTGGCTGATTTTGGGCTGCTGCTAAAGCTGCTGCAACTCCTTGGTCAATCAGATTTTGGATTTGTGATGCGGTGAGGTGTTCAGCCATGATTTTGTTTTCTATGCAAATCATTTAAATGATTAATATACCCAATATTAATTTTATTATATACGTTTGCACGCATACAATCCAATAATTAATATATCCAATATTTATTCTATTGAGCACTAAACAATTATTCATGCATCCGTCCATCACATGACATAACTTTTAGAAACACATTGGAAAAATGAAGATGTAATATCCATTACAAAATTTAAATCCAACCATAATGTATCTCAGTATTTGAAACATTCAAAATAAAATGAACACCCAGTCAATTTTATTCGAAGTAACAAAATAAAGGAAAAGAAGACAAATTAGATCATGGATCAATAACATCTGGTTCTTCCTCCATGTCCTCTTGAGGCTCCTCCTCAAAAGGTTAATCCTCTTCTTCCTGAACAGGAGCACCTTGAACCTGCATGGCTGCCATATGAGCTTGGAGGGCGGCGACCTGTGCCGCTAATTCCGCGTTGGAGTGTTGAATCGCTGCATTGGAATGTTGTAGTGCAGTAATCTGATATTGTGCTTGATGCAGTCCATGCTCCAAATCTGCTGGATTGGGTCGCGACTCAAGCTTAGTGACCCTGTCACGGATACCCATTACCCCTTGGGACAAGTTGTAGTGGTAGGTATCCCGCTCCCTCTGATCAGCCCGCAATCGCTCGATTTCTCTATCGCGTGTGCGATTGCTGATGGAATTTTGTCTGGTTTCTCCAAGGGTGTTGTCATAAGCTGCTATCAGTCCCGCAATGACCCGCTTCAAATCAAATGGTAGGTCAACCCTGTCTGGCACATGAAACATATCAAGCAACCGATATGTTTCCGGACTCAGCCAGATGTAATCTTCTGGTGCGCACCTATCGGGAAGTATGTGCTGATCTTGAAGGAAGTCCATTTTCGTGTACTCAGGCTCGCGGCCTTGCTGGTTGGAGGATGATGACTGTTCGTTGGCAATTTTCTTTCCCTTACCCCTCGTGTTGTCGTGTGGTGCCATACTGCCAGAACCCAGACAGACACAAACAAAAGAAAAACAACCTAATGTGAGTAATCGATTTTTGGCACGCGAAAAGAAAATGTTTTTGGGAATTGTTGTAACTAATGTTCAAAAACAGTTACAGTTTAGAATTTTTGAAAATTCTATTTCTCTGCAACCAAGGGCTCTGATACCAATCTGTCAGACCCCCAATTTCCACTAACGGAGTTTTACCGTATGGGGTGTGAACCAGACCAGGACCTGAGTCATTAGTTACATTAAACATAAGTTAAGGGTTCAAAATGTAAATATATTTCCGAACGGAAAATACCAAACAGAGTTTCAAGTTTAGCGGAAGCACGTAAAAGTCAAGTTGCGCAAGCAAGCGCCCAATAAGTAAATACCAGTTCAAGTTGAAAAGATTTGAAAACCAATTCCCAAAGTAAAAGGTTTTAGCCAACGTACGTGCCCAAAAATCAGATTCTCCTAGCGTCCTGCAAAGCATGCATAAGAGCAAGTGTCAATTAATGTTGGTGAGTTCACATAAGTACATAAGTATAGCTAGAATAAATATGCAATACGAATACAACAGTCCTTATTCGTATGTAAGTATGTATATTACAAGTACAATCCATATCGTAGGTAGCGAGCCTAAGTTCATGTCACTAAAACATTCGTAACCGAAATTAGTTGTAGGATAATTCCTTACGTGTTTTGCCTTCCCCGTGTCTACTCGATCACGGTAAGTTTAGGCTGACATTGTCCTGAGTCCGACCGCCAGTCGGGTGGTGCATCTCGTGCCCGCTGAGTGGGGTTTGTCAGACCCCAGTAGTACTACCCAATATCCCCTCGCTATTTGCTACTAACGGTTCGATAAGTAAGGACTTGAAAGATAAAGCATTTTACGTGAACATGTGATATATACTGGATTTCTACTTTAATCATACATAATAGTTTTCGTGTTATCACCCTAACCCGGGTGTAACGTGTTTGTGTGTGTTATCGTCCAAACCCGGACGTAACGTAAAAGGATATGTAACTCACCTTAGGTTGCGCTGCTACAAATTAGTAAGACTTCGAGTCTTGCGTAACTACCGAGCACCTATCGATTTTACATATGTAAGTGTATGTCCGCACATGAGTAACATAGCCTAGACGACGGTATAGATATCAAGTAATTTCAATTGTGATGTAGGTGATAGATTTCAATACGTGATAAAAATCTTTTGTTCGAAAGCAGTCAAAAGAATGTCATTAAATCGAGGACACAATGATTTACGAAAATTAATGTGAGTATGTTATTCCAAATAACAAATGTAGAGATGATCGGGTAAACTCTATGTTCATAAATATATAAATATCGAGGCGTAGTCAAAAGTGTGGGAAATAAAACGTCAATATATATATTTATATGCCGTGTGAAAGTTTTAAGAGTTTAAAGAAAATCTTTAAAACGTTCGCGTTATATAAGTACACGACATTAAATCAAATATATATATTTATATATATTTCTATTTAAAAAAACTAATTTATAATAAGTATAACGAGACCATCAAGGTTTGATTCATTTAAATCGGTTTTTCATAAGATAATAATTCTACTAGCACTCTAACGGTGTCTACGAGACATTTACGGATCACGATTTAATAGACACTTCATAGTAGTTTTGAGTTTTGGACCAAATGTTGTTTAAAATTGTTAAAAAGAACAAAACATCAAAAATGGGGTCACGGGACTCGAACCCACGACCTTAGAGTTGAAATGAGGCGCCCTAACCACTAGGCTGGGGGCTCAATTGTTTAACAGAACCGAACTCATGGGTTTTATTCAGTATGCGGCACCAGAACTGGGTCATGAAGTAAAACAGAAAGAAAAAAAAACGTGGTTACCGAGTTTAGAACCCGAGACCAGCCCAGTCTCCGGCGAATGCACTCACCAACTGCGCTGCCATAGCGACTTTGTTACAATCAGCATGTTAAATACAAATACAGTTCTGTTCCTGTCACCATCTTCTTCAAAAGAAACCCACCCCCCGCCCGACCTCCATGAAAATTCTCCAAAAGTTTTACGGAGGCTGCAGGGGTGATCGGACGGCCACAAAAACTGTATAAATCGAATAGGTTGGATTCAAAACTTACCTCGAACGCGAAAACGAACACCGAAATGACGACGAGCTTTGAACCAAAACTCGATCGGAACTCGAACTCGTCACCGTAGATGAACCTTGATTCTCCGGTTGCTACAGGACCCATGCAGGAACAATTGTGCGATTGTGATGGTAATGCAGCTACGGGAAAAGAGATCCAGAACTTGAAACAAACGTGGTTCGTGCTCACCGGTTTTCTTCTCTGGTGAAACTTGCGGAGGTTCGTGAGAGTGACGAGAGGGATGATTGAAAGGTGCCAAATGATTGAGGGATTAGGCCTTGTTAGTTCAAATGAAGGCTTGACTGATCAACTTCGTAACATCACAGATTTGAATTGAATTGAGCATTAATGTGGCGGTTACCGGAAGAAAGTTGAGGTCTCGCCAATATTACTGATCGGTTACAAAACAGGAGTCTTCAAATTGACTATTAGGAATTGGCAAAACCGGCCCCTCATGATTTACATAATAAAAAGGCAGGTTGGGCTTTTGACATAAACCGTCCTCCAAGTATGCTTAAATAGGTTTTAGGTTTTTCTTTGAAAGTTGCAAAAATGGTCCCTTGAGTTAACGGGCGTTAACTAACCCTAACGAGATTAACGGAGAATAAATTTAACCGTGTAAATACGAGAATTGGACCGAATAAAATCAACATATTTTATATTTAGGGTGTAAACCCTCAATGACACACGTAAAAATCATGAATACGACTTTATAATTACAGAAGTGATTCACATAAAATCATAGATGTATTCGTCACATAAAATGACGAAACGTTTTCGTGAAATCATAAAATATTATTTACATAAAATTATAAAATATAATTATCCAAGTTAGTTAACCGAAGTCTAGACTCATGTGCATCGCTCGTGTAACTATTCTAGTTAATGGAAGTAACGGACGTTATCGTAATATAACACAAGTTGTTAACGGAGTTAACCTGGGAAATTGCCGGTTGTCACAGATGAAGAATATCACAACATTAATTAGTGTTGTGTGCATCTGGACAATCATCATGCCCCGACGTATTCCGCCATCGGTCGGGGTGTGACAGTATATATCACATGTTCACGTAAAATGCTTTATCTTTCAAGTCCTTACTTTATCAAACTGTTAATAGCAAATAGCGAGGGGTTATTGGGTAGTACTACTGGGGTCTGACAAACCCCACTCAGTGGACACGAGATGCACCACCTGACTGGCGGTCGGACTGAGGACTATGTCAGCCTAAACTTACCGTGATTGAGTAGACGTGGGGAAGGCAAAACACGTAAGGATGAATTCCTACACTTTATCAGTCAGCTTCGGTTGCGAACGTTTTAGTGACATGAACTTAGGCTAGCTACCTACTATATGGATAGATATTGTCGCTCTGTCATTTTTAAAAATTAGAGAGATAGAGAGAGAGAGAGAGAGAGGCGAGAAAGAGAGGCAAGGGTTTTCAAGAATGGCATACTCAATGGCTATGAAACAGGCAGGGAGGAGGGCTGGACGATGGTTCATAGAAGGAAGACTGGAGAGTTCTATGGGGGTGAAGATGTGTCTTTCTTCATGTAGGATCGTTATTAGTTAGAGTTAAACTAAAACAAAAGCCCTTTACTTGCAAATATAACCCCGCGGAATTAAAGTTATATTTCACCTTACTTAAGCAAAATTTAGTTCTTGTGTATAATGTAAATGCTTGATTTGCAGAAAGATAGTAACAACGAAGTAACAAATACTCGGCACTATTTGCATTAACTCAAAGCTACACTAATACAAGTTGTTCAAGAACAGATGATCTTTAAACTATGAGCTAACTAAGCTATATATAGTGCTGATGAGATCAATGACAACCATTGATCTCATGCGATCTAATCTAGACCGTAAAATATAAAGTCAAATACAAACTAACAAAAGAATAAACATTGACATTTGGAATATCTTGCGTGTTGGCAGCAACATACTACTTTAGAAGAGCGGCTTGAATCATATATAGAAGCATACGAGAAGCTTTTGCAGGATTGGACTTGCTGAAAAGACATCTCAGGAAAAGTCCGGTGGAACTCATTATCTGGTGGATAATCGAGTTCACCCGGAATATTCGCTAAAGGACAAAACTGCTTCTTTCCGCTTGAACTGCCAGTTCCACTTGAAGTGAGAATTCCGCTTCAACTTTAACTTCAGCCTAAACATAACAAAATTGGCATTCAGCCGGAAATCTTCTAACCGCAATATTCCTTACAATCTCCCCCTAAGCCGATGCTGTCAAATTCCAATGTTTATCTTCAAAAACTGACTTGTACCAAAAAAAAATCTTCTTCTTCTTAACCTACTTGTCTGTGGTTCTGATGTTGGCATCCAGATTTTGAGAAAGCTCTTTAGAATTTGTTTTGGTCACCTTCACATACTTGAAAGATTCCCAGTCCATTTCACTCCATTCTTCTTGAACAGAAATGGACTCATGAATTGTGAAGGTGCCATCGGCTATGTGAACATAGAACAACTTCTCTTCTTCTTCCCAAATGATAAATTTTATCTCACTGACAGGCTCTTCTTCTTCTCCTGCTGAATCATCATTTAAGCTACTCCTGTAGAGCATTCCACAGTTCAGCATAGTTGGCTCAATGAGAAGCCTTAACATATGCTCAGCTCTTGAAGGACTTAGAATTTCTCTAAGCTTTAGAATGATGTCAGTCATTTGTAGCAGAGAAAGAAATGTAGTGGCCTTGTGAGCATTTACCACCTGAGTTGTGACATTTGCCAAGTTGAAAGTGAAATCAAAGGTTGCTTCATCTGCTGTCTAACCCACAATCTTATTCTTTCTGGGTGGATCTTTTCTTCTTTGCTTCTGATCTCTTTTGCTCTTGGCATGCATCATCTTCCTTTTTCTTATCGTCCTTTCTTCATCAGAATCACTTGCTGATTCTTGCACAACAGGTCTTTTGCCTTTGGCAGATGATGAAGAAGGGCCAGGTTAAACTTCAGTAGGTTTGGTAATGGTGGTTGAGGGTTCTTTGATGGTGAGTGGAGGTAGGGAAGTTTGAGTTGGTGGTTTACTGGCTTCTGGTGTAGGGCTTGAAGGTGGAGAAGGTGGGAAAATGTCAGAGAAATTCATGGTAGGAGGAGGCTTCTTCTTGAGGGGACCAATTGGAGTGAAGTTATCAGTCCTGTATCTTGGGTTGGCAAGTTTGGTTGCTACCTTCTTGGAAATTGAAGGTGGTTTGTATGGAATGAGGGAAATGACTGTGGAAGTGATGAAGCTGTTGTAGATATGAGGCTTGGGTTATATGTAAAAGAAGGTGGAGGTGGCATATCTGCATCATCAGTAAACTCAGGTTTAACATTTAAGTTTGATGATGTACCTGAAGTGAATTCTGAAGGTGCAGGCATCACTAGCTTTGGGTTGACAGCAGCTATGTCTCCTTTGAGCTCATAAAAGATTTTATCAATCAAGTTGCAAAGTTCTCTCACTTTCAACTGAGCTATCTCTTCTTCGGTTTTCAGTTTCTTAACCACAAGAGCCCTCTTTATCTTTTTCAACAACAAGTAGTTTTCATCATTCCTTATTAGCTTGGTAGGCATCTGTGAGGCAATAGAGATCAGCCTTTGCCTATCAACTTCAGTCATTTCTTCCAAGTTGTAGTCCTTTAATCTCCAATTGAAGGAACTAGTCTTTGCTTCTTCCAATAACCTTTCAACAACCTCAACCTGTGAATACAGATCCAATTCTTCTTGAAGTTCTTGGGCTAGCCTCTCATCTTCTGCTACCCTTTTTGCACCTTCCACCATCTTTAGCATAGCTTTAGCTTCAGGAGTTTGAACCACCTGTTGAATAGTTCTAGGAGTTTCAGTTTGAACAGGTTCGGTACTCCCCATAGCTATAAGGGTTGCAACTATATCTTCAGCCTCTTGTTCTTCCGGTTGATCCACAGGTAACTGATTAGACCCATCAATACCAAAGATTGAATTGCCAGGGCCATAAACTTCCACCTGGGTTGCAGTTTGGGTTTCCGGTTGAACGACCAGATGAGCTTCCGCTTGAACTTCCGCTCGAACTTCCGCTTGAACAATGTTGGAGCCCTTAGTCACCACTTGAGGTTTGGTGACTTCAGGTTCTTTATCAACAATTTCCAACACTTCTGTGCCTTCATCTTCACCAATTAAATGTTCATCACCACCTTCAAATATAGTGGCCACTGCAACAGTTGCAGTGCTTTCTTCAACTTCTTCAGCTACCTTGCTAGTGGAGGCAGTATTCCTCTCCATATGATCACTGGCTCTTTCAGCCGGAAATATGACATTTTTCAACAGGCTTGTGATCATGTTGATGTGCTCAGGGAGAGCACCAACAATTAGCATCGAATATTGCACTAATTCAGTGAGATTGGGATCTTCAAATGGAGAGATTGCAATCAATTGACTGCTCTTCATATTGACCCAACTCTCTTCAATTGTGAAGGGTTTGACACCAACTTTCTTGTAGGTTGTGGCGCTCACTTCGGCTGGAATTCTTTCAGTTTCTTCTATTTCAATGATTGCAGGTGTAGAAGTCAACTTCTCCCCCAATTTGACAGTATCAGCTTCAACAGCTTCTATGTTAGGGTTTGAAGGACCTGCCTCGGCTTCAGTTGGAGTAGCCTTGACCAAAGTAGCAACAGTTGAGTTTAAGTAATCAACCTGTGCTTGAAGATTCAGGCACAATTTTGTCAATTCAGGTAGTGTAAAGTTGTCCTCAACTGGCTTTTTACCAGTATCCCTGGACAAAACCAAGCTATCAATCCGAGATTGATCAGCAGTGGTACCCACGGCTTCTTGGCACATGGGATTCTCTTCATCTCTTTCAGCAACCCTTGGTTCCAATGAAGGACTTCTGGGTGCTGATTCAGAGAAAATTGCCGCAGATTGGGTCTTATTGATGTTACTGCTAGCACCAAGATCCAGTGGGGACCCTTGGGCAGCAGCAGCCCTTTCTGTATGAATCTCTTACAAACTCCTGAGATTCACCTCCGGCGAGGAGTGGGGGCTCAATGCTACAGTGTCTTGGCCTATCAGTATGTTCTCATGTAATGAGGTAGGTGAGTTAATAACACCTTCATTTAGGCCAAGATTGAGAGTATTGTCACTCCTAGGTGATAAGGGTTGTAGGGGTTATTTCAGATGGGGAAGGTACATCTGCTTCTAATGACTACCCCTCAAATGAAGGTTCATCCCTAAGAGATAATCCCACTTTTACCAGTTTCCGTTTAGGATTTTTGCCTTGAACGGGGTTAGAAGCTTCAGGTTGGCTGGTGGTACTAGGTGGAGGAGACCTGGTGACCACAGCTCTCTGTCTTTTAAAAGTGACAGGAAGTGATTCGGATGAGGAAGTGGCAGTGGTAGTTTTTGTGGAAGCTTTCCCACTACTACAAAAACTGCCTTCCTTGACACGCGAACGATGACACTCGATAATTCTTGACGTGCAAAAACTGAAGTGTCAAAATAAAATGTCATTTATAGGTAATTCTTAAGAATTCATGACGCGCATTTTTGAGTGTCAAGAATTTCTGTCATATTTCAAAAAAAAAAAACACGGAGGACATATAAAAACCGCGTGTCAAGAAGAAAGTGTCGTCTTTTAATTTTTGGCTCTAAATTTCCCCCCAATAATTTGCCCTAATTTTCAATTTTCAGCCTCTATTTCCCCCCACACCCGTCTCCTCCATCTCACTCTGTATATTTGCCCTAGATTTTCCCGTCGGTCTCCCTCACACACACTTTTCCCCCTCTCGTCTCAACTCCGACCGGCGACAGCCGCTCGCGTCGTCGCCGCCTCCCTCCAGCCGGCGACGCCGCTGCCTCGAGAAATGCAAATTGGGCGGCCACTATTCGTCTCTTTCTTCTCGCGCATCTCAAAAGCACGCGGTTACCCACCGCCGACCACATTTACGGCTAAAGATGTTTAACTGAGTTCGATTGGCTGTGAATTTCTCTCGAAAGCATCAAATTCTTGACTTAAAACCTCCATCGATTCCTCATTTCTCTCAAAAGCGTCTATTTTCTTCATCCTTCACATGAAGCCGATCTAAAATGGATGAAGCATCCATCATAATATGACGATTGATGAAGGAACATAAGGTTCGTGTTTCGTTATCTGTTGGAAAAGAAAACCCTAGACCTTCGTTTGGTAGGATAAGGTGTTTGATTTATTGAATCGTTAAATTCAATGTTTTAGTTTCAGAAATCATCGGGTAATTTGTATATCTAGTGATTCTTATTTATGTTTTTCAATTTGTTAAGCTCTAGACGTTGTAAAACGGGTCGCTATAGATGCTCTGGTGGTGAAAGGATAGTTTAGGCGGTGGTGGTCAGTGACATACACATGATTCACCGGAAAAAGTAAATTCCATTAGCTAATACTCATGGTTTTCTTTTATATTGTTGTTTTGCCTCTTGGGTACTTAGGTTATCACTTTTCCTACATTTGTGATATGCAACAACTATAAAACAAGGTATAGATATAGTTTCTTGAGGGCTTGATATTGTTTCCCTTTTTGTTAATCAAAGAAGCAAACACCAAAACTGCATACTATCCCTTCAGGTTCAACACTTTTTCCTTAATCTTATATATTTTGTTCCTCCATTTGGTTTGGTTTTGTTTTATTTTCGCTGATTTTGGGTGACATTTGTTATACGCACAGGTTAGATAGCAAAATTTTGGGTGACATGTATGAGCATTCTTATATAAAAGATGGTCTTGGTTATATGCAGGTAATAAAATAAAAACTTTCTGATCTGAATTGTTTATATTTATGCTATTCAAAGTTTAGGTGTCAATATGCACAGGTTAGATAGGCCTTTAAACCGCTGTATTTTTTCTGTTTCCAATATGTAGTTACCAACACATGCAATCAGGACATCCAATGTTGTCATGAATCATATTTTGCATGTTTAAAGTCAAACTCAATTTTCTGCTTCAAACTCAAGTGTGTGCTGGTGCAGAGTAAAGATTGCGAGGATGTAATTACCATGCTACGGAATGGCCCAACTGCTAGAAATGTGGTCACTTTGACGCAAGAAATGGGTAGTTTCTTATGGGTAGTTCCTCAGTTTTAATTTTTGTTATTCAAACTTGGTAGTTTCTTATGTATAAACCTTGAGTTGTTGATGAGTGTTTAATTCATCGCTAGGTCAAAATCGAAGGAGCAATCCATCCATGGACAAGGTACGTTACGAACTACATATGTTTTCCGAACAGATTTAAGAACTACAATTGCTATGCAGAAAAAAATATGTACAACATAAGAGCATTACTGTTTCTTGATGGATTCTGAGCAGATTTGTTTGTGATGCAGATTTTCCGTTTCAGTAGCCTCTTCTCTTGAAATCCACATAGTGCACAATATTGTATGGTTCTTCACATAACTCTTTGGTGGTTCTTACGTATATTTTTAACTTCATGATATTACTTTCTGAATTTCTTTGACATACTTAACTAATTTGTTATGGATTTTGTCCCATTTTATTAATCTTTGAATAGTTTTCATAAACTATGTGTCGTGTTAAAAATTACACATATCTTTATTGCCAAAGATATAAAAAGTTATAATTTGTCCTTAACCATGTTTAAATTTTGTGACAGGAACTCAATGATCGACTTCATAGTCGGGTTTAAGTGAATGTGTATGAGAATATAGTGGCTCCGAGTATCCTTCTACTGGTTGCACCGAACACTATACTATTCATGAGTGAGGTAATAGTTTAATCCTTTTTAATATTGAAAAATTACCTCTCCATAATAGTCAAATCTATATATTTTGTGTTGTGTTTGTGTTTTGCACAATTGATATCAGCCTGTTAAAAAAGTTGCCTTTGGAATAGAACAATACATGTATCATCTAGAAATGGTCTTGCAGGGTTGTAGCAGAACAAGGGATCTAGAAATGAAGAACTATTTTAATAGTTGATTGCAGCAGCTACTGTATCATCTTATGGGATGCAGGGTAAATCCCTTTTTTATATTTATTCCAACAACTACTATTTTTATGGGATGCAGGGTAAATCCCTTTTTATTGCAGCAGCTACTGTATCAAATAATTGCCAACAACTACACCACTCATAATCTCTTGATACATCTGGTCGTTTTAAATATGAGCCTCATACAGACTTTAACTTTGACCCAAATGTACATCAAGTGCCACCTCAAGGCCCTGAGGTGTTTTCAGATCGCTTCACATCTGGGCCGTGCTTTTTAAAACCAAGAATAAAACATGAAAACAAGTAAATAAACATGTACATCTAACAGAAAAAAGTTCATAAAAGTAATCTCTTGAATTCGAGGAACTTGCTCCACCTATAAGAAAATATAAATAACAAGATCTAGGATACTGACTAAGGTTCCTTGATCTATATGTAGAAGCTGATTCAAGCATCTCTACAGCAACAACAGAAGTTGCAGAATATGTCTGCATATGCACCATCATATTTACCTGAAAGGGAAAAAGTTACAGATCAAAATTATAACCAATGGTGCGTTTATTTCTTTGTCTATCTTGCTTGGCATACCATCAGCAGTTTTCTTGGGTATAATTCCAGCACTGATACACGTAATTTTGTTGTCCACCTTTGTCTCCAGTTCTGTAATAGAGGAACCTGCAAGGCAAGACCATTCTTTCGGAATTCAGGAACCTAAAGAGGAGGCTCTACTGTTACCTAAAGTGCAGACCTGTTCACCCCTTTTCTGCTTATGAATTGGTGTTTTCTTACAGTTTAAGTTATTAGAGTTAGTTAATTACTTACACGGACAATATTATCTCACATGTTAGGAGAAAAAGGGCCGTGGTTCAGCACCTTTGTGGTACATTACTGCTACTGAGCTGGAATCCTTGTCATCGTAAGTGTAATCATCTTATCTTATGTTTATTATATAATGGTTCAGTGCCATAACTTCTACAGGACACTTTTTTTCTCCATCACCACAGTATTATATTGTCTATTTGTCCATGATTTTAGATTAAGGTTATAAGTGATATATGGTTAAAAATCAATATTGCAGGTATATGAGAGGAAGGCTAACTTTAGATAAGATCAATGCAACCATTAGTGACATTTGAGATTCAATGCAAGGAATGTTACATAAAGCTAAGGTAAGTTAATTAACCAGGCATATGCATGTGAACAGAGGGATGACACATCAGGTAGGTTTTACTAGGGCTGTTTTGCTGCTGTTCTATTGCTGCTGTTTTAGTTATCTTAATATGAACAGCAGATTCTGTTTTAGCTTTTGCTGTTGTTCTATTTTCTGCTAGCTGCTGTTTCTAATCTTGAATTTGATTGTTTCCCCATAAAGTTCTAATCATTTTAGCTGAAAATGTTAGGCCTCTGATTACTTTGTTTAGGGAGTGTTTGGATACTTGTTAAACCATTGCAATAAGGAGTATTTGGTAACTGATTGAGACTATAGTTTTCCTGATTAGTGGCAATTACATCCGGATGACCTCAAGTATCTGTTATCCTTCTTCTTTCCAGCTTTAGGGTATAAAAGCTGTTAGGTGTTAGCTTCAAGATCTTTAAGTGAAACTTAGGGCTGCTGTTGTTTTTAATTTGTTGCTGTTCTATATATCTTTTAATTTGCTGCTGTTCTATATATCTTTTATATAGCTTTCTCATATTTTAATTAATTAACTTTATCTTTGATGATCATTTTTTCTCGTATTTTATCTTTTACACAGATAGGTGGAGATAGTAATGTTTACACAGATGCTGATTTTGATGAGATTCGTGAAGAATGGTTGACCTACGCTTGCCACTTCATTTACACGGACGTGAAGTAGTAGTAGTGATCCAATATATATGCATGTAAACTTTGAACATTTTACTTTTGTCATTGTGATCGAATTGCATGTATGATGAACATGAAATCGAATTATTTTCAATTGCTATTTGTATGAAATGCATTGTTTTGGTACAGCAGCTTGTGAAATATGATTTATTAACAGGGAAATCAGTAATTTTTGAAAAAGATAAAAAAAAAAACACTTACAAGGATGACACGCAAGAATGAGTGTCATAAAAGGCATGACACGTAAATCTGCGTGTCATAAACAGACGACACAAAAAAATATTATAAATAAAAAATATATTAATCACAGACGACACCCTTTCTTGACGCGCAAAATGGGTGTCAAGAATGGAGTGTCAAGGATAGCGTGTCATTGTTCGCGCGTCAAGAGCTTCTTGACACGCATTTTGCGCGTCAAGAAGCTTCTTGACCCCCGCATCCTTGACGCGCATTTGCGTGTCAAGAAGGCACTTTCTTGACGCGCAATGCACGTCAAGAATGCCAGTTTTTGTAGTAGTGTCCTCTTTTTGGATTGAAAAGTTTTTAGAGTAGAGGAAGCTGGGACAGATGTGGGATCAGAGACCATTGGGTTTGTGGTTCTGTCATCTTCAGCATGAGGCTCAGTTGCTGCTACAGTGTCCGTTTGAACCTCAGCAGGAGTAGGTTCATCAGGAAACTGCCTTGGAATTGGTAAGGGATAGTCAGTGTCCCTTCCAAGAAATGCAGTCTTATTTAAAGCTAAGTTTGAAAAAGTTTTCTCATTTAGAAGTTTAGGTTGCAAAATTGTACCAACCCAAACAATTTGGGGGGTATTCTTCTTTGAGAATATATGTCAAAAACCTAGGATACACATAGACATATTCAGATTGGATGTTTGATTTTAGGGCTTGAAAAATTAGGTTAGAAAAATTAAAGGTTTCACCCTTTACCACAGCATAGAAGGCAGAGGCCTGTTCACTAGCAAGCTCGTCGAATCCACCCTGCTTTGGAGATAGGCATACCAAAATTGTATGAGCCAAGAACCTCCATTTGTATGGTAACTGCCCTTTCTTGATAGTTGTAAGGAATATTGCGCTTGGAAGATTTCCGGCTGAATGCCAGTTTTGTTATGTTCCGGCTGAAGTTGAAGCGGAATTCTCACTTCAAGCGGAACTGGCAGTTCAAGCGGAAAGAAGCAGTTTTGTCCTTTAGCGAATATTCCGGGTGAACTCGATTATCCACCAGATAATGAGTTCAACCGGACTTTTCCTGAGATGTCTTTTCAGCAAGTCCAATCCTGCAAAAGCTTCTCATATGCTTCTAAATCTGATTCAAGTCGCTCTCCTAAAGTAGTATGTTGATGCCAACATGCAAGATATTCCAAATGTCGATGTTTATTCTTTTGGTAGCTTGTATTTGACTTTATATTTTACGGTCTAGATTAGATCGCATGAGATCAATGGCTGTCATTGATCTCATCAGCACTATATATAGCTTAGTTAGCTCATAGTTTACAGATCACAAACATCATCTGTTCTTGAACAACTTGTAATAGTGTAGCTTTGAGTTAATGCAAATAGTGCCGATTATTTGTTACTTCGTTGTTACTATCTTTCTGCAAATCAAGCATTTACATTATACACAAGAACTAAATTTTGCTTAAGTAAAGTGAAATATAACTTTAATTCCGCAGGGTTATATTTGCAAGTAAAGGGCTTTTGTTTTAGTTTAACTCTAACTAATAACGATCCTACAATAGTTTTGCTTTGCAGGGAACCACCATATCCAATATCTCTGAACAGTCGTATATACTTTTTGGAATCGACCACTTCTTATCCACTGTCATCCCTTAGTTTCAACACCTTTCGCACTTTGGCTTCATCAATTTATACTTCTGTGCCCTGAACATTGGACACAATCTTGTCACTACCGTTGTCGCCTTTAGCAACCCTAGCATGAGACCAAAAATCTTCCATGACTTCTTCAAATATTTCCACCTCAACAGTGAGCCCGTGATGAAGATGATATCTTTTGAGGAAGTCTATCACGTCATTGTAGATATCTTTCTTGCTTGGTGGTTCTAGGTACGCCACTAAGTTGTGTTCTACAGGAAACTTGGAGTCACCGACGGGCTTCTTGCCACTTGCCTTCGCTTTTGGAGCCATTGTTGATATAGGATTTGAGAAAGATTGACGGTTATTCGGAGGTTGAACGGGGAGAGTTTGAGAGAAATTTGGGAGTAATTTCTAAGTGGGGTTGAGAGAAATGGGGAAAGTGACGGTAAATTAGGGCTTTTTACCTTTTTCGGTGATGACGTGGAGGAGAGAGGTGATGAACGAGATGCGGTCTATAAAAAAACAAGTCAAGTTTTTAAAAAGGTAAATCCCAAGTGACCAACTACACGCTCTGAGCAAGTATACTCATCGTATGTAGCATACTATAGGTAAATACCGGATATCAATCCAAGGACGCGTAAAGCAGGCTCTCGATATAAGGACTTCACTAATATTCAGTCTGACAAGGTTTTGATTTAAAGCTAATGATGAAAACAAACAGATAACTAGTAGAAACAACTAAGTAAGCAAACACAACACACGAAACGAAATAACAATATAAGAAAAAATGCCACCCGGATAAGAATCCTTTGAGCCTGAATGTCACCTCAAGTCTGACTAATCAATGTGATAACTAACCCCAATGATGATAACCAAGGCAAATAAGACTATAGACACATCTTAGATACTAAGGCAATCCCAAATAAACGTCCAGGTAGTAAACTAGATGAAACCGCCTAATTGCCTAGTCGCTTCGGTCAAAGCTAACCAAACACACACGAAAGGAACAACACTAGAAAGGTCTCTCTAAGCGGGTTCTAAACGTGACTAATTCGGATTTGAAACCCCAAGAACTTAGGCAATGCTAAACACGAATTGAAAAGTCAAAACCTTACGGTCATAAGTGTTCTAACTAGTCAAACAATGCCTAACAACCACCTAATGTGCTAAATGAATCGGTCAACTCAATTTAAACACAAATATAAACAAAATCAGCCCAAAATCATACTCATATAATCATGTAGATGGTCATCGGATCATGCATTAAGCTAAAACTAAAAAGTGAAAGTTTAACAAAGAGAAATCAAATAACTAGTTGAAGTTCTTTAATCTATATCAAATTTCTCACATCATATGAATTTGACAGAGGCTAATCAAGCATATATGATCATTCAAGAGGTCTAAATCAGAATCAATAGGCTATTTCATCATATCACATTGAAAAGTCAAACAATAAAGTCAAATCATTCTCAAATTCATCAAATCCAAGTGACAATATAAGATCTAGCCACTAAACATCATTAAAACAACTAAAAATCCAATCTTTAGCATGTCCATAATCTGAGTTTTACAAAGAAAAGGGAAGAAAATCAAGCCTCTAGATGAATTTGGGAACCAAGAATGTGTAGATCTTCAATTTCTTCATCCAAAAGCTTCAATCTTGAGTGCTAGATCTCCCTTAATGATTCCAGATGTGTTTAGAGGTTTTTCTAGGGTTTTGGGGGTGTTAGAATGAAGAAAACGGCGACTCAAAACCTTTTATAGAGAAAAAATTAGGTTCTGTTCGCGTCAGCTTTGTTGGGTTGAAAACTGGGCTCGCAGAACAAGAGGATAAAAACCTGGTAAGCTGGAATAAAACCAACAGCAGGTGCTGGTCTGGTGGCTAGTGTTTTGCTCCCTAACCAAGAGGTCAAGGGTTCAATTCCCCTGCTCCTCCGATTCTTTTCTTTTTCTGATGGGCTGCTGGACCAAGCTGTTGGGCCTGTTTTCCTGGGCTGCTGGCTGGGCTTTCTTCTCTCTGGGTTGGGCCGAGGAGTAGTGACAAGGGGACTGGACTGGGCCTGATCTTGTTTTATTATTATTTTTTTTCTTTAAACTTCCGTAACTTTCTCATACGATCTCCGTTTTTGGTCTCGTTTTTTTCAGTATTCTTCTAAAATCATCACGAACACACCAATCACCTAAAATTCATAAATAAATATCATTAAGCACCAAATTCATAAAAATCACATAAAACAATATTAAAAACTAATTAAAATTAGGAATTTATATATTTATCAATTTTAAGTTAAAAAACCCACCAAAAAACAATAGAATTTATATATTAAACATTGAAGCACTAAATTTAAGGAATTTTAGGTTGTAAGCCCGAACAAGCAACATATTCAATATTTTCCAATTAAAAATTCATTTAAATGAGGGAATTTTATTTATTTATTTATATACATGATGCTACGCATCAAATATCCCCACACTTAAACTTTGCTTGCCCTCAAGCAAAATCTTATGCAACACTTCCACAAGCCAATCGACAACGCAACGCCTCACCCAACCCAATGCAACTACTCAAGCCCACAAGCATCACCAATTCTCAAGATTTACACTTTTCAAAAGATTTATAATCCAACAAGCAATTATGACATTTATGTAAAAACATGGAAATGCTTACTAGTTCAACACACACCAAGGTTCAATCAAACAAGCATCATACCCCTCACAATGATCACTCAACTCGGTGAAATTTAGTGGATAGATGATTAAAAAGATCATCGATTTAAGTGGATCACTCAAGGCCAAACATGCACCCCATTGTCATAAGCTTGTATCGAAATCGCATCTCCACCAAATAACATAAAACAAGACATAAATCAAGAGGACTTTATTAAGGGTTGTAATGTTAGGCTAGGGTTTAGGGTATGGAATGGGAATGTGAAAGTGGCGAAGTGTTTAGAAATCCGGAAGAGTCAATAAACAACTAAGCAAAGTTTTGACCCGAACACATAAACTAAGAGCAACATTATTTTTTTCAGCTTTATCTTAGGTCTATGACCTCCAATATTAAGCTAGAATTTTCTGTTTTATTTTTATTTATTTTTTTTTTGATTTTTTTTTTGATTTTTTGCAATCTCATATGAATTCCTAGAATGGAGATTGAGTACTAGGAGAATCACACTTAATCACTATTTTTTTTTGAACTAAATATGACTTGATGAAACAAACCAAAATATATACACAAAATCCTAAACTAATCCGGATTCTTCACACAAGGGTTTAAGAACAAAATAAAGGCTAATCAAAAGGCTAAATGGGTCAAAAAGTGGGAAAAACAAACGAGAAGAAAAAAGGCTCAACGGGTTTTTCTAAGGGATGATGTTAAGGGTAGGAAAAATGAAAAGATTAAAGAAAAAGACTAAATCAAAAGGGTAATCATAATGCCTCTATCATTTCTATGCTCAATTTTAGTTCATGATCTCGACGCGTATAAACAACACAAGTTCTAAAATGAAAGCGCATGATGGCATAACACTCAACCAAACGAAAGTGAGAACAATCATGTAATAAATAATGCAATTTAGGCTCAAATAACTCACAAAAACGGATGGATAAAGGCTACTGATATGATGCAAGCTATCAATCCCCCATCTGATAGTTTCAAAAAGTAAAGCATCCCATTTATTGATTTTATTTGAAAAAAAACACTTGCTTGGAAATACTTTTTCAAGATACTTGAAGAAAAGGTTTTGACTAGAGACAAGCATCGTATAGAAAAGGTTTTGACTAGAGACAAGCATCGTATACACAGGCGAGCAAAACATCACGAATTACATCAACGGGCCCGCTTCCATGTGCAATAAGACGGGCAAAAATCTCAATTTCAACTAAAAACAAGGGGATATGATAAGAAAATTTGGAAAATTTAAGCAATTTCAGTTCAATTGACCCCCATCCCCACACTTAATTCGTACATTGTCCCCAAGTACGCTAAGCAAAACAAAATAGAGGGGAAAGGGAACTAAAATACTCCCCTATCACTGTCATGTGCCAGTATCTGGATGCTGAAAAAAAAGAATCGAGCCAGCTCTTGACTGAATAGGTGCCAGAGTTGAATCCATAAATGCCAAAAATCCTCCACAATCAAAGTATGCATCATGAAACAACTCTCAACGAGCATGCCAGAACCGTCTCGCCAGTACAAACTATCATCCAAGCACAACCAAATCATATCAATCACAAATATAAATCAATAAAGCACAAATATCCCGAGTTGTGTGTCAACAAATGAATGCAAAATGAAAAATACAACTCGGATAATCACTAAATCGGTGAATCAAGGCACTTGGTGGTCCCTTGGTGAATCTGGAAGAAAACAAAACCCAAAATGAAACAAAAGCGATCGGATTGCAAAATCAGGCAATTTTAAAAGATATTTGAAAATTTGAGTTCTTGGACGATCGATCAAATGCGAGCCGTTTGTTGTGAATTATGAAGTGAACGGCTGGCATTTGACCAAAAGTCAACAGAGCCTACAACACAAACATGTAAACCGTCCGGAATGGAGATTGAGTACCAGACGATTCGCAATGTGTGCATCAATAGACCTGATATGCCAAATTTACAACCAAATGCTCAGCAGCACCAACCAACATCAAATACCAACCTACAGAAAAAGTAACATTTGTTCAAAATTGACCGTTTGTGTGTCAATTATGAAGTGAACGGTCCATTTTGACCAAAAGTCAACAAGCCCAAGAAAAACCCAGATACAGACCGTTGATTGTCATTTATGAAGTGACGGTCTCGTATCATCCAAACCTGAATGAATTCATGAAAACACACTTTGCAAACCGTGGGAATGGAGATTGAGTACCCGACGGCTCACAAACTGTGAGTTACCTACCAACCCCACAAAGCAATACCAAAATGATAAGTCCATGCAATTCCAACAGTGGCATGCTTCCAAAAACCTGCAAAACTCAAAACAAAAACATAAAACGGAACAAGGAGAAATAAAATATAACTAATTTAAGAAAACTAACTAAAAGGAAATTAAACTACTAAAAGTTCAAACAAAGCATGAAACAAGCAAAATAAAGTAACCAAGTACTCGGGTCGCCTCCCGGAAGCGCTGAATTTATTAACGAGTCGTCAGCCAGACTCGGCCCTGCGATCAGGGCGGCGGAACGTCCAACAACATAACAACCTCCTCGCTCGCGTTAACCGGATCTGCAAGATAATGCTTCAACCTATGTCCGTTGACCTTAAACGAGCTACCATCAATGCCCTCAATCTCAACTGTCCCATAAGGAAAAACCTGTTTAATCACATGGGGACCGGACCATCTAGACTTCAACTTACCCGGGAATAATTTCAACCTCGAATTAAAGATAAGCACTCGATCTCCCGGTTTGAAGTCTTTCCTCTTGATGTGACTATCATGAATCCTTCTGGTCCTATCTTTGTACAGACCCGAACTCTCGTACGCATGATCGTGCAACTCCTCTAACTCATGTAACTGAAAGAACCGTCCTCTAGTCGCCTCATCCAGATCTAGATTTACGGCCCTCATGGCCCAATACGCGCGATGCTCGACCTCAACTGGTAAATGACACGCCTTTCCATAAATCATCCTAAACGGTGTAGTACCCGTAGGTGTCTTGTAGGCTATACGGAAAGCCCACAATGTGTCATCCAGTTTCTCTGACCAATCCTTATGGTTTTTACCAACCGTTTTCTCCAAAATCCGCTTAATCCCGCGATTCGTGACCTCAACCTGTCCACTCGTCTGGGGATGATATGGTGTAGCAAGTCTATATGTAACCCCGTAACGCTGCAACACCTTCTCCATCTGCGTGTTGCAAAAGTGGGTGCCACGATCGCTAATCAGTGCCTTTGGCACTCCAAACCTCGCGAAAAGTTTCCTCAAAAACCTCACAACAACTCTGGCATCATTAGTGGGGAGGGCTTGTGCCTCGACCCACTTCGACACATAATCAACCGCAACGAGAATGTATTTGTTCCCGCGAGATGGCGGAAACGGACCCATAAAGTCGATACCCCAAATATCAAAAATCTCGCAAACCTGAATCTTAGATTGGGGCATCTCATCTCTCCGCGACAAATTACCTGCACGCTGAAAATTGTCACATTTGTTGATCATCTCAAACGCATCCCTGAAAATAGTCGGCCAGTAAAATCCCGACTCGAACACCTTCTTCGCGGTGAAGAGAGCTGCGTAGTGTCCACCAGTCGGACCCTCATGACAATGTCTCAAAATCTGGCGTGCCTCACACCCATGCACGCATCTCCGAATCACTGAATCAGCACCGATCCTATAAAGATAAGGATCCTCCCAAATGTAATGTTTCAAGTCAGAAAAGAACTTCTTCTTCTGCTGAAACCTGTATCCTTTCTTCATGATCCCACTCGACAAGTAGTTCGCAAAATATGCAAACCATGGACTCTCATCGTCATCTCTCGCGCATACATAATCGAGTAACTCATGGGGGAAATAGTCATTTATGGGCATCCCCTCGAGTTTCTCATCATCCGCGTTCTCCAAACGCTAGAGGTGATCGGCCGCCACATTCTCGGCTTCTTTCTTCTCACGGATCTCAATATCAAATTCCTGCAACTGCAGGATCCATCGAATGAGTCTTGGCTTAGCATCCTGTTTGCTGAACAGATACTTAATAGCCAAATGATCCGTATACACAATAGTCTTGGATCGACAGGACAAGATATGATCGAAATTTGTCGAAGGCAAACACAACGGCAAGCAACTCTTTCTCGGTAGTAGTATAATTCTCCTGTGCATCATTAAGAGTTCGACTCGCATAGTAAATCGGATGGAAGTCTTTGTCCCTCCTCTGTCCCAAGACTGCCCCTACTGCGAAATCGCTCGCATCACACATCAACTCAAACGGTTGCGACCAATCGGGTGCAACCATAATCGGGGCGTTCACCAACTTGTCTTTGATCAAGTTGAACGCTGCTAGACACTCATCAGAAAACACAAATGGAGCATCTTTCTCTAGGAGCTGTGTCATCGGCCTAGTGATTTTCGAAAAATCGCGTATGAATCGGCCGTAAAATCCCGCGTGGCCTAAGAAACTCCTAATCGATCTAACAGAAGTGGGAGGCGGAAGTTTCAAAATAGTATCAACTTTTGCTCGATCAACCTCAACCCCTGCATGTGAAATCTTGTGCCCAAGCACAATACCCTCACGAACCATGAAATGACACTTCTCCCAATTAAGCACCAGGTTCGTCTCTTCACATCGAGCTAACATCCGCGATAAGCTCGTCAAACACTGATCAAAGGAACTCCCAAAAATAGAAAAATCGTCCATGAAAACCTCCATGGAGTCCTCGATCATATCATGAAAAATCGCGACCATACAGCGCTGAAATGTCGCTGGAGCGTTACATAATCCAAACGGCATGCGTCGGTACGCGAATGTGCCATAAGGACATGTAAATGTGGTTTTCTCCTGATCCTCCGGTGCAATGGGGATTTGGAAATAACCTGAAAAGCCGTCAAGGGAACAATAATAACTGTGACCGGCTAAACGCTCCAACATCTGATCAATGAACGGGAGTGGGAAATGATCTTTCCTCATGGCATCGTTGAGTTTGCGATAGTCTATGCAAACTCTCCACCCCGTAACCGTGCGCGTAGGAATCATTTCATTCCTCTAATTCACTACCACTGTCATGCCCCCTTTCTTGGGTACAACCTGAACCGGACTAACCCATGGTGAATCAGAGATAGGATAAATCAATCCAGCATCCAAAAGCTTAAGAACCTCTTTCTTCACCACATCCTGCATGTTTGGGTTCAGTCGTCTCTGTCTCTGCACAACAGGCTTAAATTCATCCTCCATCAAAATCTTATGCGTGCAGAAAGAAGGGCTAATCCCTTTAATATCCATAATCTTCCACGCAATAGCCTGTTTGTGCTCTCGCAGCACATCTAACAACCTCGATTTCTCATCAACCGTCAAATCTGATGCAATGATCACAGGAAGTCTCGAATCCATCTCCAGAAATGCATACTCCAAGTGAGATGGTAACTCCTTAAGCTCTAATGTAGGCGGATCCTCAACAGACGGTCTAGACTTGGCCCGCATAGTCTCAATGACCTCAAAAACCTCCGGGCTCAAATCTAAAGTACTAGTCACCTCACACGCAGCAGCAGCATACACACCAAGCTGCGGGTCAACTCCACCCCAAAGCTGCGTATCTGAAACACCTGAATCACATATGTCCTCAAACTGGTCACTCACGTGTGGAGTGATGGTGTCAACAAAGTAGAGTGTATCATCCTGACTCTGAGGGCGTCTCATCGAATCACGAATGTCAAAGGTCACCGTCTCGTCCTCGACGCGTAAAGTAAGCGTACCGCTGAAAACATCAACCAAAGCGCGTGCGGTAGCTAGAAACGGGCGACCTAAGATAAGAGGCACGTGCTCGTCCTCATCCATGTCAAGGATCACAAAATCGACCGGGAACACAAATTTATCCACTTTAACCAACATGTTCTCCATAATACCCCTCGGATATTTGACCGAACGGTCAGCAAGCTGAATGCTCATGCGCGTGGGTGTCGGCTCACCTAGGTCTAATCTCGCAAAAACAGAATATGGCATTAAGTTTATACTAGCACCTAGATCAGCAAGAGCATTGCTGACGGACAAGCTACCAATCAAACATGGAATCGTAAAACTCCCAGGATCCTTCATCTTCTGTGGCAGCTTGTTCTGGAGAACTGCTGAACACTCCTCGTTCAGTGTAACGGTCAACAACTCTTCAAGTTTCTTTTTGTTACTCAACAAGTCCTTAAGAAACCTTGCATACTTAGGCAATTGTGCTAATGCCTCAACAAACGGATGATTTATGTGAAGCTGTTTAAATAGAGCAAGAAATTTGTTGTAATTCTCCTCAGCTCTATCATGTCTCAAACGTGCGGGATATGGAACAGGAGGTGTGTAGACTCTCGCGGGCACCTTGGGGCGTGCTGTACTTGCTGGGCGTCGCCTAGTAGGGTGCACCTGCCCAGTAACCTCAGTCTCAATCACCTCATCACTCTCAACTGCAATCGGCTCAGCAGTGGCTGGCGGTACTGGATCCTGAGTGGTCTTGCCACTCCGAGTGGTAATCGCCTTTGCTGTTTGGCGTGGATTTGTCTCGGTATTACCCGGCAAACCTCCCTGCTGGCGCTCTGACATGGACTTTGCAAGCTGACCCATCTGCCTCTCCAGATTCTGCATATGAGTGCCCATGTTTCCCATTTCTTTAACAACAGTTGAGATATCCTGCTCATTCTTAGACAAACGCAATTCATTTTGCTGAGCAACTTTCTGAATATCCAATGATGATTTCTGATTCTGCTGCATCATCTGAGCCATCATATCAGTAAGATTCTTCATGCCCGTATCCTCAGACTGAATTGGGATCTGTCTAGTGCTCTCATGGTTAGGGTTGTAGAAACCCTGCTGTCTCTGTGGCGGTCGTGGCTGAAACCCCGGTGGGTTCGAACTGCTCGACTCCTGCCTCCACCCCGAATTTTGGTTTGGTCTCCAAGCCTGATTGTAGCTATACTGGTTGGGCGGTGGGCGGGCCTGGCTAGCCATATAATCGACCTGCTCTGGTAACTCGGTGCTACCAACAATGGGACAACTGGTAATATCATGAGGACCAGCACATAACTGACAGAATTTAACATGCTGTTGAGTCTCCTGTAGCTGGCTCATCTGTTTCTGATTCGTCTGCATCCCTTTCATCATCTGCGATAGCGCCTTGACCTGCGCTGAGAGAGCTGTAACGGGATCTACCTGATGAACCCCTCTCGTCTGGGGTTGTCTACTCGTACGCGTGGTAGACCACTGGTAGCCGTTCAGTGTAAGCTCCTTGAGTAAATCACGCGCCTCCTCTGGCGTTTTGCTGCTCAGAGATCCACCGGCGGAACTGTCAACAGTCGGGCACGTTAGGGCATTCAGACCGCCATAGAAAATCTGCACCTGCTGATGCAGCTCGATGCCATGAGATGGGCATTTCCTCAACAACTCCTTAAATCTCTCCCATGCCTCATACAAACTCTCGGTGTCCTCCTGCACGAATGAATAAATCTTGTTTCGTAACATTGCGGCTTTGGACGGAGGAAAGTACTTGGAAACAAATTTCTGAGTCAAAGAATCCCAAGTAGTAATCGAACCAGGCGGGAGGGACTGAAGCCACGCCTTCGCTGCGCCGCGAAGGGAAAATGGGAAGAGTCTCAACTTAACGGCCTCCGATGTGACTCCATTGAGTTTGAACGTGTCGCAAACCTCAAGGAAATTTGAAATATGAGCCATCGGGTCATCGTTCAGAAACCCATCGAACTGAACAGAATTTAAGATCATGGAAATGGCTTGAGGCTGGATCTGGAAGTTGTTAGCTTCCACGGGTTGGCGTATGACACTGGGTTGCGCCCCCGCGATGTCGGGACGAGCGTAGTCGGCGAGTGTATGTCTCGGCGGAAGTGCCATCGGAACTGGAACCTGGTAATGCCTCCAAACGTCGAAGTCTATGAAAAACCCTCTCAGGCTCGGACAATGGGGAAAAGTGACTCCTCCAACGACGAATGCGCATAAACGGACGAAAAACGAAAAAGAAAACAGAAACCGAACATAAAGAAACTAGACTAAGCTAATAAACTAACTAACACGTAGGTAAACATAGAAATAAGCAGACATACTAGAAACATGCAAATAAACAAGTAACGAAAGCAAGTAAAATGGCTAAACTACTAGCTCCGAACTTTCTCGAAATCTGCGCGTCCTCGGCAACGGCGCCAAAAACTTGATGAACAGCATGCGGTCTATAAAAAAACAAGTCAAGTTTTTAAAAAGGTAAATCCCAAGTGACCAACTACATGCTCTGAGCAAGTATACTCATCGTATGTAGCATAGTATGGGTAAATACCGGATATCAATCCAAGGACGCGTAAAGCAGGCTCTCGATTTAAGGACTTCGCTAATATTCAGTCTGACAAGGTTTTGATTTAAAGCTAATGATGAAAACAAACAGATAACTGGTAGAAACAACTAAGTAAGCAAACACAACACACGAAACGAAATAACAATATAAGAAAAAATGCCACCCGGATAAGAATCCTTTGAGCCTGAATGTCACCTCAAGTCTGACTAATCAATGTGATAACTACCCCCAATGATGATAACCAAGGCAAATAAGACTATAGACACATCTTAAATACTAAGGCAATCCCAAATAAACGTCCAGGTAGTAAACTAGATGAAACCGCCTAATTGCCTAGTCGCTTCGGTCAAAGCTAACCAAACACACACGAAAGGAACTACACTAGAAAGGTCTCTCTAAGCGGTTTCTAAACGTGACTAATTCGGATTTGAAACCCCAAGAACTTAGGCAATTCTAAACACGAATTGAAAAGTCAAAACCTTACGGTCATAAGTGTTCTAACTAGTCAAAGAATGCCTAACAACCACCTAATGTGCTAAATGAATCGGTCAACTCAATTTAAACACAAATATAAACAAAATCAGCCCAAAATCATACTCATATAATCATGTAGATGGTCATCGGATCATGCATTAAGCTAAAACTAAAAAAAAGGCAAAGTTTAACAATGAGAAATCAAATAACTAGTTGAAGTTCTTCAATCTATATCAAATTTCTCACATCATATGAATCTGACAGAGGCTAATCAAGCATATATGATCATTCAAGAGGTCTAAATCAGAATCAATAGGCTATTTCATCATATCACATTGAAAAGTCAAACAATAAAGTCAAATCATGCTCAAATTCATCAAATCCAAGTGACAATATAAGATCTAGCCACTAAACATCATTAAAACAACTAAAAATCCAATCTTTAGCATGTCCATAATCTGAGTTTTACAAAGAAAAGGGAAGAAAATCAAGCCTCTAGATGAATTTGGGAACCAAGAATGTGTAGATCTTCAATTTCTTCATCCAAAAGCTTCAATCTTGAGTGCTAGATCTCCCTTAATGATTCTAGATGTGTTTAGAGGTTTTTCTAGGGTTTTGGGGGTGTTAGAATGAAGAAAACGGCGACTCAAAACCTTTTATAGAGAAAAAATTAGGTTCTGTTCGCGTCAGCTTTGTTGGGTTGAAAACTGGGCTCGCAGAACAAGAGGATAAAAACCTGGTAAGCTGGAATAAAACCAACAGCAGGTGCTGGTCTGGTGGCTAGTGTTTTGCTCCCTAACCAAGAGGTCAGGGGTTCGATTCCCCTGCTCCTCCGATTCTTTTCTTTTTCTGATGGGCTGCTGGACCAAGCTGTTGGGCCTGTTTTCCTGGGCTGCTGGCTGGGCTTTCTTCTCTCTGGGTTGGGCCGAGGAGTAGTGAAAAGGGGACTGGACTGGGCCTGATCTTGTTTTATTATTTTTTTTTCTTTAAACTTTCTCATACAATCTCCGTTTTTGGTCTCGTTTTTTTTAGTATTCTTCTAAAATCATCACGAACACACCAATCACCTAAAATTCATAAATAAATATCATTAAGCACCAAATTCATAAAAATCACATAAAACAATATTAAAAACTAATTAAAATTAGGAATTTATATATTTATCAATTTTAAGTTAAAAACCCACCAAAAAACAATAGAATTTATATATTAAACATTGAAGCACTAAATTTAAGGAATTTTAAGTTGTAAGCCCGAACAAGCAACATATTCAATATTTTCTAATTAAAAATTCATTTAAATGAGGCAATTTTATTTATTTATTTATTTATATACATGATGCTACGCATCAAGAGGTTTAAAACAGACGGTTCAGTAACTGATGGGACAGGTGCTTTATGGGTTATACGGTACAACTGGGTAAAGCATGTCTTTATCCAAAAGTAAATTTACTGAAACCTCGGATTTTAAACAGTTAAAAACTTAATGGGTAAATAAATGTGTATCCGCTTAGAAAGTTGTGCCTTCCGGGTAATTAAATGAGACTTTGACTTTGTTGACCCGGTAGTTCAAGCGGAACCCATTTCTCGTTTATTTTAAAAACCATATTTCTTCCGTTTGAACTTCAAGCGGATGATTTTTCCACTTGGAAGAATTGTTTTCAAAAACATTTTCCACGTGAGTTACAAAGCATTGTACAGGATGAAGTTCACTCGGTGAGTTTCAAAATTGTTTTTCTCACAAGTTGAACCGGAACTTGAAACTGAACAACAAAACACATGATTTTTGAAAATTTGTGATAATTTTCCATAGTGTAACTGAGGTTACTGACTATGAACTGAGATGATGTCTAACGATCACAAGACATTTTCTTTTTCTTTTTCTTTTTGTATCAAGAGACGGGCTTTTAAGCACATGCCTCTCTTTTAGTTGAAAATTGTGAATAGTTTTTATTTAAAAATTCATCATCCCAATGGCTGTGATGAGACAGAAAAATCTTGCCTCATTAAAAGCTTTTGTAAACAGATCTGCCAATTGATGATCAGTGTGAACTTTGAATACACTAATCAGATTCTTTTCTGCACAATCTCTAATAAAATGATACCTTATGTCAATGTGTTTGGTTTTGGAGTGCTTTACTGGATTGTTGATGATGGAGATGGCACTATTGTTGTCTGCAAGAATAGGAGTTTCCATGAATGTTATCCCATATTCAAGCATCTGATTTTGGATCCAAAGAACTTGACTGCAACAACTTGAGGCAGCAATATACTCAGCCTCTGCAGTTGAACTGGAAACACAAGTTTGTTTCTTGCATTGCCAAGAGACAAGTCTTTCACCCAAAAATTGACATCGACCTGATGTTGATTTCTTGTCTTTGTCACATCCTCCATAGTCACTGTCTGTGAATGCTTTGAAAGAGAAAACAGAATTTTTAGGATACCATAACCCCAGCTTGGGTTGACCCTTCAAATATTTGAAGATTCTCTTAACAGCTAGCATATGTGACTCCTTTGGTGAGGACTGATATCTAGCACATAAGCAAACAATGAACATAATGTCAGGTCTACTAGCAGTGAGATACATCAATGATCCTATCATTGCCCTGTACATGTGCACATCCAATGGCTTGCCACTTAAGTCACTTGTTAACTTGTAGGAAGTGGATATAGGAGTTTTTGCACTTGAGCAAGCTTGCATATCAAATCTCTTCAACATGTCTTGAATGTACTTTGATTGGTTCAGAAAGATTCCATCTGCAGTTTGCTTCACTTGTAGTCCTAAGAAGAATGTTAGTTCTCCCATAGAGCTCATTTCAAATTTGGACTGCATCAAAGTTTCAAACTCCTTGCACAAAACAGTGTTAGATGAACCAAAAATAATATCATCTACATAGCTTTGTACCGTCAACATATCCTTACCAACAGTTTTGAAAAAAAAAGTGTTTTGTCAATTTCCCATCTCCTGTAGCCATTCACTAGAAGATAGTTAGAAAGAGTTTCATAATAGGTTCTAGGTGCTTGTTTGAGACCATACAGAGCTTTGATTAGCTTGCACACCTTGTTGGGATGGTGAGGGTCCTCAAAACTAGGAGGTTGGTTGACATATACTTCTTGTTCCAGTAGGCCATACGGGAAGACACTTTTGACATCCATCTGAAATATTTGGAAGTCTTTGAAGGCAGCATAGGCTACAAAGATTCTGATTGCTTCCAATCTAGCCACAGGTGCAAACACTTCATCATAATCAATGCCTTCTTCCTGTACATAGCCTTGCACTACCAGTCTTGCTATGTTTTTAATGACAATTCCCCTGTCATCTTTCTTGTTCCTGAATACCCACTTTGTGCCAATTGGTTCTGCTCCATCATGCAGATCTACCAATTCCCAAACTTTCTGTTTGTTAATTTGAAATAACTCTTCCTGCATTGCCTCTACCCAGCTGTTGTCTTCCAAGGCATCTGTTACCTTCTTGGGTACTTCTTGAGACAAAAATGCAGCATGCAAACAAATGTTTGCATTAGCAGATCTACTTCTTGTCAACACAGGTGCTGACACTTCTCTAATAATATTCCTCACAGGATGATCTCTGTTGATTCTTCTATCAAGAAACATAGGGAACTCATGGCTTCTTCCATTTGAGGGTATATTGAGCTGAGGAAGTCTGTGATCAAGCTCAATATCACCAATTTGTGATACACGATTTGAACTTTCAATTGTATTATGAGAGCTATCCTCTGAAATGTGGGTCAGATGCTCAAAACTGAATTCATCATTTGAATTTTCAAGTTCAGTTGACCTGGAATCATTTTTCTCAACAGTTTCTGAAATTAAGTTTTCCGGTTGAACATGAACCAGAGAATTTGAACTTCGATCGGAACTATTTCTTCTTCAATTTGAACTATTTCAGAAGGTTTCTTTTAATTGCCTGGCAAGATAGGTTTGATGCTCATTGAAGAGAAGAAGTTTTGCTTCTCAGTTCCAGCAGTGTTGCTCTTCGAATGTTCATCAGCAGACCTATATAAGTTATGTTCCTGCACTAGAGAGCTCACGGGCTTATCAACAGTTATGTTGAAAGTGGTGGTTAGTGCATCAATATCAAATAACCAAGTGGGTTGAGATTCAAAAATTTTGGGAGATTTTTCATTAAAAGATACATTTCTAGTTTCCTCAATAATTTTGGTTCTCTTGTTGTACACTCTGTATGCTTGACACACCTGAGTATCCAACAAAATATCACTCATCTGCCTTTTCTGCAAATTTAGGCAATAACTCATTGGTTATTAATATTGTAACAGGACAACCAAATGGCTTAAAGAAGTAAATGTTTGGCTTTCTTTTTCTCCAAAGCTCATAAGGTGTCTTGTTTTTGCCCTTAACAATTAAAATCCTGTTTTGGACATAACAGGCAGTGTTCACTGCTTCTGCCCAAAATATCACAGGGAGCTTGGAGTCTGCTAACATAGATCTAGCAACACCGTTTTTAAGCAAATGTCCTATTTCTCCTTTCAGCAACACCTTTTTGCTGTGGAGTTCTATGAGCACTGAATTGTCTCACAATTCCCTTTTCCTCACAAAATGTATTCAAAACATGGTTTTTGAACTCTGTGCCATTGTCACACCTAATTGTTTTGACTTTAAGATTGGATTGATTTTCTAAATTTATCACAAGTGTTTTTAACAATTCAGCAGTTTCATCTTTTGTTTTAAGAAAGGAAACCCAAGTGTATCTAGAAAAACCATCAATTATTACAAAACAGTATGACCTTTTCCCTTAACTCATTACTCTAGTTGGACCAAAAAGATCCATGTGCAACAGCTCTAGAGGTTTTGAGATAGAAGACTCAACTTTTGGCTTAAAAGAGGTTCTGTGTTGCTTGCCCTTGAGACATGGCACACAGTTTTCAGAACATGCAAAATGCTTGTTAGGAAGACCCTTAACCAAGCCAAGATTTACAATTCTGTTCATGTTCTTGTAGTTCACATGACCTAACCTCCTGTGCCAGATATCAGACTCATCAACTGAGGCTTTGGATACAAAGCAGGCAGTACCACATGAGGGTGTAGCAACTGACATATCCAAAATGTAAAATCCATCTCTCCTGGGTGCCTTAAGCATAATTAGTTCATCAGGAATTTTGACACCAGATTTGAGGACTATAGCCTCTTTCTCATTAAACATTAAATTCAAATTCTTGTCACACATTTGTGAGACACTAAGCAAGTTGAAATTCAATGTATCAACAAAATTGACTCTGTCAAATTTTACCAGTCCATTTGTCACATCACCTTGTGCTGTGATATGGCCTTTTGTGCTTCCAAAGGCAACTGGTCCTCCATTGATTCTTTTTGTATTTTCTAGAATTTGCTTATTCCCTGTCATGTGGCAAGTGCATCCACTGTCAACTACCCATAGGCTATTTCGGCCTTTATTTTACACCTGCACACATCAGAATTGATTAATTTCTATAGGGGACCCAAGCCTGAGTGGTCTTGGGTCTGCCATAAGCATCATTATACTTATACTCCTTGAGTACTAAAGTATTTAAAACTGGAGCTTCATTAAGCAGATCATCATTGTCAAAACTGAAGTTCTCATATTGAGTACTTGTTTGACTAAATCCTTCACCTTTGGTGTTTTTCCTTTCAGCTATTTTTCTTTCCATGTACTCCTTAAATTTTCTTTGCTTGTTGGTTATTTTCTTAGATTTTTCATTTCCTTGGTTAACCAACTTAGTTCTTTCAGGGGATTTGGAAAATCTTTGAGGAAAGTGTTTGTTCTGATTTGAACTCTCCCCCTGAGGTGGAACACAGTAACTTTCACTTGAACTAGTAGCAAATACAATTTCAGGTTGGTTAGACTATTTGCTTCTTGAGAAGTTTTCTCTAGAGGTGGTCTTTCCTCTAGAGGGATTTCTTCTTCCTTGAGCTTCAAAATGCTCAAACCCATCAGCAAAGTGTACATGTGGTCTCTGCTTTGGAGCAGTAGCTGATCTGGGTTAAATTTTGTTTTCCGGTTGAACTTGAGTTCGAGCGGAAAAGTGTTCCGCTTGAACTTCAGCCGGAAAACGATTTTGCCTTAAAACAGAAAAACTTCCATTTTTATCATTACCAATTAAGACCCTGTTGGATTCATATCCAAAATGCTTCATTGTGTGGCTTTTCACAGGTGAAATTCTTCCTGTGAGTTTCTTTTGAAAATTAGCTTTTGATTGCAAAATAGGTTTTGGTTTCAAAAATGGTTTAACTTTACTCATTAGATTAAACTGACATACAGCAGCTAGATGACCTTGTTCACCACATCACATGCATTCAACAATCTTGGTTTCAAATGTTCTGGGAGACTCAAGTTTGGTTACTTGGTTGAATATTAGTTGACCAAACCTTTGAGTTTGACTTCCCTTTGGTTGCTTAGGTTGTTTTCCTCCAACTTTTGAATCCTTGGGTTCATAAATAGTTGGTGGAGGAACAGCAATTGATGGTTTCAAAATGTTTGATTGGTCAGCTGATGCAGAGGTGCTTGCAACAGTGACTTTAGTTTTCTTAGATTTAACAGTGTTTTCGGAACTTGACTATGATGAGATGTCATCTACTGTGAGACTAACTTTACATTCTGATTTTAAAGCTTTAATTGGTTTGATTACAAGTGAGTATTTAATTGGTGGTTCAACATTGTTATACCCAACACCTGCTTTACCATACATTCCTCCCATCCACAGCTTCTCAGCCTTTCTATTTGCTGCTTGGAACTTGTCTCAAGTAAACAAAGCATCTTTTAGCTTGATCTCAAGAACATCAACCTCAGCCTTAGCATCTTTGGTTTCATTTCTTGATTTCTCAAGTTTTGACAGTGATGATATATTATAGGTGTCGGATGTGATACACATCCGGCACCACCAAGATTAAGTCCCTTTCTGTCTTAAAGCTGTTTCAGAACAGGAACGGAAAGGCTCAGTTGGAGGATGGTACTTAAAGGCTGGCACTTGCGGAGCAAGTGACGGATGTGCTTAACCGGAAGAGCGAGAGCTGAAGTTTCCTATAAATAGGGTGCTTTAGGACAGAATAGGGGATCGCATTTTGACTTACACCTTTACTATGTGTAATCGCATGTGACATTTTAATAAAGTTCTCTCTACTTTTCTATTTGATTCTCTTGTTCTTATTTTAAACTTCAATTTTCATTTGGCTTGTTACAACATTACAATCCGAGGAATATTTGTTTCTTCATTGGCGCCATCCGTGTGTGGACTAATTCCTGTTGTTACAGTCTAGATGGAGATTCCGAAAGAGAAGGTCGTTGATCAGAAAAAATCGGAGAATTCTGGGCGCGAAGTTGAGAAAGACAATGAAGAATCTCGTGCTGGATTCCAGTTATACAGTTCAGTACCTTCGTTTTCGGTTGCAGGATCGAAGTTTGGAGATTCGGTGACGCCGAATTCTAAGTTCTCTATACCAGCAGCGAAGCTGGATAAGTCAGCACGTTATGAATCAACGAATGTACATGAGGTAGATGAGATAAGTCTGGAGGAAGAATTTAGTCGAGAATTCCTAATAAGGAATCGAGATATGTTGCGATCCTTGAAAAAGCAACAAGCATTGGTGAAAGGACAATTGGTAGATGTTAATGATGAGCAAATAGTTGTTTACAAAAATGATGCCATGCCGGAGAAGAAGAGTTTGGGAGAGTTCGGTAGCGAGTATGAGCGCTGTCGGAACAATGAAGGTTATCATGATGAATCTGCACCTAAAAAACGCGGTTCAGTAGGCGAAAAAGGTCGAGATATAATAGTTCCATATAAACCAGATTCCATGACAGCTCAGTCTAAGTTTGTTAAATGGATTGCTGATGCCAATTTTCCGAAAACGTTAAAGATGCCGTCAACTGTTGGTAAATATGGTGGTTTAGCTGATCCGGAGGATCATGTGTTTGAATTCTACATGGCGGCGAGGTTAGAAGGATGGGCCGAGGAAACATGGTGTCACATGTTTGTGCAGACGTTCACAGGCTTGGCGAGAGTTTGGTTTGATGCACTTCCATCTGGAGGAATTGAGAGTTTCGAGGATTTGCGAATTAAGTTTTTGCGTCAATTTAGCCAACAGAAACGATGTGTAAAGGATACCACGGAAGTGCATAACATCCGGAGGAAAGATAATGAGAATATTGAGGATTTTGTGTCTCGATTTAATAAAGAAAGTATGCGGATCGTGGGTGCAGGGGATCAGCTAAGGATATCGGGCTTCTGTCATGGTGTGAGAAACTCTCAATTGGTTGAAAGGTTACATGAGAATTTGCCAACATCTATGGAATCGTTGATGGATCAGGTACGGGCTTTTGTTAGAGGAAAAAATGCATGTAGTAATATGTGGGAGATGGAAGGCCGGAAGGCTCAGATAAAGTCTGGAGGAGTTGGTCAAAACGTTAGGAACAATGGTCCCATCCGAAGTAATCAAAGAGGTGGTACTTGGAACAGTTGGAATAGAACTACAGGAGGAAGGGATAATCAGTATGGTTACCAACAGAGGAATGGGTTTTACAATAATAATAAGCATGGGAAATATGTGGAATTAATAAAAACTCCAAGTGAGATCCTGGCTACAGAACAGGTGGACCTTCCTATTCCGGCAAGGCAACGTCCGGCCTCGAATAGAAATCTTGATAAGTACTGCGCTTATCACTGGGATAAGGGTCATACTACGGATAGCTGTTTTGTTTTGAAACGAGAAATTGATAAGGCGGTTAGATTAGGTAAGTTGGGGCACTTGGTGAAAGTTATTCAAGAGGGGAAGTAGGATAATAAAGCTATGCCCGTTATACACATGGTGCACTTGTGACAAGATTCCTTTCTACAAATAAATGTAAGAGGAAAGATGGAGGATATACCGGGGTGGATGAGTCAGGAAATAACTTTTCCACCGATAAGACAAGATGTGGCAACTGAGGAACCAGTGGTTATAACTGCACCAATAGGGGGTTTGAGGTGCATCGAGTTTATATAGATTGTGGTAGTGCTACGGAGATTATGTATGAGTCATGCTTCAAACAAATTAATGCGGATATACGGGGAAGGTTGGTTGTGTCCTGAACTCCTTTAATTGGGTTTGCAGGAGAAATGGTTAGGCCTATGGGAGAGGTTACCCTGCTAGTTACTTTGGGGCATAGTGGATGTATCAGAACTCTGGAGGTAAAAAATTTGGTGGTTAAGGCCACATCTATCCATAATGTGATCCTAGGGAGGCCTATATTAAGAAAGTTAGGTGCTGTTATATCAGTCGTACATGGTATGATCCAGTTTCCAACACCTAGAGGGGTTGCTACTATGATTTCTGATGCATGTGTAAGAATAATGGAGGTAAGGGCTGGAAAGGATATTACAACAGTCGTTTCAGATAAGGATGATAGAAAATGGGAAGTAAGGTTGTTATCTGAAAAATGGGTAATATATGAAGTTTTCCGGATCAGAAAATTCAAATCGGAAGTGATATTCAGGGAAGTGTAAGGCGTCAATTATTTGATCTGTTAAAGGAAAATGTTACTGTTTTTGCATGGCAACCCTCTGACATGACAGGTGTTCCAAGGGATTTATCAGAGCATTGTTTGAATGTATGTCCAGACAAGAAGCCATATCATCAACATAAGAGGGGCATGGATGCGGAAAGGGCGGCGGTAGTAAAGGAAGAGGTTGATAAATTGTTAGAGGCGGGAATTTTGAGAGAAGTACAGTATCCTGCTTGGCTAGCTAATCCTGTATTGGTCAAGAAACCTGATGGGTCGTGGAGGATGTGCATTGATTTTAAATATTTGAACAATGCTTGTCCTAAAGACTGTTATCCCCTTCCGGAAATTGGCTCTAAGGTAGATGCGTTAGCAGGTTTTAGTTGGAAGTGCTTTCTAGATGCTTATAAAGGTTATCACCAGATTCAGATGGCGGTGGATGATGAAGATAAAACGGCATTTATAACCAGGGAAGGAACATATTGCTACATGAAGATGCCCTTTGGTTTGAAGAATGCTGGAGCTACGTATCAACGTCTAATGGATAAAACATTTCAACCACAGGTAGGAAGAAACCTTGAAGCCTACGTGGACGATATTGTCATAAAGAGTAAATATGCAGAAGAAAAGATTTTAGATATAAAGGAGACATTTGGTCGGTTGTGTTCGATTAATATGAAGTTAAACCCAAAGAAATGCTCGTTTGGGATGGAGTCTGGAAAGTTCCTGGGTGTTTTTGTGTCAAAAGAAGGGATTCAAGCAAGTAAAGATAAGGTTGAGGCGGTAGTCAGCATGAGGTCTCCCACTTCCATTAAGGAAGTTCAAATTTTGAATGGAAGATTAGTTGCATTACATAGATTTTTAGCAAAGGCGGCTGATATGTCTTTGCCATTTATGAAGGTGTTGAAAGATTATATGGGAAAGAATGAATTTTGTTGGTCACAAGAAGCGGAGAATGCATTTGCGAAGCTAAAAGAGGTACTGGTGTCCCTTCCGACATTAACTGCACCTCAGCAAGGTGAGTGTCTCTATATGTACATTGCTACTTCTGAAGGTGCTGTAAGTGCGGTGTTGTTAGCAGAGAGAAATAAAGTGCAAATCCCGATTTACTACGTCAGCAAAGTATTAAAGGAGTATGAAGGGAGATATCCTCCATTGGAAAGGTTGGTATTGGCCTTGGTGGTTGCAACAAGACGTTTACGTAGATATTTTCAAGCACATCGGGTGGAAGTGTATACTGCTTTTCCCATTAGACAAATTTTGCGAAGACCGAAAATGTCGGGGCGTCTTGCGAAGTGGGCTATCGAGCTGGGGCAATTCGATGTTATATTCAGGCCTAGAATATCAATGAAGGGCCAGGTGTTTGCAGATTTCTTGGCAGAAATCCCTCAGACAGAAAATGGAGAATTATTATCGCAAGAATCGAAAGAGATGGATTCCTTGTGGAGGTTGTATACAGACGGATCTATTGGAAGTGATGGATCTGGTGCAGGTAACTTTTATTTTTTTGTTTTCTTTTTTATACACCATAAGGGTTTTAATTCATATTGGTGCAGGCTTAATATTGGTAAGTCCCGAGGGTGATGAGCTAACATATGCATTGAAGTTTAATTTTGATACTTCAAACAACGAAGCAGAATATGAGGCGTTTTTAGCAGGTTTTCAAGGACTTCTAAGCTAACTTTGGTTGAGTTTATTGTATATGTCTTTTATTAATAGGGAAGTGTTTTTAGCAGGCTTACGGTTGGCTAAACAACTGGGAGCGAGGAAGGTTCTGGCACATGTGGATTCCTTGCTTGTGGCTAACCAAGTAAATGGTGATTATGAGGCTAAAGGTGCTAACATGGCTCTTTATTTGGGACAAGTGAAGAAGCTGATGAGGGAATTTTTAACCTGCGAAGTAATGTATGTGCCAAGGTCACAAAAATAAAAAAGCAGATGCACTCAGTAAGCTGGCGTCAACAGCTTTTAATCATTTGTCTAAAGAAGTTCGGGTAGAGGTTTTGGAAAATCCATCTGTCTCAGTTTCGGAAGTGTTGGAAGTACAAGTTTCTCAGGAGACATGGATGGATTCATTAGTAGCTTATTTTCGAGATGAAATGTTGCCAGAGGACAAGGTAGAGGCAAGGAAGGTGTATGTAAATTCCTTCCAATACCAATTTTAAAATAATATTTTGTATAGGAAAACATTTTTGGGACCTTTACTAAGATGTTTGAATATGGAAGAGGCATTGAAAGTTACTGTTGAGGTTCATAGTGGTATATGTGGAAGTCACGCAGGGGCACGAATGGTAGTAACTAAACTTGTAGGGTTAGGTTACTATTGGCCCGGGATGCATAAAACAGTCATGGATGAGTTGAAAAAATGTGATGAATGTCAGAGACATGCGCCAGTGAGTTTAAAGCCGAAGCATACAATGGTGCCAGTGACATCTGCTTGGCCTTTTCAAAAGTGGGGTATAGATATAGTTGGGCCTTTTCCTGAAGCGGCCAGAAGGGTTAAATTCTTGATTGTTGCTGTCGATTACTTCACGAAGTGGGTGGAGGCCAAACCATTGGCGTCAATTACGGGGCAGCAGGTGAAGAAGTTCGTATGGGAACACATAATTTGCAGGTTTGGTTTACCGTTATGTATTGTGTCTGATAATGGTAAACAATTTGCTGATAATCCCTTCCGGGAATGGTGTGAAGAATTAGCAATATTGCAAACTTTTACTTCTGTGGCCCATCCTCAAGCAAATGGGCAGGTTGAGAGAATGAACAGGAGTATTGTAGAAGGTATAAAAATGAGGTTAGAAAAAATTGGTGGTGGATGGGTGGATGAACTTTTGCATGTGCCGTGGTCTTTAAGGACCATGCCAAAATCAAGTCATGGCGAGACACCTTTCAGTTTGACCTATGGAACCGAAGCTGTCATTCCAGTTGAAGTTGGTGTTCCGACAAGAAGAATGTTAGAAAATGGAGATAATGAAAAAAGTTTGCGAGAGAATTTAGATGTGTTAGAGGAACGTCGTGAAGTAGCGGCAATAAGAGAGGCGAAGTATAAACAAAATATGGCTAGATATTATAACAAGAATGTGAAGAATTTTCAGTTTAAAGATGGTGATTTGGTCCTTCGAAACAATGAAGCAAGCAGAGTATTACCTGGAGGTAAACTGTCACCAAATTGGGAAGGGCCGTACCAGATTTTGGAAGTGCTAGATAAAGGGGCATATGTGTTGGGAAATGCAGATGGAAGTAGGGTTCCACGAATATGGAACGGGTTGCACTTGCGAAAATACAACATTTAGGGAAAGTCAAGCAAAGGAGTATGGAGAATAAAGATGCGGGGGATGACTAGAATTTTTTGTAAAATTTGATATTTGATATGATGAAATTGATGCTGTTTGTTATATGTGTTTTCTTGTAGATTGTTGATGAAAGCAAAGGTTCATGTAATGAAGAAGTTTTCTTTGAAAAGGATGAACTTTTGTTTTGTTTAAAAAAAAAAAAGAGAAAGAGAGGCAAGGTCATACTAAGTTGATTGCAACAACCATGTTAAACCTAAAAAGCTAAATCTATAATGTTATGTAAACAATTATATGATCATGCTGTAAAATAGCTAAGTCTTCTTATGAAAAGACCAAGTTATAAATAAAACACGAAAGTGGTTTAATAAAGGCTAAGTTGTGTAACATAACCATGCCAGCACTTTGTTTAAGTGTAATTCAGGGAGAAGGGTTTTTCCCTAAGTGACTGACGAGTCTAAATGGCACAAGATGTGGAAAGCATCCAACCATGAGGTAAAAGATCCAGGTCATAAAATATCCTTCATAGGATAAAATTAAACCAGATCTAAAAAGAATGAAAAGGCCAACATAAACCTTTCCGATTCTTATGCATAATATATACAGTTTAATAGCACAATGTTGTGAATGCATGGTCATTAAGATTTCAAAAATAAAGATCGGAAGGGCCCACACTAACCCTTCCGAGGAAAGTCAACAGTATTCAAGGATGTCTTACTGGGTACATGCCCATTACAAACCAAAATAAATTGTTTCAAAAAGGCTTATAAGCCTCAGTTCAAAAGATAACCATAAAGAAGATCACTTACCAGAAGGAGGATTTTCAGGGGGGTCAGGGCTGCTTGGATTACTTCCAAAGGTGCTTCTGCGAGTTCTGCCCAAGTGGCAACAAAGGGAAATTGGAGCTCAGAAAAAGCAGCAGAAGCATCAGCATAAGTTGCATCAGCGGAAGTATCATACCCTGGCACCTTGTCAAAATCTTTGTCACTTCCAGTAGAAAAATGAAGACCAGCTTTTATACCTTCATTAAAACCAGTAGCATTGGTAGCATTGATCATGTTGCCGATGGCATTCTGAAGGGAAGGACTGTTGAGAACTCTTTGAACTACCTGTTTAATTCCGTCATTCAAAAACCACATCTTCTCCTTCTTTAAATCTTCCCAGGCAATTTCCTTAGCCATCATCTCGTCAGTCACCATCTTTTCTTTCTGCCTTATATCTACATAGCTCCTTTCAAGCTTTTCTTAGAAAGATTTCAATTGCTTTATAAGGTTGATCTCATTGACCTTTAGTTGCTTCAGCTCTAAAAGAAATAAATTGCAAAGTTGGGAAGGACGAATGTGTAAAAAAAAATATATATATATATATATAATAAAATAAAAATTTGTGTTACCATCGGAAGTGTTCTTGATTGTTAAAGCTTGAGAGGCATTTTCGGTTTTTAGCTTCTCCATCGAAGCTTGAGAGGATGACTTCAGATCTGATAAAGCTTGTTGAACGGAGCAATGATCATTCTGTAGGTTTTTAAGAGAGGTTTCCATGCTAAGTTTCTCTTGTGACAGCTTTGCAACATTATTTTTCAATAATTCAACAGTAGCTGGGATGGCTGGAAGTGTCAACAATGCTGGGGATGAGGATGACTGAAAAGGGGCTACTTTCTCAGCTTTGGCCTCGGCAAGGATCCATCGACAGTATAGCTCAGGGATCAAATTTTGACTTTCTGCATAACTCATCATGATCCGGTGTGCAAGGTCTGGGGCAGCGGTTTCTCGGAAAGTTTTGGCATCATAGGGAGTAGACTGATGGAAAAATAAGTTTCTTGCAATGGAGGGGTCAGAAAAGTTGTCTCGGTTGGTAAGGTTCCAATTGGGAGTAAACAGTTCGTCAAGATTGAACTGTGATGAGTTCCTTGAAGTTACTTCTTTGACCTCTTTCTTAAGCCATTCAGAGAAAGGATTGTAGAAAGGGCGAAATGAGGACGGTGGAGTCGGAAGTGATGATGGATGAGGTGGAGCCTGAGTAAAAGCTGCTGATACAATGGTAGATTCAGAAGGGATAACAACTTGCTTACCCTTGTCGATCGACACTGGAAATGATGGAATGTCAGAAAAATTGTCATAAGGAGAAGGGTTGAAATAGTCACCCACATTAAAAGCATCTGATGTTAAACGGGCAAAGCTGATAGGACTGGAAGTATTAATCAGTGGGGATTCAGGTTCAGAGATTTCACCTTCCAAATGATCTGACAAAGCTTCTAAAGTAGAAGAATGGGAAGGGACCTTTTGAGTACGAGGGGACTTCCGGGTCTTCTTGAAATCGCCAGCTTCGGAAGGGTTGCTGGGGCTAGTTTTTGCCATTCTCTTCCTTCTTTTGTTTTGATTGGGGGTAAGGGTTGCCTCAGGAGTCACCATGGGTGAAGTAGTCGGATCAACATTAACAGGAGGGGTTGATGGTGGAGTGCTACTTGGAGTGGCTGTAGCGTAGGGATTCAACAATGGGGGTACCTGATTGAGATGCAGCGGAAGGATTTCCCAGTTGTAAGCCAGAAAAACTTTTTAACTTTAAAAACATTAGACAGATTCATTTCTGCAAAACAGTAAACAAGGTACATGCGTTATAATTTTATAGTAAATATATGTGTGCAGAATATAAAGAGAAGGGAAATGAATGCTCACCCACTCCATCCAAAAGGAGGATGGGAGGCAAGTGTGGTTTCTTAAATTGCTGACTGATTTGGGCAGCAATAAGAACTTCGTCGGGATACTTCCTAATTGGGTGAACAAATTTGCTTAAAGCTAAAAAATGGCGAGAATTAACTTCTTCTTTCTTGGGGGGTTCATCGCGAACTGTGTCGTCTTTCTTTCGCCATTTAATTTCTTTTGGTAAACAAGAATCATCAATAAAAATAAAGTTTTCTTTCCAAAAATGATTTTTTGGGAGTTTTTTGTCGTACAGGGGTTCAAACTTTCTTCTTCTTTCGAAAGTGTACCAGTCTCCGGACATAGTGATCCGGTAAAAGGCACGAAGAAGGGCGAGATTTGGAGTTATATTCAGGGCACGGCAAGAAACTTCAAAATGGTTCAAAGTTCCAAGTCCTAGGGGGTTACATTGTGAAATATGAACTCCGAAAATTTTTAGGGCTTCAAGTAAGAAAGGGGAAAAAGGAATTCGACAGTTGGCATTGCGAATAGAATCAAGATAGAGTCCTATTTTTCCTTTTGGGAGAGGATGCATCGGAGTATTAGGTGAAGGAATAATAGGGTGAAGACTGGTCGGAATATGGTAATCGGTGATAAACTGATCGAGAGCTTCTTGTGAAACAGTGGAAAATTATAAATGCATGTTATGCTTAGTGGGTTTTGCAGGAGGAGCCATGAAGAAGAAAGTAAAAGGAAGGACTAACCTGACGGAATTAAGTATCGCCGGAGAAAACTTGAAGGGAATTGCAGAGAAAATTTTTTGAAAATTTTTGGGGAAGAAGAGTATGAGATGGTTAAATGGTAAAGTCCGGTGGTTTTATAAGTTTATATGATGGATTGCGAAAAAAGAGGAGAGTTTAAAATGATAATAACTGTTTTCTGAAAAAACTGTCCCATCATGTCAGGAAGTAATGATGAAAATATAGTACGTGTAATACAAGTGGGATACGCGTGGAAACGGTTGAAATACCGGAAGTGAACCATAGTCTATTAACAACTACACATCTGTGTGTAAGTTAATAGACTAGGGGGACTTGATGATATATTATAGGTGTCGGATGTGATACACATCCGGCACCACCAAGATTAAGTCCCTTTCTGTCTTAAAGCTGTTTCAGAACAGGAACGGAAAGGCTCAGTTGGAGGATGGTACTTAAAGGCTGGCACTTGCGGAGCAAGTGACGGATGTGCTTAACCGGAAGAGCGAGAGCTGAAGTTTCCTATAAATAGGGTGCTTTAGGACAGAATAGGGGATCGCATTTTGACTTACACCTTTACTATGTGTAATCGCATGTGACATTTTAATAAAGTTCTCTCTACTTTTCCATTTGATTCTCTTGTTCTTATTTTAAACTTCAATCTTCATTTGGCTTGTTACAACATTACAATCCGAGGAATATTTGTTTCTTCAGACAGCAAGTCATCAAGCTGTGTTTCAAGCACTGAGTTGGTTTATTTTAACTGTTCATACTCTTTGGTTAAATTTTCAATTTTTGAAATGTATGATGATTCAGTTTTCTTAAAACATTCCTTTAACTCATTTAGGTTTGAAACTTCATCAATCAAGTCAGTGTTGTGATTTCGGTACTTTGCCACTTGTTCTATGCAAGCAGGGCTGCATAAGTTTTCTAAAACTTTCTAAGGGATAGAGTTTACCTGATCTGAGATGGAGTCTTGTTTGGCCATCAAAGCGTGGTTGATATGCTCAAACTCAGCAACGAAATCTTCACATTCAACACACGAGGTTTGATTTGCAACAGCAGCAACCACATTCTGGTGGTTTTGACTTCCGGTTGGCTTTGGTGGGGTGGGGTGAGGACCTGAGTTGTTACCAGAATTGTTGTTGTTAGAGTTGCTTCCTCCTTGATTTTTCACTTGGACATGACCCTGGTTCTGTCCTTCTCTTCTTGGTTGAGATCACTCCCTTGCGAAGTGACCAAGTTGGTGACAATTATAGCACTTCACTTTGCTCTTGTCGAGGCATATGTGAGCACCTTTTGCTCCCTTGTAGGTTCTACCAGTTCTTTTGTAAAACCTTTGAGCTCTGACAGACACCATAGCAAGTTGAGTCATTATATCCATTTCCTCCAAATCATCAGCACCTATACACTCAAGATCTTCAGGAATGAAGCCTTGGTAAGAGTCAGTTGCTACATGAGCATTGTGAGAGTTTTCAAACGTGTTTGAAAAACTTTCTTGACACCTTGGTGTCTCAGGGAAACTGACAATAGGTGACTGATATGATGATGAATTTGAAGACCTTTGACTGTTAAAATCGGTAGTTACTAGTGCAGATGAAAACAACTGAGTTGACTCTGAAGATGAGCTTTGTTTAAGATCTAGTTCCATTTCATAGGCACTGATGTTAGGACCGATTTTCACTACAAGAATCTCGATCTTGAGCAAGAACAATGTTCGGATTCGAAAACTCAAAAAAAAACAAATGAAGAAGATGATGATGATGAATCATGAAGAACACTCTCTCTCTAGAAATCCATGACTCACTCTCTCTCTAGAATGGAAATCTCACACTCTACAAGAAATTCATCATCTCCACATTCGGAGACTCTTTTACTTGTAATGGGCACCCTCACTATATATAGTGAGGGTGACTAACGACAGAAAAACATAACTGAATAAATGAAATTACAAGTAAAGTAAATAACATAAATTGATAATTAAATCAAAGCTGATTAAATTAATCCGAAGCTTGACTCGCTCGAACCGATCTTCCGTTGACTTTTACGTTGACCGTTGACCAGAACGGTTGACTTTTCCGGAAAACGGTCTTCGGTCCAATCTCGCAAGCCTCGAGCATCACAACCCGCGTCTCTGAATCAATTCACATGGATTCTTCAGTCGAATGCTTCGGTAAACAGATTTGATGGCGTCAGTCACATAGATTTTAAGTTCCAACAATTCCCCCTTGACTGATGCTTTCAAATCTGTTCAACTGCTGAAGAATCGCTCTGCCGTACATCTTCAATGAGAAACTGATAAACCGGAGACAATCTGTCGTAGAGATTCCCCCTCTGAATAAGCTTCTTCTGTTCTCGTTGCTCCAGTTCGAGATCCAAGTGTATAGCTCACTCGGTTCACACGGTCGGGTACAATACTGAGAAAATGCTACATCTCGGAGTCCAAACTGCAACAAACTGAATCAGATAAACCAATCAAACACTGAAAATGCTCCAACTCCGAATAATCGACCCGATATCCAAATCCATAATAATTCCTCTTATTTCTCTAAATCTCTCCAAAAACATCAAGTCGGAAGCGTAAAAATCTGATGCGAAGAGTCGAACCGTCGCGATCGGTTGCCTAGAGAAACCAGATAAACAATCTTGAAATCGGACAATCTCGCGAAAAACCGGAAGCCGGATGCTGACAGTTGTGAATAATCCACGTGACTGAGGTTGGATGCGAAAATAAAATAAGCTGTTAAACTTCTTCAAGAAACGGTCATCCGAGAGATTTAATCGGATAAATTCTAATATTAACTGAGATTCCAGTTAATCCTGTTAGTTGACATCCGTGCCGCATCCACTAAAAAATAAACCGTGAGATATAACGAGAAAGCCGAGTAATTAACCGGATAATAAAGCTAACCCGTCAGTGATCGATAGCAAACGTTGCGCGCGACGTCAATAAACGAGAACCCCAATAAAATGAAATAAATCCGTGACCAATAAATTTTCTGAAATTCCGTCGCGGCATTATCTCGTTCGTCTCGAAAAACTGATAAGAAAAACGCCCGCGTTTGACGAAATATGCTAAAAATTAATTAATGGAATTAAATCCCCAACAAAAATATCATAATCCTTGTGAAAAGAAATGAACCAATCAGAATTGAGGAATCCCAAAGATCTAACGGCTGGAATAAATGACATCCAAGGGCTGAAGTTGATGATCCATGTGCAAAGTTCTGGTCCAATCAGGAAAAAGCACAAGCCACATCTGACCGTCCAGATTAAACAAGATCCAGCGGTTATAAAGCTGGAACCGTGTGATAGTGGCTGAGAACCAATGAGGAGCCGACAGCCATCAGCCTTTCAACGGCTCTTTGCAAAGAGTGGACCCACGCGCAGATTCCCTCAACCAATCACGAATCAACAGCTAAATGTAGAACACCGACTCTTTCATTTGTATTGGGTCCCACACGCTTCCAGCAGCCAATAAGGAGTAGACAGCAAAATGTTGTCAATTATTTCTCTTTTCAGCTGGGCCCACATGTGATGGCTTTAGCCAATTAAAAATCAACAACGAAATGGAGCAGCCGACATAGGAGAGAGAGGATCATTCTCTTCTGACCAATCAGACGACGCCACGTCAGCATCTCTACCCCAAAACGCGTATAAGCCCTGCAAACCCTAAACTGGTCGGAATTTCTCACCGGAAAAGCCGCAAGGTCGTCGGAAAAGCGTGTTCTGCCCATATCTCAGCGAATACTTGATGAAAATTCAAGATTCTTATACGGATGAACTCGTATGACCATGCTCTAGCATCCTTAACGATCAGAACTCACCGAAACTGTCTCGAGCGAAAACCCAGTAACAAGTCCGCTAAGCAAACAAGTACGCTAAAGCCACCAGAAGTCCGCTAAGGCACCTCTGAAGTCCGCTAAGGACTCAAGTTCGCTAAGCACAGAACAAGTACGCTAAGACAAGCTTCAAGTCCGCTAAAAACTGATAAAGTTCGCTAAGGAGAGAACAAGTCCGCTAAGACTTGAACAAGTCCGCTAAGGCAATCTTCAAATCTTCAAAACTGATGAACAAATCTGGAAAATCGATGAACACTATGAATACTTACTTGGTGAACTCGAATCTGCCCAAAACCGTAAGGAAAACCCGTAATGATGCACAAAATATGAAGCTAAACCATTCACGAGATTATTGTGGCCACCAACAACCCATAAACAGCAGCTAATCGGATCAAAACAGTCTTCAAAATCTGCAAATCTTCAAGAACACGAAGAACACCATGAAACACGCACTAGTGTGTGTTTTTCCAGATCTGCCCAAATGCTTGAGATTCAGACGAAATGGATGCTTCCAATGGATCCGGAATGCCTTTTCCACTGAAAATCATACCTCATATCATCAAAATCCATGAAGAAATTGTTGGAAAATGTGTGTGAATGAGATGTTTATCTCAAAAGAAGTTTTGTTCAAGGTTGGAAAAATGTGATTTGAGCTATCCCACATTGGTGTGGGAACAAAAGGGTAATTGGTTTATAAGGATAAACCTCAAAGGCTTTGACATCACTTGTGTCATGTTTTACTCTAGCTCATACCCTCGCGCAGGGGGGGGTGCGAAAAATGGCCAATCGGGTCGAAATTCTGAACTCGTGCCCGCGCGACCTGCGGACACGGATGCAGCTCCGAAACGTGTGTCCGGTGACAACACGTTTTTGCTAATTTTCGAACCAAGTTTTTAGCACATTCTAGAAATGACCTTTGGCTTTCCAACCTGGTCTTTTAATGGACATAAATGGAACATTCATTCCGAATTAACTCGTAGTAGTTAATGAATGACCTTTCGTGTTTCTATTTTTCGTGTATAAGTACACGAGTTGTGGGCATAAAGAATACACAGAAAAATTGCATTCCAACGTCTTGCTGCTGCTGCTGATCTCCGTCTACAGCTTCATTCCGACCGGTTTTCAGGCAAGTATCTCATCCGGCTGTACACACAGTTTTGAACCGGTGTACCCTGGGAACAGACGTCGAATCTGTTTAAGGGAATTGTGTCAAACACAAGCCCGGTTCCTTCGTTTTCTTGTCTTCTATTTTCAGGGATCGTTCCTGCCATCAGTTCGTCATCCGGTTCACCGCGCCTTTGATTCGGTTAGATCGTCAATATATTTTGTATTCTTATTGTATGCTTCTAATTGAGTGACGATTAGTCATAATCGTTTTACGCATTATTTCCAACAAACTTAAACAGATTCTTCGATCTGTGAAACAATCTCTGATTTCTTGATATATACTTAATTTTTGGGAAGCACTCGTTGTTGGTTCTCTAAATTGGAGAATGGTTTTTAAATTCACATATTGTCGTGATACAAAATAATTGGGTAAAACGATTTTAATCTTCGTGTGTTGTATCTAGTTGTTGGTTCTAACATGCGTGTTACAACTAGATGTTTTATACCAAATGTATAAATGATTTATAATGTTATTGTCCAACATGAGTGCTACAAATGACGAAGTTTTAAAAACCGAACTTTATGTAAAGTTGTATTTTAAACGTGTCTTGATGATGTAATTAAGAACGTGTCTTGATGATGTAATTAAGAACGTGTCTTGATGTGATAGTGATGACCATTAATAATTTAATATGTTATTATTAATTATTAATAAAGGGTTTTTGGTCTACTATGTTTACAACCCTTGTAATGGGTCATCAAAAGAATTTAACAAGGTGTTAAAATTCGTTGAATCTCATTGCTAATCTTGTGAGAAATAGCAATTGTGAAAAACAACTTGGTGTTGTTTTCAAATTTATTGAGTTAAAGTATATCTATATAAAATATAGATGTATAATGACTTGGTGGTGTTGCTTTGAGCAGATTTGTTCAAAATGAAACAAGGACATGAAGAGATAACTACGTGGAGTTCCACTGAGGGAGTACCTCAAGATAGGACTCACGGAAATATCTTAGGATTCACTCCTTCAATGTCAGGAATGACTCGAGTGATTGCCTGTCGAGGGTGGTTCATAATGTCTGGAGCAACGATTCATGCATGCTCTAATCGTTATTCCTTTAAGGAATATCGTGCTGTCAAAAATCGCATAATGATGCTAGATGGCACTAAACACAAGGCGATTGGGATCGGGACTGTAGAATTAAAAGTGTCTACAGGATGTACCCTTACCTTGGAAGATGTTTTCCATGTGCCTAGTATCAAGAAGAATGTTATCTCTATGAGCAAGTTGAATATCGATGGTTACTCGATATTATTTGCATCAACGAATTCGTGGAGAATGTTTTGTCATCAGAATTCGGTTAAGTTCCATGCGGTAGGAACTGTTGTAGGAGGACTACATCGCTTAACTCTTTGGAGTGATGTTAAAGAGGTCATCGAGATATCTGATGACGAGAGTGTTGGGGATAGCAACACTATATGATTTTATGTTTTAATTAAATAAGACTTTATTTCGTTATGAAATAATTGGTTTATATAATACTTTGTCATGTTTTGGAATAAGTGTGTTTGTGGTTTGAAATTATTTTAATAAAATGGCTATGTTTGCTTTGATATTTGGTCTTTACAATGCAAATGTTTATTCAAATTATTTTCAACAAGATAACACAAGAAGTCAGATGCACATGTATAACTTCTGAGTTTAAATTAAACATGTAAATCATATATGAAACACCCCACACAATGGTAGATGATAAAGTGTATTAAAATGCACGGACATGGTATATCTTGTAGTGTTGATGTGCTCAACATATTACGGATGCACAAGTGTGAATTGTGATGTATGAATGCAAGATATGTTATTATGGATTACAATATATGGTATTGTAATTTATAAATTTGTAGAAATTTATGAAGGTCAAGTAGATGCGTCTACCACCTCAATGTTGTTGAACTATTAGAAGACTTGGTCTTCATTTGGGAGAGTATCCTAAAACATATAGTTCTAGAAAACAAGGGATGATACATCGCTTGTGTAATGGGTTGTTGAGTGTCAATTTAGTTGACTACATCTCAAAACAATATTGATTATATTCTGGATTCATTCATATTGGTTATGAATGCACTCACCAAATTTAATCGAATTAAGGCTCATGATGAGGCCTTCGAGTATCATTGGTGTTTTGGATACTAAGGTAAATAGGTTATGATCCTAAAACCGAATAATAGGTTATGTATGGTTTTGTAACATACATATGAGACGTACACAATGTTATTGGTCTAGTCTCACGAATTTGTCTAAATGAATGTGTGAATGTGGGAAACGGATATTGTGATATCCATTGAGGCTGTGATGAATCAGAATGATGCATCTTCTGTTCACATGCTAACGTATTGCAGTCTAAGGCATGCTAGACTAGCACTAGGTTGATTGTGAAGCTTTGTTAAGAGTAATCAACTATAACATTCAAGATACACATGAACACAAGACTGGATTTGTGTATAGACAAAGTTCAAGAAAGTCTACATTCGGTGTAAGGAACATGATATAAACTATGGAAAACTTGAATGACTAGATCATTAAAGTTGATATTACCTAGTTTTTCGACGCCTGTAGCAATTTTGATTTCTTCCGAACCACTAGTTCTTTCGAACAGGTTGTTCCGGACTTGTGTGGTCCTTCGGATAAGTTGTTCCGGAATCGTGAGGTTCTTCCGGAAAGGTGGTTCCGGACTCATGTGGGTCTTCCACAATTTCTAGAATTATGCTAGAGGTTAACTTAGAACTATTCTAAGTATGAGATGCTTGTGTGAACATACTTATGGGAAAAGCATGTGTTGCTTACATCAACTCTAAAGCACTCGTGAGCTAATATATATATAATGAGTTGAAGTTATGGACCGTAATGATACATTTATTATTCAAAGTGTGATAATAAGTGATGTCACATAAAGCTTATCAAAGTGCAGGCAATGTGGGGGGAGAGAGACCATTTGAGAAACAACCAGTGTGATGGTTGAAATGGCATAACCATAGAGAAAGGGAGAACCTTTCATCACCCCATTTGGATATCATCTAATGACACTTAAATGTGGGGGTGGCTTGCATTTGATATATATGTTTGGCAATAAGGATTGAAATCATATGACTAAGTGGAGTACATAATAGTCATAAGGATGTGTTCACCTTGGAAAGACTATAATGTGGTCACAAAGGGTACTTATTGCAAGATCAAGATTATAAATCTTGATTGCAAATTATCTTGGTTGGTTTGATGAATTGTGGGAACCATCTAGTTTATGATAACTGAGGGGTTGGCATCCCAGGGAAAGATCCGCTAGCTCCCATGCAGATGATATGCTCATTGATGTAAGTAATGTTAGGACGTCTTGGATGTAAGATTTGACATGAAAGACATGGAAATGACAAATGTGGTTTTGGAAATTCAAAAACACATGATCTGAAAGTGGACTTGTTTAAAGTCAAACCCACTTTGTGGACTAAAATTCTTGAGAAGTTATGGGAATGGCAAATAGTTTTGCAAATGGTTTTTGCAATGACTCTAATGTGGCTAGAACTACAAACTGACACGCGTCAGTATCTAGCTAAGAATAGAGGAGAGCTTGTTTGGAGTACTCAAGAATTATTGGTAGTCTGATATATCTGATGAGTTGTACTAGACCAGACTTAGTATACGCTGTAAGCAAGCTAAGTAGATACACGAGTAATCCAAGTTCAACTCATTGGAGTTGTGTGATTAGGTTACTTAAGTACCTAAGGTACACAAAGGAACACGGGTTGCACTATAACAGATATCCAACAGTGATTCAAGGACATTGTGATCCAAGTTGGATATCTGATACGATATTTGATACGATACTTGATACGAATGATTCCAGAGAAACGAGTGAATATGTCTTCACACTTGGAAGTGCAACCATATCGTGGAAATTTTCAAAACAAAAGGTTATTGTAGATCCACGATGGAAGCAGAATTCATCGGTTTAGATAAAGCTGGTGAAGAGGCATAATGGCTACGTCTATTGAGGATATACCAAGATGGCCTAAGCCGGCAACGGCCATATGTAGACATTGTGATAGCCAATCGGAAATTGGCAGAGCTCATAGCACAATGTATAATGGTAAGAATAGACATATAAGACGTAGACATAATACGGTACGACAACTAATCTCTACTGAAATTATCACTGTTGACTATGTGAAGTCAAAGGATAATATTGCGGATCCGCTGATAAAAAGGCCTAAGTAGAGAGTTAGTTCAGAAGTCGTCCATGGGAATGGGACTGAAGCCCTTGAAAGATTAAAGTTCATATGAAGGAAAACCTAACTTAGTTGACTGGAGATCCCAAGATCTGAGTTCAATAGGACAACCTAATTGTATGAACTATTGAGGTCACTGTGGGGGAAGAATTGATAACTCCACGCACTTTAAGAAGGGGATGTATAATTGGAATCGATACATCTCCTAGTCCATTCCTAAAAGTGACAAGTACGAGGTTAAGCCTATGGCTTTTAATGATTCAGCTGAGGCAGCCACACGTGGTGAATCACCTATGTGAGAGAGAAGTGGGGTCGCTTCGAAGGGTATTGAGAGGGGCACAATACCTAAGAGCTCTCGCAGAACCAGGCTAATGTTCATGACCATAACGAACATAACTATGAGGACTTGATGTTGTCAAGGAGAGTCTTGTGTGAAGCACATTGTCGCCTACACAAACGGCAGACGAGTTCAAAGGCATCGCCGCCTACTCAGAGCCAGTAGACTAAGTGTGTTTCATGAACGAAGGTTCAAAGGGTAACACCTACCTATCGTATGCAAGATTCAACTGTTGAAATTCGATCGGGATTAAGTTACTTCTGAGATCAACCTCCATTCATGTGGGGGATTGTTGGAAAATGTGTGTGAATGAGATGTTTATCTCAAAAGAAGTTTTGTTTAAGGTTGGAAAAATGTGATTTGAGCTATCCCACATTGGTGTGGGAACAAAAGGGTAATTGGTTTATAAGGATAAACCTCAAAGGCTTTGACATCACTTGTGTCATGTTTTACTCTAGCTCATACCCTCGCGCAGGGGGAGGTGCGAAAAATGGCCAATCGGGTCGAAATTCTGAACTCGTGCCCGCGCGACCTGCGGACACGAATGCAGCTCCGAAACGTGTGTCCGGTGACAACACGTTTTTGCTAATTTTCGAACCAAGTTTTTAGCACATTCTAGAAATGACCTTTGGCTTTCCAACCTGGTCTTTTAATGGACATAAATGGAACATTCATTCCGAATTAACTCGTAGTAGTTAATGAATGACCTTTCGTGTTTCTATTTTTCGTGTATAAGTACACGAGTTGTGGGCATAAAGAATACACAGAAAAATTGCATTCCAACGTCTTGCTGCTGCTGCTGATCTCCGTCTACAGCTTCATTCCGACCGGTTTTCAGGCAAGTATCTCGTCCGGCTGTACACACAGTTTTGAACCGGTGTACCCTGGGAACAGACGTCGAATCTGTTTAAGGGAATTGTGTCAAACACAAGCCCGGTTCCTTCGTTTTCTTGTCTTCTATTTTCAGGGATCGTTCCTGCCATCAGTTCGTCATCCGGTTCACCGCGCCTTTGATTCGGTTAGATCGTCAATATATTTTGTATTCTTATTGTATGCTTCTAATTGAGTGACGATTAGTCATAAATGTTTTACGCATTATTTCCAACAGAAATGCCCAGAAAACGAAGAATCAAAGCTAAAAATCTTCAAAATCTTCAAATACGGGAAAAACTCCAAAATTCCAAAAATAACTTCGGATCTTCATTTCTCCACCAGATCTGAAGATGTAGAACACTAAATAACATCCTGATGCACTCCCAAACATGAATCTATCATCCATATCATCAGAATCCATCCAGAAATGAAGGAAAAATAGAAATAAGTCTCTAAAAACTAAGTTTTCTCATCTTCACCATTCAAGCTCAAAATCACAGATTCGAGTGACCAGATTCACGGTGAGATGAATCTGATCGGTACCTGCTCTGATACCATTTGTTAGGACCGATTTTCACTACAAGAATCTCGATCTTGAGCAAGAACAATGTTCGGATTCGAAAACTCAAAAAAAAACAAATGAAGAAGATGATGATGATGAACCATGACTCACTCTCTCTCTAGAATGGAAATCTCACACTCTACAAGAAATTCATCATCTCCACATTCGGAGACTCTTTTACTTGTAATGGGCACCCTCACTATATATAGTGAGGGTGACTAACGACAGGAAAACATAACTGAATAAATGAAATTACAAGTAAAGTAAATAACATAAATTGATAATTAAATCAAAGCTGATTAAATTAATCCGAAGCTTGACTCGCTCGAACCGATCTTCCGTTGACTTTTACGTTGACCGTTGACCCGAACGGTTGACTTTTCCGGAAAACGGTCTTCGGTCCAATCTCGCAAGCCTCGAGCATCACAACCCGCGTCTCTGAATCAATTCACATGGATTCTTCAGTCGAATGCTTCGGTAAACAGATTTGATGGCGTCAGTCACATAGATTTTAAGTTCCAACAACTGAGTATGCCATGAAGTTCACTGAGTCTCATCTTTTTCTAGTTCTTGCATTCCCTGATGCTCACTGTGTAAACTATCCACACAGAAGGCAGGGAACGTAGAAACTTCCTGTTTACATCTACCTGGTCTAGTTTTACATCTACCTTTTGGAGTTCATCACGCAAAGAAACAAATCTTAAGTACTGGTTTTTCATTGTTTCACCAGATTTGAAAGTAAAGTTTTCATACTTCTGTTTTAAAACATATTTCTTGTTTTCTTATACTTCACTGGTTCCTTCATACATTTCACTTAAGGCATTCCACAGGTCAAATGCAGTTTTATATCCTTTAAACCCACTTAGGATGGAGTTAGGAAGTGCAGCCTGTAGAGTCCAATATGCCTTATGGTCAAATTCGAGAGCAGTATAGTCAGATTCAACATATTTGTCTAGTGGTTTAGGTATTTTGACTTCTGCATCATCAGCAGATGAAACCATGGGTGAGTAAGGTCCTTTAGTAAAAGATTTCCAAATACGTCGGTCCAAAATCCTAACAAAACCTTCCATCCTGAGTTTCCAGGTACCAAAGTCATCTGGAGTGAACATTGGCGGTTTGTAAGAAGAACCATTTGGACAACTTAGACTAAAATCACTCATTTTAAAAACCTTTTGAAAGAAGAAACAGCAAGGCTTGTAAAGTAAGCAAGTAAAGTATCAACTTTGAAGCACTGAAAGTCTTCAAAGTGAGAGCCAAAGCTCTGATATACCACTTGTAGGATCGTTATTAGTTAGAGTTAAACTAAAACAAAAGCCCTTTACTTGCAAATATAACCCTGCGGAATTAAAGTTATATTTCACTTTACTTAAGCGATATTTAGTTCTTCTGTATAATGTAAATGCTTGATTTGCAGAAAGATAGTAACAACGAAGTAACAAATACTCGGCACTATTTGCATTAACTCAAAGCTACACTACTACAAGTTGTTCAAGAACAGATGATCTGTAGACTATGAGCTAACTAAGATATATATAGTGCTGATGAGATCAATGACAGCCATTGATCTCATGCGATCTAATCTAGACCATAAAATATAAAGTCAAATACAAACTACCAAAAGAATAAACATTGACATTTGGAATATCTTGCGTGTTGGCAGCAACATACTACTTTAGGAGAGCAGCTTGAATCAGATATAGAAGCATACGAGAAGCTTTTGCAGGATTGGACTTGCTGAAAAGACATCTCAGGAAAAGTCCGGTTGAACTCATTATCTGGTGGATAATCGAGTTCACCCGGAATATTCGCTAAAGGACAAAACTGCTTCTTTCCGCTTGAACTGCCAGTTCCGCTTGAAGTGAGAATTCCGCATCAACTTCAACTTCAGCCAGAACATAACAAAATTGGCATTCAGCCGGAAATCTTCCAAGCGCAATATTCCTTACACTTCATTTATGACATACCGAATGGATGCACTGGGAGATATCTATGGGATACCTTTAGGAAGATGGGAAGGATTTCTGATGCTTATGTTCCGGGAAGAAGGGATTGGAGGGGAAGATGTTTCGGTTTTATTAGATTTCGGGATGTGGAAGATATGTCACAAAGACTAAGGGGAGTGAGAGTTGACGGGGCTAGGGTAATGGTGTATACCTCAAGATTCAAGCGGGAGATTGGAGGTCGGGTGGAAAAAATGCAGCAGGAGGTGGTTAGACCAAATCCGGTGGGGGTTAAAGATCTTAAAGGAGGCGAGGCCGGGCCATCAAAGAATACATGGGGGCAATGTCCGAATGCACTGGCGGCGGGATGGGCGGGTGTGAAAAACGTCGTCGGCCAGGAGGCGGATAAAAAGGAAAAGCTATCATGGGACAGGGAGGTGAGGAGGAGAAAACAAATGGTTGGAAAAAGGGGGAGGCTAGAAGATGTGTGGTGCTGAATGAAAAACCGGGATTATATCAACAACATTGTGAGGGTAGATCTCTGATCGGTGAAGTTCGTTACTTGGAGCTGTTAGAGGGTGTTAGAGAAGGGATTGTCTTCCTTGGTCATGAAAACATTGCAATTTCTTATATTGGTGGGGTGAAGATTCTGCTAACTTTTAAGGAAGGTCACATTGCTAGAAGATTCCTATATGATTAGAAGTCCGGCTGGGGAAGAATTTTCAGCTCTTTAAAATGGTGGGATGGGGCAAATCAGGAAATGGAGAGGATCGTTCGGCTTAGGACCATGGGAGTGCCTATAATGATTAGGGATGATACTACTTTTGACAAGATTGGGGAGATGTTTGGAAGAAGATTTAACTCATCGGATTTTTCCTGGGCGTTAGACGATAACTCAGTGGGAAGGGTTTGTATTACGACAAAAGAACTAAGTGGATAGATGAAATGGTTGACATTGTTTGGAATCACACGAGATTCTCCATGTGGGTGAGGGAAGATTCCGAATTCAGGAAAGTACCGGTGTTAAATGATCCTCCGAAGAAGGAAAAACTTGAGGCGATAATAGCGGAAGCTAGGAAGCGAACAGAGTGCAGTCGGGAGGCTAATGGTAGACGATTAAATTCGGTGGCGGGAGCGAGACTGCCGGAGTCACCGGAGGTAAGGGATGGGTCGGATACGGAAACGGCAAGGGAAATCGAAAAGGTCGGATCTGGGGCGGGGGGGGGGGGGGCGTTTAATGGATGCATGAAAGTTCCAAGAAAAGTAATAGAGTGTAGGGGGCCTGAAGGCAGCGATGATGTGGAATCTAGGGTTCCGGAAACTACACTACATTCTAAAAGTAAAGAAGGGGGGTCCACTGGAGGGGGTAGTAAGGGTCGGGAGGGAAATATAGGAGAGGGGAAGGATAGAGATCAGATTGGGGAATTAAAATCTGGGCCTGGGAGCATGGATATTCGGTCGGAGCCTGTTGACGTGGGCTTGAGGGATTATGGAGGTGAGGATAGGAATGATGTGGGCCTGGATTCTAAAAGTCACTAATGGGTCAGGGTCCGATAATAATTGAAGACTCAATTGAAGAAACGGTGGAAAAACCGACCGGGAATAAAAACGCGGATGGGAATTTTAATATCAGTTACGGTGATACGCAAGAGGGTTGGGGATCAACTGCCGAAGAGAGGGGAGGTTCGATGGCGATGAACCAGGAAAAGGTGGGTGAGGATGGGGACGATGTTGCGAGGTCGGCGGCGGATGGGTTTCCGGTTGGGAGGGGGACGCACGATGGGGTTATGGACAGAGAGGATCAATTAGCGAAGCTGGGGAGGATGTCGATGGGACCTGGGATGATGGGGGCTTTCTATCTATGTCGGATCTTCGTCGGGTGAAAAAAGCAAACTAGAAAGCAAGAGCCGAGAACCTTTTATTTCAACATCGGATGATGAAAGGAGGCAGCAAGTCAGGGATTGGGGGGTATTGTATAGGGCTTATTCTACCGCGTCTTCCTATCGTACGGTATCTGCTCAAATACGTGGGGGAGGGGGATGAAATCGGCGAAACAAGAAGTGGGTTTCGAAGGAGGTCAGGAACACGGTTGAGGTTGGGACAACCGTGGGTATTGGCATGGATGGTTTTAAAGAGGATGTCAGAGTGATAATTCAGGATGAAGGGGTTAACGATGGTCCTCCATGAATTGTCTTTCGCTCAACATAAAGGGGGTCAGACGTGACCATAAACACGCCTGGGTGAGGAAATTAAAATCTGATTATTCGAACTCTTTTATTGGTTTGCAGGAAACTATGGTGGAAGATACAAATGACATTCCGGTAGAGAGGTTATGGGGAAATCAAATTTGTGATCATGCTGAGGTGGCTACGGTCGGTAGATCGAGGGAATTATAAGCATGTGGGATCCTAATGTCTTCAGAAAAGAGGAGGTTGTACTCAACAGGAACTTTGTTGGGGTAAAAGGTAAATTAGTCGGACGTGTAGATGTATTGATTTTTATTAATGTGTATGGGCCGAAAACTCCGTGTCAAAAAAGAGAGGTTTGGAATGAGATCTGGGGTCTTAAACAGAAGTGACAGGGTAATTAGGTTGTTATGGGTGATTTCAACGCCATTAAATGTGAAAGGGAGAGGAGGAATTCTAAGTTTTGTAGGACTTCGGCTAGGGATTTTAATGAGTTAATTGGCAAATTGGAGTTGATTGATTCAAACATGGGGGGGGGGGGGGCATCAGTTCACGTATATGAATGCTAGAGGGGATAAGCTTTGTAAGATTGATAGGATTATGTTCTATAGGTATTTTTTAGGTTTAGGTCCTCGGGCTTTGGTAACGGCGCTTCCTCGCCTCCACTCGGATCATTGCCCTATCTTGTAAGAGGTGGGAACTGAGGACTTTGGGCCTAAGATGTTTAAGTGTTTCAATTCGTGGTTTTTGAGAAAGGATTTTGAGAAAACTGTTAGGGTGGCTTATGCGCTGGCTTCTAGGGGTGATGTGGAGGATAGAAACTTACTGATTAAACTTCAGGCAATCAAAAAGGTGATTAAAGAGTGGTGGGGTGAAACTAAATATAGGGAGGATGGGGAGAGAAGGGTATTGAAGGAATGTCTTGATATAATAGAGTTGATAGCGGAAAGGAGGGATCTTTCGGATAGGGAAAGGGAGGATAGGGTAGGCTGGATGAAGAGGTTTAATGAATTGGAAGATATAGGCACTAGAGACCTAAGGCAGAAGGCTAAAATTAAGTGGGCGGTTGAGGGCGATGAGAATAGTAGGTTTTTTTCATGGGGTGGTAAATTCTCGATACTTAAACAATAGGATTTCGGGATTAATGGTTAGGGGTCAATGGTGTACAAAACCTAGGTCGATTAAAGAAGCCTTGTTTTCACACTTTCAGGAGAGGTTCACGGAGCCGATGCTTAGGAGACCTAGAATAGATGGGTGGGGATTCAAGCATCTTAATGGGGAGGATGTGATGAATCTAACCCGACCGTTTTTGGCTCAAGAGATTAAACTTGCTGTGTGGGAATGTGGGTGTGAAAAAAGCCTGGGTCCTGATGGGTTCACTTTTGGGTTCTTCAAAAAGTATTGGGACATCTTTGAATATGATTTTGTGCGGGTGATGGAAAGGTTTCATGAAACTAGGAGGATTAGCAAGGGGTCTAATGCGGCGTTTCTAGCTCTAGTACCAAAGGTAAAAGATCCCCAGGGAGTTAAGGATTTTAGGCCCATTTCCTTAATAGGGGTAATTTACAATGTCATTGCAAAATGTCTGGCGGATAGGCTAAGTAAAGTGGTGGGAAAGGTGGTGAGTAACACCCAGTTTGCTTTCATTAGGGGTAGGTTTATTCTTGACGGGCCAATGATGGTAAATGAGACTATTGCATGGTTAAAGAAAGCAAAAAGGGAGGTATTAGTGTTCAAAGTGGATTTTGCCAAGGCATACGATTCGGTTACCTGGAATTTTCTAAAGGACATTATGCAACATATGGGGTTTCCTAGGTTATGGTGTCGTTGGGTTAGGGGATGCTTGGAGTCGGGGTTGACTTCAGTACTTGTGAATGGATCCCCGACGAAGGAATTTTGGGCTTCTAGCGGGCTTAGGCAAGGTGACCCGATGTCGCCTATGCTATTCGCTATTGTAATGGAGGCTTTGCATGTGATCACGGTGAGAGCAAGGGAAGTAGGTACTTTTAGGGGGGTGCAACTCCCAAATGGGGGTCCAGTTTTGACTCACTTATTTTTTTACAGATGATGTGGTATTTCTAGGGGAAGCTTCGACAGGTAACCTACTTAATCTGGCACGCATACTCAGGTGTTTCCATATTGCGTCGGGACTCAAGGTTAGTTTTCATAAAAGTATTCTCCTTGGGATTGGGGTTGAGGGTGGTGGGTTGGCTAATTTGGCAAATATGATCCAGTGCAAGACGGGGGTCTTTCCCGCGACTTACTTGGGGGTGCCACTTGGGTTTAATATGGGTAGGATTAACAGTTGGGAGGGGGTAATAAACAAAATTAATAAAAAAACTCTCAAACTGGAAAAGAAAAAATTTGTCGTTTGGGGGGAGATGCACGTTGGCTAAGGCGGTGCTTGGAGCGATACCTCAATACTATATGTCATTGTTCAAACTTCCGGTAAAAGTGGTTAAAAAAATTAAAGGGAATAGGAGAAACTTTGTATGGGGTGGGGATTCAGAGAGAAAAAAGATTGCTTGAATTTCTTGGAATACAATGATAGCGAAGAAGAAAGTTGGTGGGCTTGGGATTGGGTTAATAAGGGTGGCAAATGTTGGTTTATTATTGAAATGGGTTCATAGGTTAAAGGAAGAGGGGGATTCGATATGGGCGAAGGTGATTAAAGCGATTCATAGTGGGGTTAAGAAGTGGGAGATGTTCCCATGTAATAAGTTAGTTCAGGGACCATGGAGGCATGTTGTGGGTACTTTGGAAGACATCCGGAAGATGGGGGTGGAATCGTTAAGAATCCTTAGGTGTAAGGTTGGGGATGGGAGAAAGGCAGAGTTCTGGTTTGACAATTGGGCCGGGGTGGGTAGACTTAGGGATATTTTTCCGGAACTATTTAGAATTGAGAAAAGTAAGAAGGTTAAAGTGGGGGATAGGGTGAGGATGGAGGGGGAGAGCGTGAGATTCACATGGGATTGGGGGTCAAATGTGTGTTCGGGGCATATGTTGGAGCTAATTGAGGATTGTGAATTGCTGCTGGGAGAGGTGAAACTTTCTGAGGAAAGAGATAGATGGGGGTGGGGGCTCAACATGATGGAGGAGTTTGAGGTTGGGTTAGTTAAAGACTTGGTTCAAGACAAGATGTTGGGTTCTTTTGGAGGAAACTTTGTGTTGTTGAATTGGGTGCCATCTAAAGTAAACCTATTTGGGTGGAAAGCTTCGTTTGGTAGGATTCCTGTTAGGTGTGAACTAGTTAAGAGGGGGCTGCAGATGGAGACCGCTTGCCCGGTTTGTGAGCTGTGCCCAGAGTCGGTAGGGCATAGGCTGATGGGATGTGGACAATCGAGGAACATCTGGTTTGGCATCGGGCAGTGGTGTCATGCTCAAATTCCGTCTTGTGATTCGGTTGGGAAGCTCCTTGAAGATGTGTGGAAGATCTCGGTGGGGGAAGTGAGGTGTAAAATTATTTATGAAGTGTTTTTTACTGCATTATGGGTCCTATGGAATGCGAGGAACAAAAAGGTGTTTGATTAGAAATCTACGTTTGACTCGAAACTGATGGGTAACATAAAGGCCTTATCATTTCTGTAGATCAAAAATAGAAGCAAGATGTCCCACTTATCTTGGGACCGTTGGTCAATCTTTGCTAGTGACCTGTGAGGGGGGAGGGGGGCTGGGCGGTGTTGGGTGGTTCCAGGGGGTATGTACACTATGTTGGGTGGTTGCTGCCATCAATCGGTGGGCAGGAAAAATCATGGGTTGGGTTTGTGGCTGTGGGCTCCAAACTTTGGAGTGCTAGTGGGTTAGGTGGTCTCTCCTTGGTGTGGGTATTTTGGTGTTAGTATGTGCCCCTGTTAGTTTGTTGTGTCCTTCTGTGGTGTGAGTTTGGTGTGTGTTTTTCTGTGGTGGGAGAAAGGGTCGGGGCAGGGGTGATGAGGGTTGGGGGTCATGGGTGTTCACCTTGGATGGTAGTGGGCACATACTACTTCTTTTGCGTGGGTATTTCTTTTCGTGTGGGTGAGTGTCTCATGGGTCTCGTTTTGTGTGCGTATGATTGAAGTTAGTTTTACTAGACATGGTTGTTGTGTGGTTTTTTGGATGCTTGGTGCTATCAGCTATGGGTGGATAGAAAAGAAAAAGGAAAAAGGAAAAAGAAAAAGGGGAAAGCTAGTGATAAATGAAGAAAAGGAGATACTGTGTTGGGTTGTTTTGAATGGATAATGTCTGGGTTGTTCCTTGGTATATGGTGAGTTTGCTGGTATCTTTTTGTGGAGATAATAGAAACAAGTATTTGTCAAGGTGGTTGGTTGAGACTCTACTCTTGCTGATCACTATCAAAAAAAAAGGAGGTGTCTATTCTAGATCATGTACGTCAATCGGCGGCAGTTTGGGTATATTAGCTGGGTGGGGGGATTTTGGATAAACAACTTTTAGGGTGTGTGTGTTCCTTGGGGTGAGTTGGCCAACCGTTGTGGGGGCGGGGGTGCGTGCGTATTGGTGTGAGTATTCAGTTTGGACTCTATATGTGATGGTGTGCTTGGTGTGTGCTCGTTTCTGCGGTTGGTTATGCTCTTCGGTTCGTGTCTTTTTCTTTCGTGTGGGGTCATTTTTTTCGTGTCGGGGGGTATGACTTTCCTGAATAGTCCACATTTGGGGTTTAGGGTAGCGGGGATATGTTGGGGTAAACGTGATGCTGCTGAGGTGCTATCTCCAATCTAATTCTTGGCTGTTGTGTTTAAAAAAAAGTGAAACTTGAGTTGTATAAGTGGATTGGACAGTGGGATGCTGCACTTGGAGGTGAGGATTGTTAACACTGCATGGGTTGGGACTGTGAAGTAATGAAGCTAGGTGTTTCTCCTAATTGTGATGAACATCGGGGTGATTATGGGTCTTTTATGATTGTTGTCAATGGAAGTTATGGAAGACGGAGCTGAAATATGTGGTGGCGTTTCATCCCTGTTAGCGCTCTCGTGTTCCCTTTTCCGCCTCGTAGCGGGTTAGTGATCTCGTCGGGGGGTCTTGTAAGGGTGCGCCCATCCTCCCTGTCAATTGTATCCTCCGTCTGCGGGGTTGGTTCGGGGAATATGAGCGTGCTCTATCGGGGGTTGACATTTCTAGGTTCTCGTGCAGTGTCGGTTTATGGGATGGGTCATGTTTCTACATCCAATGGTTATTGCATGAAATCTTGTTTGATGGTTCTTGGGTGTTGGGTTCAAAGAGGTTTGAAGGCAAGAAAAGGAAAAGTATTAGATGTGGGTGGTTCCCCTGGGTTATAGATACTTCATTTGTGTTGTTTCGTATACCGGTTTTGTGGTACAATTTGGTTAGTTTGTGTTTGGATTAGGTTGTTGTTTTTCCTTGTTGTTGTATTTGTTTTTGTTCTTTTGGACCTTATGTTGGTTTTCCCAGCCTCTTGCTGGCTTGTTTTATGAAAGTATTGTCGTTTCAAAAAAAAACTACGATATGGATTGTACTTGTAATATACATAACTGAACTATGAATAGAACTGTTGTATTCGTACTGCATGTCTATGCTAGTTGTAGATATGTACTTATGTGAACTCACCAATCTTTTGGTTGACACTTCCTTTTTAAACATGTTTCTCTCAGGTCGCAAGTGTTTGAGTATCACGAGTATGCATGCATGAGCCCTTAAAACCCTGCTATGGTTTTCTATGGAAGTTACGTTGTTTCAAATAACAAAGTTTCACGTAAATACTAAACCTTTTGTTTATGCTTCCGCATTTTGTAAAACTCTGAATTTACGTTATATATTAACATAATGAAAATATTTTGATATTTAATGGTTGTTTGGTGTAACTAAAGGACTGGGATCCTGGTTTGCTCACACCCCACACGGTAAAACTCCATTAACGGAAATTGGGGGTGTGACAGTTCATGTAGGGTTCATGTGCTTTTTATCATATTCATCATCATCAGTGCTTTATCATATCCATCATCATCCGTGCTTTATCATATCCCACTCCGCCACCCCCACCCCCCCCCTATAAGCCTTTGCATCTGTCATCATGGGTTTCATGTGCTTTATCATATCCATCATCATCAATGCTTATTTCTTGTCATGTGTATTGTGGTCCTTTTTCATGTTATGCCACATTATGCTACTCTTAAGCGTGTAAGCATTCACGGAAGGTTTCCTAAAAGTGAGTGTATACCCTAAAATTTGAGGTTTGGTTGTGAGTAGAAGAGAGAGGAAAAGTTTAGCAAATCTACATATTTGGACAAAAAAACTGGTGATTTGCTAAAATTTAGGGTTTGATTGTGATTCAAAGAGAGAGAAAATGTAATAATAAGGGTATAAAAAGTATTATTTAAGTGTGGTTGTGAGTGAAAGAAAGAGAAATAATAATAATAAAAGTACAAATTATATGAATGACGATGGAAAACTTACCGCGAATGCTTATACCATCAGATACATATACCATCAGATCCGTCACATACTTGGTGTCAATAAACAAGAATCGTTTGGACTGGAGGGCTCGAAGAGAGAGAGAGTGGGAAGGAACAGTCAAGGTTGGGTGATGGATGGCAACAAGTGTCCCGGAGAAGATCGATCAATAGGAGATTGACGCATTCAATTTTTTTTTCTAATTTCTCGGATTCAACAACTTCTGAGGAGATTTAGAGGGCTGCTAGACACTTGGGAAGTATTAACGATGTGTATATTGCGAGGAGGAGAAGGTATAATAATGAGATTTGGCTTTATCAGAATCAACAATGTCAAAGACATGGAGAAATTGGAATTGGGGTTGAACGAGGTTAGAATCAAGGATCGGAACCTTAGGGCTAACTTCTCTCGTGTTCCTTGGCCATCGAGTCAATGGTCTAAGGGCAACGGGCAAGCTGATGGAGGTGTAAGGCCGCATTTAATCAAATTGGTGGCACCATCTTCCTCTAAATGGAAAACCTTCTCGATTCCGGAGGAAGCCGGATCTTACCCTGCTTCGTTTTTTGGTCGTACCCTCTTGGGAGAAGCTCAGGATGGCGGTTCGTTATGTAGCGTTAAAATGCTGAAAAATGAAGGAGGGGTTTCTGATTTTGATATGGTGTACGCAGGTGGCTTGTATGTCCTTCTGGTGTTTAATCAAAATGCAAAAGCAGAGGAGTTTCTTGTTGCTAAAGATCAATGGTGGAGGAATTACTTTTCCAAGCTGGAAATTTAGAATGGTCAATCCTTTCCCAGGTTTCGAATCGTCAGCTTAAGGATCCTGGGAGTTCCTTTACATATTCGAGATGACATTACGTATGATTCCATCGCCAAGGGTTTTGGTCGGATCATCTACGGGTGTGAATTTTTTACACGACCCGAAAACACGACACAGACTGAACCCGAAATTTGTAGATTTGGGTTTAGTATAAAAGGGTTCGAGTCAGCTTCAGGTCGAACCCGCTAACCCGTTTAGCTAAACGGGTCGTGTTCGGGTCGAATCCATCAGGTTGGCGGGTTAACCCGTTTAACCTATTTATTTAATATTTTATACTTTTATATGTGTTTTATTTTATAAAATAAGATGATATTATAATTATTATTAGAGTTAAAATCTAAAAAGAGAAATTCACATAAGTTTTTATGATTAAAATATAACTATTTTACGTATATTTTTAATTTTTAATATTAGATTATAATTTTAGAGCATTAATATGTTTAAAAAAATAAAAAAATCCGGGTCAAACGAGTCGTGTTCGTGTCAACCCGATGATATTCGTGTCGTGTTCGGGTTAACGTGTCCCACATGATTTTCGGGCTCGGGTCGTGTTCGGGTCCGGGTCAAAATTTTAGAGTTCGGGTCGAGTTGACCCGCTAACACGACCCCTTTAGCACCCCTAGGATCATCTGGTCATCTCAGTCGTCTTGGATGTTGGAGGTTGGTTCGGGGGTCTCGGTTCATGTTTAATCTGAGTCTTCGGAAACTATTAACGAGACAGTGGTGATCAAGTGGAAGGACACAATGCATACTGTTATGGTGAAGGAGGAGGGGGTGTCGTGGATCCCTATGTTCTCGGATGAGGATCTGGTTCCGACATCGTCTTTTTCGCCGGAGGGTAAATTCCGATGTGGATGCAGAGGATTGGGACGATGAGATTGTATCGGAAGCTTTGGGAGACAAAGAGGCCTTGTGTCACATCCCCAATTTCCACTAACAGAGTCTAACCGTGTGGGGTTTGATCCAGACCAAGATCCAAGTCTTTAGGTATAAACAAGCCATAAATGAGAGATAAAATAGTCATATAATGAATTTTTACAAAACAGAGTTTAAATAGCAATTTAGCGGTAACATTTAAAAGTTTACAAAGTTGTAGTTTTACGAAAGTTAGTACTGAAAGTCTTCGAAATACATTTCCCAAAAGATTTTACAAAGAGAATATTGCCAACGCCCGTGCCTCTAAGATCCTCCAAACGACCTGCAAAACATTCAACAATCAAGTGTCAGCCAAAGCTGGTGAGTTCACTAAAGCAGTCTACACTTCAACGTGTAGACCAAAAATGTATACGAATAATGAAAGACCAATTCGTAAGTTAAAAGTGTAAGTTGCAAGTAATATTCATATCATTAGGTAGCTAGCCTATGCTTATGTTCACCTGAAAATTCGCGACCAAAGCTGACTATGCGACACAAGTATTAGCTTGTACGATTTGGCTTCCCCGTGTCTTCCGTGAAATCGGGAGGGTGCATCCCGTACACCGCTGAGCGGCGAAAAAACCATTTTTCAACTCTTTGACAACATAAAAAACCAAAAGCTCTGCCCTCCCTCTCTATCTATCCAAGGGGTGGAAGGGCAGAGTCCTTTGGTGTCCCCCCAGTTAAGAATTGGGGCCTCGCAATGGGTGTCAATCCCCAGTAGTACTACTCAAAATTACCTCGTTATTCATTCTTAACGGCCCGAGAAAGTAAGACTTTTTGTAATTAAAATGCATTTCAATGAAACATGTAATATATGTCGGATAATTACTTAAACATACAGAATACCTTTGTCATTGCATTGCCACCCTTTACCAGATGCAACTATTTGTGTGTTATCATCCTCAACCGGATATAACTAAATGAAGTAAGTGAAACTCACATTAGGTTGCACTGGTATACAACACTTGCCTTTAGAGTTGGTTATGAGTGACCTATTTTAATGAATACGGTCTAACCAAATTAGAGGTTGTCGCTAGGACGAATTGCTTATCAATAACTAATTATGTTATCATGCATTAACCTTGGTCCTAAAACTTTAACATAAGTCTTAAACATTTAGGAGAACATAGATGCACATTTCCAAGGCAAAATGCACAAATGAAAAGTTCCCATTAAAACCACTTAATATACCATTTGTAGATATGCATAATTTGCTCCATACTTAGAGTTAGTTTCTAAAATTTTGCAGTAATACACTTCCCAACCTTCTAAACATGTTGCAAAAAGAATCATCTCAAAAGGTTAAGTATCGAGTAAGTTATGTGGTTTTGAAGTTGGCTAAAAATAACTGTTGTTGCTATTTGGAAAAACAGTGAGACTAGCCTTGAAAAATCCATAACTTGATCAAAACTTGTAGTTTGTTTACCAAAACTTCCAGATCATGGTATTAATATATAACCATCATTTTCATCCAAAAACCCCTTCTTTAATACCCGAGAATCATGCCCAACAAAATAGCACAAGTTTACTATTGCTGAATTTTGAAAGCTCTGCACACCCAACTTGTAGCAGCTTTTTCAGTGACCAAACGGAGGTCTTAGAAAGCGTGTGAGTAGCCAAATATAAGCTAAGACATAGAAATTTCCTATGGAAAAAGAATCACTTGATTTGTATAAAAACTGAGTGTATGACCTGTACAAGACGACCCAATTATTCTGACAGAATCTGTCCAAAAACGGGTAATTGCAAAATATTTGTTTCAAAGGTTTTGGTTAACAATTTGATCTTCAAACTTTTTTATAGAAATTAGTAATACCCAAACAACATTTCACCTAAGATTTACAGCCCTCATAGCATCCATATGATGTTCATAACAAGGTTAAAACATGAAACTTGCATATTACCACATACACCTAAAACTCATGTTTCTTTACCCCAAGCATTTAACAAGAACACCTCGTGGCAGATTTTTCATCATAAACACAACCCCTAAGTCAACCTATGTTCAGCTCCAAATCATTATTTGACAAACTTCAACAATAAGCATGTTTCATGAGCATTTATACACACCAAAGAGCACACAAACACAAGATTAACACATGCATTTAAGTAAATTCAACAACAAAAAAAGTTCTAGGGCTTACTAGGTGAAGAAGAAGGAGACGAATGATGATGATGAGATGGAATTGAAGCTTCCCCTAGCTTTCTTGAAGCTTGTATGAGGTTAGGAACCCAATTTCTTGCTTGATTTGTGGCACTAGTACAAAAATGACCTTCGGTGACACTCAAAAAGTGTGACTATATGTGATTAGTGACATTTTTTTTCCGTCCAATCCGTGACCAAAAGTCGCGCCATTTTAGGCATGATATGGTGACATTAAATTTCAGTGACCGTATGGTACCAAAAAATGTGACTGTAGATAAAAGGTGTGACTATAGAGTAGCGATTTTTCTTTCAGGATCAATGAATTTATCGAATAATGTCACCGTAAAACCATTTCTGGTAACACTTATTTATTTTGTAGTGACAAAGTGTTCCCAAATGGTGACATGTTGTTCGTGTTTACTGTGACGTTTTACTAACAATTGGTCACATAACTTATAATTTCGTGTGACTATTGTTTAGGTTTTAGAGACACACAATTTTGTTATGTGTGACCATATCACGATAGTTGATGTAGAAAAAGTAGAAAGTGTGACTATTTCATAGTTTATAGTGACACAAAAATGTCTTAAAGTGACTATTGGTTGGAAAATGGTCACAATTAAACACCTGGTTGTTAATATAAAGTAACCATTACATCTCTTTAGTGACATAATGTTGCCAAGTGGTCACATTTTTCACGTTCACTGTAACGTTTTGTTAACATTTGGTCACATAACAAATATTTAGGTGTGACTATTGTGTAGATTTTAGAGACACATAATTTTGTTATGTGTGACCATATCATGATAGTTTATGTAGATATTGTTTGAAGTGTGACTATTTCACAGTTTTTAGTCACATAAAAATTTCTTAAAGTGACTATTGATTGGTATATGGTCACAATTAAAGACCTAGTTGTTTATATAAAGTAACCATTATATACCTTTTGGTCACATAAGAGAAATATAAATATGACTAGAATATTTCTATAATGACATTAAGTATGTGTAAGTGTCATTTTTTGCTAACCTTTAGTCACATTATTTTTAAGCTTTTGTTATTAAATGCCCACTTAGTCACATATGTTACTTAAATACATCACCCTAAGACACTTTTAGTCACACTTTTAATTTCTATGTGACTGTTTATGTATTTTAGACTCAATTAATTACGTAAATTGTGACTATATGTTGTTAATAATAACATAGTTGTTAATATAGAGTGACCATATCATACCTTACAGTGACATTGAACAAATAAAAACGAGACTTGAAACATGTTATAGTCACATTAATTAGTTGTAAGTGTCACTTATGTTATAGCTTTAGTCACATTAATTTTGAATATTAGTTTTCGCATTTGCTATATAGTCACATTTGATACATGCAAAAATGACGGTAAAAGAGTTATAGTCGCAGTTTTATTATTCGGTGTGACTGATTTTGTGTTTTAGATACACAATTGTTAATATAAAGTGACAATTGTGTAGTTTTTAGTCACATAAAACACAATCATAAAAATAACACCAAAAATGTAAAATAATAACATTAGCATACACTATTAAAAAAAATTAAAATTGTTCCACAAATATAAATTCTCGTGTTAAAAAAACATAAAATGGATCCTAATCTAAATCATCCTAGGCCTTATTCTTCTTAGATTTCTTCATCTTCGCGATGTCGTCTCTCGTTATAAATTTCCTTTTCATCTTTTGCCCCTGGACGAATTCATCTTCATTCTCTTCTACTGGTGTAGTAAGAACTGGATCCTGAATCAACAACATTCATACAGAAAAATTGAAACAATCAATAAATGATAACTAATTAAGTTTGAACAATAATATAATGTACTATGAAAGGTAAGTAATTAAAGGAAACTAACATTTGATTGATCAAGGCAAAGGTTCTTTGGCCAAGGAACAAAATTGTTTAGTGCTTTTTCCATTGTTTTGACATCATCTACCTCAAATGGTAAAAACGATGCCGGTACTTTAACTTCATCAACTGACACCTTGTAACAGTCATCTTGGAGTGGAACTCCATGAATGTATTGTCGTTCTTCGGACAGGTAAACGGTACCTAAACCAACAATTTGTCTCTTGGTTGGGTAGGCTAGTTTACATTTGATCTGCTGCAATGATTATGTCATATTAACATAAATAAAGGAAAAACTAAAACACACATATTCGTCAAATTACATACCTTTATGATTCCATCTGAAGGTGTCGTTACCGCCACAGGAGTTAAAGCATCTTTTTTTTTTGCTTCAGCCTTATTTTGCCTTGTTTTTGCTGCTTCCTAAATATAATTACACAATTCAAACACAAAAAAAATAGTAATTGCTGATTTCAAAATAAAACAAATAAAATCTAAAACAATTACTTACTATGGATCCAGCCCTCGTTGAATCCTTCCGTGTGAATTTATTAGCAGTCGCATTCGATGGGGCCTTTTTTTGGTTTTCTTTGCGGCATCCTACATATATATAATATTACATAAGCAACACATTGCAGATTATACATCACTGATCAAATGTAAATGAAGTTAAATTTTAATAATTAACTTACTGGAGTTACTTTTGTATCTGCTAATTCTTTCTGACTGATCATGTCAGGTTGTGAATCAGCTCCCGATGGAGTTACCGGCACATTTGTAATCGAAGGACTTAACTGAGCTGGAGACGTATTGGCAGGAGTTGCCCAATTTCCCTGATCAAAAGTAAAGTAGATGTAAAGTTTTATAAATGATATCCATATATCCAATTAAAATGCATTTATAGTCAGATTCACTTACCTGCTGCCCCTGAGGTGGAAGGGTGGCTAATAAAAAAACTAACTTTTTTTCATTTTCAGCCATCCTTTCATTCAACGCGTTTATTTGTTCATCCTTTTCCACATTTTCTTGTTTCTCCTTCTCTAGTTGAGCCTGAAGCACATCCAGCTGCTGTTTCATGGACCCTCGCTGTCTTGGAACATTAAAAAATTTACTAGGGTTGACTCCCGTGCCAACACCTCTCAACGACCACATTTTTCCTTCCCTAAGACAACTGTCATGGCATCATTGCCTGGATCAAGTTTGAGCTGTCCATCAGTGATCTTTTTTTCAGTTTTCATCTATACAAAAAAAGTGTCATAGACATTAATACAATTTCGTATATATTAATCACAGTGATAGAGTTAGCAAAAATAAAGCTGCAGTCAACTCACTATTTCTGCTGCTATTGCTTTAGCAGCTTCATCTTCTATTTCGCCCGCTTTATTCTCACGCGCTTTGTACCACAGCAGTGACCGGGAAGGCATTGTGCCTGCATCGATTACCTTACTTTCAACCTTGTCATAATTGACAGAAAAAAAATCATATTAGTAAGAAAGCACAGAATTTGATGTTTTAGTTCTAAACATGTAGGTAGTGTGAAGGTTGAACACCAACCAGTTTCTGTTCAAGCCTAGCATATCCACCCCGCCCTAAGCGGTGGTTATAGATGGACATCGAACGAGCAGTTTTCGACCTCCCCGAAACAGCCTTACAATAAAACAAGATCGACATTAATTTCTTAAATCAAATAAATATTAAAATGGCATAAATTACAATTATGGAGGTAAAAGGAAGATTTAAACCTTGTATTGATTAGATTGTGTGTAGGCGACAAAATTGTCCCAGTCTTGTTGGTTACGGAGTATAGTCCTGTACCGTCTTGGGATTTTTGCCAACTTGTTTGGTTTACCAAGGTTAGGTAGTATGTCTTTTTCGTACAGCTTATTTCTAAAGCTGCGCAATAGCATCCCGAGGCGATTCATAACATACTTTTTCCTACCTTCATCAACCTCGTAATAACGCTGAAATAATAATTACCAACATATTATAATTTGAATGAAATTGCAATGTATAATATTAATAAAATTAGCTACAAGTGCAAACAAAATTCTATAGTTATACCGTTATCAAAGCCCATAGCTTGTCTCTCAGTTCCTTTGATACGTGCTTCCAATTGAAAACACTTAAACCTACATTCTCACGGACTAGATCTCCTAGAAAACTTATAAACTCTGAATTATACCTTCCGCTAAACCTTCCATAGGCATCAAACTTGACTCGGCGTTTTTTTCCACCCGAGTTTGTGTACGCGTTTTTCATCTTGGACAGTCTAGTCAAGCCCCTCTTGGCTTTAATTTTTTTGGGATTTAGACATTCCAATCCAGTCGCCGTAATTGTTTCTCCGTCTGAACTTCCTTCACTGTCACTGTCACTCGAATCAGAAATGTTGGCTTCATTGTGTTCCTCATTGGCTTCTCCCGAATCATAATCGTATGCGTCATCATCACTGTATGCCTCATCGTTTTGCATGGTGCGTAATTCGTTATTTTCCATTGTGTTTTCGGGTTCCATGATCTAAAATTACACAACAGATACTAATCACGATTGTAAAATCATAACCAAATTACATCCATGTTCAACAAATAAATATAAAAAAATATCACGTACCTCTGTAGAAGATGAGGACTGAATAAATTTTTTTCCGACGACTGCAGTGATTCCCCAATTCGTGAATATAGTTTTGGTGAATAAAGTTGGTTTATCATGGTAACGTGTAAATCGGAGATTGAAAACATCACGGCGGTAAAACGAAATTCCAAACTCATAATTGGTTTCGGAGGGAATAGTTTAGAAAATTGATGAAACCCTACTGGAATTTTCGGAGGGAAGATTTGGATTATGAAATTTTCGATTCCGAAATTCAAGTTTATGATGATTTGAAACATGTTTGGAAACTGGGTTCGTAAATATGGGAACAGATCGACCGACAATTATTGAAGATAAAAACCTTAAATGTTTAAAAAAACAACGAGAATTGGGAAAATAATACTATATTTTGTAAAAGTATGTCAATTTAGTATGTTTAATAAACTATTATTATACCCAATTAAACTAATATATTTTGTAATAAAAAATTGTAAACTTACTCATAATTATCTCTTAATAAAATAATATACTAAAAAAACATAATACTATATTTTATAAACGTATGATCAATTTATATATTCAAAAAAATACTATTATACCCAATTAAAGTATTATATTTAGAAATAAAAAAAATATACCCAATTGGGTGTCTCATTATACCCGACTTGGCCTCATTATGTCCAATTAAACCTCATTATACCCAATTGGGCCTCATTATAGCTAATTGGGCCTCATTATACCTAATTGGGCCTCATTAAAACCAATTGAGGTCTTGAGGATCATTATGCCCAAATTATGATGATTATGCCCAATTGTGATTAGTATAGTCAATATTAGAGCATTATGTCCAATTTTGATGATTATACCCAATTGTGGTTCATTATACCCAACTAAGGATAAGTGTACCCAATTGAGGATCATTATGCACAAATTATGTTCATTATGCCCAAATTATGATGATTATTGCCACTTGTGGTTCATTATACCCAACTTAGGATAATTACATCCAATTGAGGGTCATTATGCCTAAATATGTTAAATATGCCCAATTGTGGTTCATTATACCCAATTGAGGATCATTATGCCCAAATTATGATGATTATTGCCACTTGTGGTTCATTATACCCAACTTAGGATAATTACATCCAATTGAGGATCATTATGCCTAAATATGTTGAATATGCCCAATTGTGGTTCATTATACCCAACTAAGGATAATTGTACCCAATTGAGGATCAATATGCCCAATGATGATTATTATGCCCAATTGGCTCATTATACACATTGGGCCTCATTATACCCAATTGGGCCTCATTATACCTAATTGGGCTTCATTATGTCTAATTGAGGATCATTATGCCCAATTGTGGTTCATTATACCCAATTGAGGATCATTATGCCCAAATTATGATGATTATTGCCACTTGTGGTTCATTATACCCAACTTAGGATAATTACATCCAATTGAGGATCATTATGCCTAAATATGTTGAATATGCCCAATTGTGGTTCATTATACCCAACTAAGGATAATTGTACCCAATTGAGGATCATTGTACCCAAATTATGTTGATTATACACACTTTAACCTCAAGTCATCTTGATTATAGCCAATTGAGCCTAATTAGATAATTACTTTATTTTAACTGTGGATAGTGGAATATTATTCATTTAAGTAGTATTATTAACTTATATATATATAAATATATATATATATATATATATGTATATTTAATTTATGTTATCCTAAAAAATAATTAGATTATAAAATATAACACTTTAAATGATGGATTTATGTTATCCTATAAAATAATTATATAAAAAAGATAACACTTTAAATGAGGGATTCTCATATTTAATAAAAAAAACACCTTAATTGAGGGAATCGTATATTCATTAAAATAAACCCTAATTAATAACCGTTAACCTATTCACAATTCGAGCACAACCCCTTCGAGCCAAAAAAATGATGAACACACATTCACTCACAGCAAATTCGGTCAAAAAAAATTCTGAAGCCATTCGATCGAAATACAAGGTATGTTTGATTTCCCCATCATTTTATTTACATGATTTTTTAATTTTAATTTTCTTCGATTTAGTGAATTTAACTGTGGTTACGATTTGGTACTGATGTTGGAGATGGACAAATCTTGGATGTTGAAAGATAGAAACACAAAACCTTATATCGATGGAGTTGGAGCTTTTATAGATTATGCAGTTCGAAACATAAAAATATCACAGAATATGGACACACGAAAAAGTATTGAAAAAATTAAAATTCCATGTCCATGTACGATATGTTTAAACCACATGTCTCTTGATGTGGAGGAGGTATCTCTTCACTTATTCAGACATGGAATAGATCAACTCTATACCTTATGGATTAAGCACGGAGAGAAGGCTGATGAGCCTTATGAAGACAACTACACGAGTGATTTTACGTCGGGCATTCCAACTGATGCCGCCGAAACAATTGAAATGGTTGAAGCTACGGAAGAAAATTTCATGAATCATGAACATGAGAAGTTCATAAAACTGATTGAAGATGCTGAGAAGCCACTTTACAAAGGGTGTCCCGACTTCACAAAGTTGTCCGCGCTGGTACACCTCTTCAACTTGAAGAGTAAGTACGGAATTTCGGATAAATGCTTTACAGAAATATTAGTTTTGGTAAAGAAGATGCTGCCCGAAGACAATGAGATGGTGAACAGTACATATGAGGCTAAGAAAACGTTCAAAGCAATGGGTTCGGGATATACGAAGATACACACATGTATCAACGACTGCATACTATACAGGAACGAGTACAAAGATATGCAAATATGTCCCACTTGTGGAAAATCCAGATGGAAGGTGGACGACATAAAAAAGGTTATATACGAGAATGTTCCTGCAAAGGTGTTGTGGTACTTTCCCATAATACCACGGTTGAAACGTCTATTCCAGTCACCGACAACTGCATGTAATTTGAGATGGCACGCAGAAAGTAGAATACAGGACGGTGTTTTACGTCACCCGGCAGACTCAACCGCGTGGTCTGTTATAGATGACAGATATCCAGAGATTGCTAATGATCCAAGAAGTTTGCGTCTAGGCATTTCCGCTGATGGGGTAGACGTTAATCGAGGAAATCGAAACCACAGTGTATGGCCAATTTTATCGGTTATTTACAACCTTCCACCTTGGTTGTGTATGAAAAGGAAGTTCATCATGCTTGTATTATTGATATCGGGAACACCGGGTAACGATATTGATGTTTTTTTAGAACCGTTGGTTGAAGATCTACAAATCTTATTTGAAATAGGAGTCGAAACATACGATGCATATTTAAAAGAAACGTTTACACTACGTGCTGTTGTGTTATGGACGATAAACGATTATCCTGCCCTTGGTACACTTTGTGGCTGTCCATATAGTGGATTCAAAGGTTGTGTAGTGTGTAGGAAAAAAACACACTGTATTAGACTACCTAAGTCAAAGAAACAAAGTTATGCTGGACATAGACGTTATCTACCCTATGAACATCCGTTCAGACGTCAAACTATGACATTCAATGGACAAAAAGAGCTAGAAATTGCAAAGGAACCTATGAATGGGGAAGAAATATATAACGAGGTACAATATGTTGTTAATAAATGGGGTAAGGGTGATAAGATAAATAATGATCTTGAAACACAAAAATCAAATGGAAGAGGTGGAAAGATAAAAAGGAAAAGGAGAGCAAAAGAAGTAGGTACATCAAACGATACCAACAAAGAAGACACGTACTGGAAGAAATTTAATATATGGTATCGGCGTCTAAAGTATTGGCGGTATAATTCTGTCAACCACTGTATAGATTTTATGCATATAGAAAAAAATGTTGCTGAGAGTCTCATTGGTACACTGTTACATATCCCTGGAAAGACAAAAGATGGATTGGAGGCTCGGTTGGATTTGGAGTCATTTGGTTTAAGACCAGAATTACAAGCTAAGAAAGATGGCAACAAAACAATACTTCCGGCAGCTTGCTACACATTAACATCCGAGGAAAAAGACAAATTCTGTGATACTTTATACAAGTTAAGGGTTCCACAAGGGTATTGTTCTAATTTTTCTACTTTGGTTAGTCTAAAGGATAGGAAGCTTATCGGACTAAAATCACATGACTACCACATGCTCATGCAACAGTTTTTGCCCGTTGCAATACGGTCTATTATGCCGAAACACACAAGAAATGCTATTATAAGGTTTTGAATTTTATCTTTTATATATCATTTAAACTTACATTATGATTTTATGTCTCTGATTGATTTTATTTACGTTATACATTTTGCTTTTGTGTATCAGATTTTGCTTCTTTTTCAAATCTATTTGTAGCAAGGAAATCAAGGTGGAAGAGCTTGATAAATTGCAAGCAGAATTATGTGTTACATTATGCCTTCTAGAGAAATACTTTCCCCCCTCATTTTTCGATGTTATGGTTCATTTGACCGTGCACCTTACAAGGGAGGTAAAGTTATGTGGTCCGGTATGCTTTAGGTGGATGTATCCTTTTGAAAGGTGTATGAAGGTTATAAAGGGACACGTGCGAAACAAAAACAAGCCAGAAGGATGCATTGCCGAAGAGAATGTTGCAGAAGAGACGATTGAGTTTTTGAGCGAGTTCCAAAAAAAACTGACCACTATTGGTTTACCACCTGACAGGCATAAAACATTTGCAAATAATGACATTATTGAAGGTAATAGGGACGGGAATCCACTATCAGCGGGTAAACCAACGGAAGTATCTTCAGATATCTTCATGAAAGCTCATTTCTTTGTGATGCAAAATACTTCTGAAGTTGAACCTTATATCGCGTAAGTCTTATTTACATGTATTTTGTTACTTTATATATATATATATATGTATGTATATATAATATAATATTTATTTTACAGTCGGCATATGAAATATCTGGAAGAAAAACACATTTCTAAAGGAAAAGGATGGCTAGAGAAGGAGCATAGTAAAACATTTAGTCAGTGGCTACGAGACGAGGTGAACTGTTTTCATATTATGAATTGAAATAATGTTCCTTGTATTATTATATTGGTGTTTTTTTCGAAACTCAACTTAGTAAATAATTTTAGGTTGAGAGCGAGTTAGCTGTCTCCGAAGATAGTATATCAGAAACTGTAAGGTGGATTTCACATGGACCAAATAGGAACGTTGTGAAATACGAAGTGTATGACATCAATGGATTTACATTTCGTACAAAATCCCGTGAAGGTAAAGTTCATCAAAATAGTGGGGTTAGTGTAGTGGCGACCGACATGCACATTTCTAAAGAGGTTGTATCCTATGACCAAACTTATTATTACGGCGTTTTACAAGAAATATGGGTACTCGACTATCATTTTCGAAGAATTCCTCTTTTCAAGTGTGACTGGGTTGACAATAAGAATGGGGTAAAGAAAGATAGTCTTGGCTACACATTGGTTGATCTTGGTAGATTAGGCCACAAGGATGATCCTTTCATATTGGCTTCACAAGCCCAACAAGTATTTTACGTTGCAGACCAACTTGAGAAGAGGTGGTCAATTGTCTTCAAAAATCCTGCGAAAAACTACAGAGATGCTTATGAAGATGAGGAGTTTAGTACCGTGGTTCTTCCTGACAATGATAATATACTGCCATCTTTAGACCCAATAGAGTTGCGTAAGCAATCCAGGAACAACTATTTCCGGGACGACTGTCGGGGTATAGTTATACGAAAGGTATGTATGCTTATTATTATTTAATCATTACAATTTTCCTATTTCAAACATAAACAAATCCACATTAAAATTTTTACAATCTAGTATTCTATTTTCCAAATTAATACATCATCTTACGCTAATATTTGTTTGCTTCAGGCACATGAGAGCACTTAATCACGACGTCATTTCAAGACGCTCAACTTCAACAAGGAGTCGCGGATTGCCTCACCTAATCGTTTTACATTTCCATTGCAAAATGTTCATGAATTTTATTATTTGTCATGTTGAATTTTTATTTTCATTGCAATCTGTACATTAATTTTTATTGATCGGCATTCAAATTATATGAAACTCTATAGCAAATTAGAAAATCATCGAACTGTTGACCAGAAAAAGTCAAACCGTTGCCTAAAATAGAAAAATGTTAAAGTACACCAGAAAGTTCATATAACCTAAAAGTCATATTAAAAAACCTTCTCAATGCAGCAAAGCTCCAACTGATAACTAAACCAATACCCCAATTTACTACCCCATCCTCAACCCTCAAAACACAATGAAAAATAACTACCTTTTAGTATTTAACAACTTAATTAGACACAACATAATCTAATAACAAACTAGTAATTACGATAAAGGGATTAAACACTAAACATTACCATTCATTACAATTCCATGTGTTACATTGTCCATTAACTATTGATCAACCAAAAAAACAATACCTTTAATCATCATCAACAATCAAACCTGCAACATGCAGCCACCAAAAACTTCACAAAAAACCCATCATCACCAACACAGAAAAAAACTTTACAAAAAACACAAAACAAGCTTCAACCCTTCTCGATCACGCACCTTCATCACCAGCAGCCTCCTTCAACAGCTTCACCCTTTCTTTGTTCAGCCCCTCGATGATGGATAACATCTGATCCATCTCCACATTGATTGCTAGATCATAGTCACCCTCCTTCTCCAAATACTTGAAGCACGGTTCTGCAAAACGAAATCCACGAGTCTTGAAGTGGTCAACCCTGGCCTCAACCACTGCTCTGCTCTGAGAAGCTGCTTCCAGACGTCGGATGTTGTTTCTCAACACCGTGATAATCTCCTCTGTCCGGCGAAGTTGGTCCCTAATGAGGGCTTCAACTTTTTCCATTATCTCATAATCAGGCATCCGTGGGACTGGAGTATACGAACTCGAATTTCTCATGGCGGCAACGAACTCATCTTCCCGAGAAATCTGATTGACTGTTGAAGAAGACGACATTGCTGCAGTGATAAAGCTTTTCGGTGTTTGATGTGCAAAATTAAAAGATATGGTGAAGATATGGCCGGCGTACTTATAATCCTGTTTGTAGCTATGATAATTACCTAGGTTATTTGAGAAAGCTGCAAGAGTCGGCATACGTCCTTTCGATTCTCCACACGTCTCCCCACGTACAACCCGATCAAATCACCTATTTACATTTAAATATTAATTAAATTAATTAAAATCAATTATTTATATATCTCGATTCGGTTTCCCACGTTAACTAGGTTTAGTTTCCCGCCAATTGAATTCCTATGACTATTTGAGATTCTCATCCTATAAATAAACGATGATCGAGAAAGAGAATTAATAATTAACCCTACTTTTCCTCCCCAAAAAAAATCACAGTTTCAGTTACCATGGCCGGCCATGATCACACTTTCACATCCCTCCCCAAATACGAAACCACAGAAGATGCAACCGATGCTTGCAAAGAGTATCAACAAGCCAAGTACGTGGACGATGGCTTGATCGCCGCTGATATGGACGCCATCACCTACAAACAGCAGAAAATCACGGAGGAGATGGAGGACCTCCTAAAACATGTTCGTTTGAGTGAGAGCTTGTACTGCAGTAGCCCCTCGATTGTCCACCGTCTTACTATGATCCAACAAGAAAACAAACTTCTGCAATCAAGGCTGAAGGAAATCGGTCCAACCATCATCAAGAACCGTCCAAAGAAGAAAGAATTTGCTATGATGGCTGATGCTTTCTGAAAATAATCTAGGTGTTGATGGTTTTAATTTGTGTTTTTTTTTTTGTAATGAACTAATGAATGTTATGAAGTACCAAAAATTATTAATGAATTAATGTTTTATGATTTTACCTGTTAGTGTATGTTATGAAGTACCAAAATTATTAGATGTTTTTGTATTTAACTTTTTATTAAGCAAGTTGGGATGGTTATCTATATAATGGCTTAAAATTTAGTTAACAGAAAACATAAAAAAAATTGTAGGGATCTGGGGTTCGAACCATATTCATATTTATAAGTTATTATTGTACATTGAGAGTACAGGTTAAAGATTTGGTTATTGAAATACATTTTGTAACAGCCCAGACCCGTCGCACCAAGATATTGTCCGCTTTGGCAGCCGGCATGCCCTCAGGCATCCGCCCCTCACGGATTTAAAACGCGTCTTGATAGGGAAGGTATCCACACCCTTATAAAGCGGTGTTTAGTTCTCCTCCCCACCAATGTGGGATGTTACAATCCTCCCCCCTCAGGGGACCAGCGTCCTCGCTGGCACACTGGCCGACGACCGGCTCTGATACCATCTGTAACAGCCCAGACCCGTCGCACCAAGATATTGTCCGCTTTGGCAGCCGGCATGCCCTCAGGCATCCGCCCCTCACGGATTTAAAACGCGTCTTGGTGGGGGAGGTATCCACACCCTTATAAAGGCATGCTTAGTTCCCCTCCCCACCAATGTGGGATGTTACAATCCTCCCCCCTTAGGGGACCAGCGTCCTCGCTGGCACACTGGCCGACGACTGGCTCTGATACCATCTGTAACAGCCCAGACCCGTCGCACCAAGATATTGTCCGCTTTGGCAGCCGGCATGCCCTCAGGCATCCGCCCCTCACGGATTTAAAACGCGTCTTGATAGGGAAGGTATCCACACCCTTATAAAGCGGTGTTTAGTTCTCCTCCCCACCAATGTGGGATGTTACAATCCTCCCCCCTCAGGGGACCAGCGTCCTCGCTGGCACACTGGCCGACGACCGGCTCTGATACCATCTGTAACAGCCCAGACCCGTCGCACCAAGATATTGTCCGCTTTGGCAGCCGGCATGCCCTCAGGCATCCGCCCCTCACGGATTTAAAACGCGTCTTGGTGGGGGAGGTATCCACACCCTTATAAAGGCATGCTTAGTTCCCCTCCCCACCAATGTGGGATGTTACACATTTCGTTCTCAGGGGCTAGCCCAGCGGGTTGGTCTTTTGATTTTCTTTGAAAGGTTGTGAGTTCGATCCTTGGCAAATGCCAACACCATATAAATATTTTTTTACATGTCTAATATCATGAAATATGACCAAAAAAAACTTATAGTCACATATATTTTTTATTTAGCATGACTAGAATTTATCTTTAGTCACAATTAAAATTCTCATAAAATGAAAGATGTGACCAAATTACACTTATGGTAACATATTTTATTCATTTATCATGACCAAAATTAATCTTTAATAACTCATCAAATTGTAATAAAATGAAATATGACCAAATAATACTTATAGTCACAAATCTTGTTTTTCATCTACCATTACTAGAACTCATCTATAGTCACACATCAAATTTTCTAATATCATACAATATGACCAAAAAAAACTTATAGTCACATATATTTTTTATTTAGCATGACTAGAATTTATCTTTAGTCACAATTAAAATTCTCATAAAATGAAAGATGTGACCAAATTACACTTATGGTAACATATTTTATTCATTTATCATGACCAAAATTAATTTTTAATAACTCATCAAATTGTAATAAAATGAAATATGACCAAATAATACTTATAGTCACAAATCTTGTTTTTCATTTACCATGACTAAAACTCATCTATAGTCGCACATCAAATTTTCTAATATCATTAAATATGACCAAAAAAACTTATAGTCACATATATTTTTTATTTAGCATGACTAGAATTTATCTTTAGTCACAATTAAAATTCTCATAAAATGAAAGATGTAACCAAATTACACTTATGGTAACATATTTTATTTATTATAACATGACAAAATTATACTTATAGTCACACATACACAAATAAAACTATGACCATAAAATATTTAGACTGGAATTTTTAGTCACACCTAAGAAAATGTAATATGACCATATGATACTTATAGTCACATGTATGTCCAATTATTGTGACGAGTATATATCTTCAGTCACACATCCAAATTTGAAATGTGACCATAAATTGTAACTTATAGTCACACCAATAACTAATTGTCACCAAAAAATGTTTAACTTACTGTCACACTCAAAAGTAACGTGTCAGTATATATTACATTTAGCCACATTTAATTACATAAACAATTTCTTCGTGTGACCATATATGTATCTATAGTCACTCGTAAATATTATCAGAATAAAAGTCGCAATTGGTTACATTTGGTCACATTGTTTGAAATGTGACTAGTAATTGTCACACATGTAATGTAGAAGTGTGACCATATGAACTGATCACGCTTGAGATGGTCACACAAACTGATCTTAAATGTCACCAAAACATGTCTAGAAAATTAAAAACGAACTACGGTCACACTTTTAATCGAAAGTGTCACAGGGTCGAAACGTGAAAAGTGTGACTGTATGTCATATTTGTACTAGTGTGGATGATTTCAAGAAAATCACAAGTATGTGTGTGTGGGTGTATAAACCATAAGGAAGAAGAAGGAGGAGGAGGATGAGATCGTGAAATGGGGGAGGGGAGAGTGTTTGGGCTGATTTGTTGTTTAAAAAATTACATAGTTGGTCCCTCTATTTTCATTTCATGCGCAATTAACCCAAGAAAAGCAATAAGTGGGATTTAAACCTAAAACCTGGTAAATAAAAAGACTAGAAAAATCTCCAAGTGTTTATAACTTATTTAACACGTAATACATAGTCGGAAAACACGTACATAGAATTTAGTTCGCGTACAAAAACATTATTTTTCAAGAAATGACAATTTTAAATAACACAAAAAGTCACGTAATAAATTACTAAAATTAATTAGCAGTTAAATATATATTATACTATAAACATTTAAATAACACATAGTGGTACATAATAAATTAATATAATTTTTTTATGTTGTGATTATTTATTTCACATAATGCAACCAAATCAAATAGTGATCGGGGACAGGCTCAGTCACGTAAACGCATGTGACACTAACATGACATGAAAAGTATAACTCGTTTGTTAACGATACTAATGGAAATAGTTAACGGTGTTAACCTGGGAAATTTGGTAGTTGTCACACCTTGGTTTGGACGGTCTTGGGGGTGGCGCTAATTTCGGGAAGTGCTCTCCGGTTCGTGGAAAAGTGGTAAAGGCAGGCGACCTTTTTTCCAGTGTCAGCTCTGTATCGGAGAGGTTTGCAAAAGAAGGCGAAGTACACGTTGTTAATGGGGAGTTGGCGGGTGGAAGCAGTTTAAATGATGAGTTGGGCCGTGGGGATTTTGGGCATGTTGGCTTAGATGGGGAAAATCAATTGGGGAGTCCACATGGTTATCATCATCTTTCGGAGCCTCATCCCAAACTTCCGGATCTCAATAGGTCTACTTCCGCATCTATTTCTTCCCAAGAAGAGAATATTATTTCTCTTCCCCCGGTCCTAGGGCCTTGGTTTCTTCAAAGAAATTGACGGCTTTTGGTTACAACCAGAGCAGAAATCATCATGGAGGAGGCAAGCGAATTTTTTAGAACGCCATTTTTAAAGGAAAAGGGGGTCAGGTATGACACTTTTCTTCAGCGTCGTCGGAGAGGTTTTCATCGAAGCTGCAATCCAAGAGTGTCGATGTTGGGGTCGAGTCTAGGGCTTTGGAGAGTACCATCAGAATCGGAGAGTACGTTGGTATGAAATTTCCGGGGTGCGAAGAGCATGTGGCTAGAGTAATCAGAGGAGATTTTTGTGTTCCTCATCGAATTTGTTATCTATAAACAACAGGGGGCTTGGGGTCGAAAGTGGATTGGATCTCTCAGATGAGGCGTATGCATAAAATTTCGTTCTTATGTGTGTAGGAGAGTAAGTTGGGTGATGATACTCATATCCTTATTCGAGGGCTCTGGGGCAGTATCTGGGTTGATTGGGATTTCATTCCTGCAATTGGTGCTTAATAAGGTATTATCTCGGCCTGGAATCCCTCGATTTTTGTTAGGAGCTCTACTGTCAAAAGAAAAAAAATGTTGGTCTCGGGTACTCTTTTGGGCCATCAAATGGTTATTAACATTTAATATGTGTATGAACCTCAGTCTTTGCAGCATAAGCGTGCAAAGGATTGGGACGATGATATTGTATCGAAAGCTTGGGGAGAGGAAGAGGCCTTGGGTTTGGACGGTCTTAGGGGTGGCGCTGATTTCGGGAAGTGCTCTCCAGTTAGTGGAAACATGGTAGAGGCAGGCAAGCTTTTTTTCCAGTGGCGGCTCTCTGTCAGAGAAACTTGCAAAAGAAGGCGAGGTAACGTTGTTGATGGGGAGTTGGCGGGTGGAATCACTTTAAATGATGAGTTGGCCGTGGGGATTTTTGGCCTGTGGGCCTAGATGGGGAGAATCAATTGGGGAGTCCACGCGGTTATCATCATCTTTCGAAGACTCATCCCAAACTTTCGGATCTCAACAGGCCTACTTCCGCGTTTGTTTCTTCCCAAGAAGAGAATATTATTTCTCTTCCCCCCGGTCCTAGGGCCTTGGTTTCTTCGAAGAAATCGACGGCTTCTGGTTACAACCAGAGCAGGATTCATCATGGAGGAGGCAAGCAAATTTTTTAGAACGCCATTTCTAAAGGAAGAGGGGGTCCAGTGCGACACTCTTCTTCGGCGTCGTCGAAGAGGTTTCCATCGAAGCTGCAGTCCAAGAGTGTCGATGCTGGGATCGAGTCTAGGGCTTTGGAGAGTACCATCAGAATTGGATAGTGCGTCGGTATGAAATTTTTGGGGTGCGAAGAGCATGTGGCTAGAGTAATCAGCGGAGATTGTTGTGTTCCTCGTCAAATTTGTTATGTATAAACAGCAGGCGGCTGGGGGGTCCAAAGTGGATTGGATCTCTCAGATGAGGCGTATGCATAAAATTTTGTTCTTTTGTGTGCAGGAGAGTAAGTTAGGTGATGATTCTCGTATCCTTATTCGAGGGCTCTAGGGCAGTAACGGGGTTGATTGGGATTTCTTGCCATTGGTGCTTAAGGTGGTATTATCTCAGCCTGGAATCCCTTGATTTTTGTTAGGAGCTCTACGTCAAAAGCAAAAAAAAAATTGTTGGTCTCAGGTACTCATTTGGGCCATCAGATGGTAATTAACATTTTAAATGTGTATGACCCTCAGTCTTTGCAGCATAAGCGTGCGCTCTGGTTGGAAATTGAAGGGATTATGAATCAAAGAAATGGCCTCTGGGTGTTAATGGGTGATTTCAACGAGGTGGGATATCCAAGGGACCAATTAATTTCTTCCTTTAATGTTAGAGGGGCAATCATTTTCAATGAGTTCATTGAAAGGATGGGGTTGATGGAATATCAAATAGGGGATGCTCGTTTTACGTTCTCCTATAGCCAAGGTTTCAAATTTAGCAAGATCAATCGTATTCTTATTTGCATCAATTTCTTCCAAATGTGGCCCAACGTTTCGCTGATGGCGGCCCCGAGGTTGTGGTCTGACCACAATCTCCTTATTTTGAAAACTTCGGAAATGGATTTTGGCCCAATTCCCATTCGTTTTTTTTGTCTAGGCTCGAGCATCAAGATTTAAGGAAGGTGGTTAATGCGATTGTTAACTTTAATCCTCATGGAAAACCGGATCAAATTCTGCATGGCAAGTTGAAATGAATTAAGGAGCATTTGAATGTGTGGTGTAGACAAAATAAGTTAAGGGAGGTGGAGAGGATTAGAGATTTGATGTTGAACTGTAATAAGTGGTCGCCGATGTCGGAGTTGCGGGTTCTATCTGATGCGGAGTTGGAAGACTGGGCAATTCCAAAAAGGAGCTGGAAGATTTAGATAGGAAACGTTGGGCCAATGTGGCGCAAAAAGCCCGGATCCGGTGGGCTATCGAGGGAGATGAAAATTCTTCCTTCTTTCATGGTGTTATGAAGGCTAAGTATGTTGCGAATAGGCTGAACGTTATTCGCATAAACAATGAGTGGATAACGGATCCATCTTCGATTAAAAACGAGGCTAGATGTTTCTTTATGGATAAGTTCAAAGTTGTTGGGGGCAGCCGACCTTCTATAAGCTGTGTTGGTATAAATAAAATCTCGGATCAGGAGGCGGCAAGTCTTATTTTACCTTTTGACATGGAGGAAGTTAAAGGTGCGGTTTGGGATTGTGGGGCCGATAAAGCTCCTAGCCCCTACGGTTTCAAGTTTTGGTTTATTAAGCATTTCTAGGACTTGTTGGGAGAGGATTTTAAAGCTGTGTTAGATTGCTTTTTCTCCGAGGGTACCATTAGTAAGTTGTACACTTCATCCTTTATTTGTCTGATCTCAAAGTCGGTTGACCCGCAATGTTTTACCGATTTTCGGCCCATCACTCTCCGTGGTTTTATTTCTAAAGTCCATGCTAACCGTACTAATAAAGTGATGAATCTGTTGTTTCGGAGAATTAAATGGCGTTCGTGGCCGGTCGGAACATTTTGGATGGCCCTTTAGTGATTAATGAAATTCTATCTTGGCTTAAGAAGGCGAAGCTCAAGGCGATATTTTTCAAGATAGATTTTAATAAGGCATGCGATTTGATCGAGTGGGATTTTCAGGATTCTATTCTCCTTTAGATGAATTTCCCTTCTCTTTAGAGGAAATGGGTGCAGGGTGTGTTGAATGCATCTAGATCGTCCGTTCTTATTAATGGATCTCCTTCGGGAGAATTCGACGAGTTCAAAGGCGTGCGTCAAGGAGATGCTCTGTCGCCCTACTTATTTATTATAGCTATGGAGGCGTTTCATTGGATGATGTCCAAGGCTTCGAGTTTGGGTACTTATGAAGGTATTCATTTACCTCGTAATGGTCCGTCATTGACTCACCTCTTATTTATGGACGATGTCATGCTTCTTGCGCAATGGTCAAATGGTAATTGTGTGAATCTTAGACGTCTCCTATGGGGCTTCTTTCTCGTTTCTGGTTTAAGAGTGAATTTGAGCAAATGTGGCTTAACCGGGATAAATGTGGAGGAGCGGGAGATTTCGAAAATGGCCTAGTTGTTTAGTTGTAAAGTGTCTCATTTCCCTCTTGAGTATCTAGGGTTAATGGTGGGAGCTAACATGAATCTTAAAAAACATTAAAGTAAGATTATTGACATTTTCCTCAAAAGATTGTCGGTTTGGAAGACTAGACATCTTTCTATGAAGGGGGGGGGGGGGGGAGGTTGATTTTAATCAGATCCGTACTTGAATGCCTTCCTTCGTATTATTTCTCTTTATATAGAGCCACGAGGAATGTGGTAGAGGAGTTGGTAAATGTGTGTTTCCGATTTTTATGGGGTGGTAGTTCGGATCAAAACATAATTCATTGGGTCTCAAGGGACAAAATTTTGAGACCTAAAGAAGACGGGGGGGGGGGGGGGGGCTGGGTTTGGTAGCTTTAGAGACGGTGAACAAGTATATGTTGGCTAAATGGGCTTGGCATTTCAAAATCGAACAGGGAAAATTGTGGTGCCCTGTCATTCAAAGCATCCATGCCAGGAACGGTGTAAGTCCTATTATCCCTATTCAACCTTCGGCTTGCGGTGTTTGGCGGGCCACTTTGAAGATTCTATCCTCGATGGCTTCTGTGGGTTTGGATATGAATAATTAGATTTTGGAGCACAATGGTAAATGATCGTGGGATTTAGAAGCTGATGGGTGCTTTTCTGTGAAGTCTCTTCGTAGGGCTATATATCAGTTTGAAAATGCGTGAGCAACGGATCGTTTACTTGATCTAGCTAATCGGACATCAAAACGTAATTAACCGATTGTTTTATTGATCACAATGAACAATTACAATCAGTAAAACACTTAGAAATGACACAGAGAATAAACCTCAGAAAACACACACTTAACAGAAACTCTCACCCTCAGAACTGTCAATTAAAAAGACAAGCTCGCTATTTATACAGCCTAGCCAAGCTTCGTTCGAACCTCAGGTTCGTCCAGTCCGAACCTCAGGTTCGTCCAGTCCGAACTCCTGGTTCGGACCAGGTTCGGCCAGTGAAACTTTGACTTGATCTTGTACTTTGCTTGATACTTAACACGACGCACATATCATGTATCAACAAACTCCCCCTCGTCGTGTGCAGTGTCTCTTCAACATCACCAACTCTGTATCTTCAATCAAGCTCCCCATCAAGTGTAGAATTCGTTCATCCAATGAAATGAATCTTCGAACAAACTCCTCCTCAACTTGATCCTAGCTTAATCTTGAATATTTGATGGTATCTAGTGTATTTCTGGTCTTTTATCAACAGCTTCAGAAGACTTGAAGTGATGATCTCTTGCACTTTAGCATCCTGTATCAATATTTAAATAATCTTGGTGCAAAATGTCTCTTTAAGACCCCAAGATATGATTTTGAAAATTGAATTTGTATCACATGTTGATTTGATCGAAAATAAAGCAGAAACAAAATCTTTTTGGCTTTTAGAAAGTTTATATCAAAACAAACCTAAAATCTTTTTGATTTTTTTTTCAAAATTTATGCTAAAACACACCAAATATCTTTTTGTACTTTTCTAGATATGAAATGAAATTGCAATACAGAATCAGACACTATTTTTGGTATGAGAAAGATCACTATATGGGATCATATTGGTCATAACGCACTGAACTACACTTCAATTTTAATTAATTGAAGCACACAAGTCATGCTGATTGCTGGTATAATTTGTCTATCTTAAACTCAGACAGAATCATACTCAAACCTGATTAGTTCAAAAATGACCCGAAGCGAATCGCTTCTGGTCGACCAGTATCTTGGTTTTGCTTTGAAACCACCTTAGGTTTCCATTGTTGTTTTGGTAATTCTGTTTTTGATGAACTTATCACAGGTGACTGTGATGATGAACCTACATTTTGAACCTTTGAAAACATTGGAAAAACATTTTTGTTTATGAAAGAATGTAGGTTCAACTTCGTCAAAACCTCTGCCTTGGTCATCACAGAATTTTTGTTGGGCAGGTTTACCAAAAACTGGTTTCTTATGAAACATTTGTGAGGAATCAGCAGGTAGTGGACAATGTTTTGCGATATGCCCTGTTTTGCAGAAAATATAACAAATTCGCTTTGTCTTGTCCCACTTTTGATGTACCTACGAAGAACAAATATGAATATCTCGAACATGATCAGAATGAAAATCATATACCTGATGCATGTGCTCATGCACCCATTTGGATGTTGGGCTTCGAGATTGAGAATCATCAGAAGAAAGTTTATCTTTCATAAATACTTCCGAAATCTTTCGAGCATCGACACAATGAAGAGGAAATTCTTTATCAGAGAAAAGTTTATCAGAACCTTTAAGCTTGTAGAATCTCTCAGGTTGAACTTTTTCAGCTTTGAAAAGCTCCTTCTTCACTTGCTTCATTTTAATCTTCTTCAGATTTTGTGATGCAGATGCTGGAACCTCCTCAGCTTTACATTTCATTCCTCGAAAACCCAAACCAACTTTCTTTCCAGCAACCTTCTCCTCCAATGTAGAATGTCCATTCTTTGCTAACCGAGAAAATCAACTTTCACTTCAGTTACATTATTTTGATCATAAAAAATCTTCTCATCAAATTCAGGTTGAGATCGAATCTTATCACTTGAAGGAGCTGATTTTTCATTATCCGCAGAAAATGAACCAGAAACAAACTTTGGAGCAGGAGGAATCTCAGATTTCTTGCCTTTCTTCTTCTTATTCTTTTTGTTCTTCTTTTTCTTCATAACCTTTTCTTCCTCAGCAATAGACGATGAAACCTTTGAATAATCAAAATCAGGAACTTGTTCTTTCACTTCTTTGAAGGCGTCTTTGATTTGAGCAGGGGGTGATGCAGTCTTGTCAAACATTTTCTCAAAATTTGCATCATTCGCTAAAAAGCTTGTGAAAACTTGAGAATTTGAAACATTATCAAGCAATCTGTTAGCATCAAGAACTTGAACTTTAAGATCAGAAATTTGCTATTGAGCCTCAGCGAATTCCTTCTCTTTAGCTATTAATCGCTTTGCTACTTTGTGAGTTTCAAACTTTTGCATGCGAAGATTATCTAAACCTTCAAACATTTCTTTCTTCAATTTATCTTCATTTCTCTTTTGAATCTCCAGATTCGCAGTTTGAACCTTATTAACACTCATCAATTCCCGCTTTTCATCCAACAACTTCTCCATATCAACTTGATATGCTTCAATTTTAACAGCCGATTCTTCAACACACTTTGTAAGCAAATCAAGCTTAATCTTAGACTTTTCAAACAAATTTTGAAAATCAGTAGCACTATCCTCTGCTTCAGCCTTCCATTTCATAACTTCATTTACCAACTCATCCTTTTCTTCACATATCTTTGCTTTTGCAGATTCAACATCCCTTTTGTCTTGTTTAGAAATCTCTAAAACTTCATTCAACATTTTGATCTCAGTAGTCAAGCACTCATTCTTCAAAACCAAATCCTTTTCATTTTCCTTAGTAATCGTCAAATCTGATTGAATCAAATTGAATTCCTCAGAAAGCTTTTGAAGTTTATGCAACAATGAAGCATTTTCTTTCAACAGACTTTCCAAATTTTCTGCAGATGCATATAAATTTGATGTTGAACTAGTATCGGAACTAGTATCTGAATAAGAATCATCCGACTGATCATGAGTAACAATCAAAGCTGATGAATCATACCCAAACTATTGAACCTAATCATAAACACCATCATGTGGAGCTATTAAAGCAATTGTTTTTCTTGTGTTACTAGACGATGGTTGAGTGAAACCAGGCTTGCTTGACTGTGGTTGTTGACATTCTTTAGCAAAATGTCCAAACTTGGAACACTTGTAACACTTTAATTTTGATTTATCAAAACCTAATTTCTCACTAAAATCAGAAGTACTTTTGCCATGCTTCTTGAAAAATCTCTTTGATCGATGACTCAACATAGCACATTCCCAAGATAGATCCAATTCAGTCAATTGATCATCATCAAGAGCATCAAGATCATCTCTTGTTAATTGTGCATCAGCAACAATTTTTATAACCAACCCAAATGATGAAGATATTAAAGCAGCAATCATTTTGGCACAATCATCCATTGATTCAGTAGAAAAAGCATTTTGACTTGAAGAATTTAGAATTGTGAAACTACAACCCCGTGATGAATTGCTATCAGAATTTCCAGAAGCTCCAGCCATAAAAGCAACACTTGGTGCCGAACTCAGATTTGGCTTAGATTTAGCATTCATGCTTTCACTATTCTCACCATGATACAACTCAGGATTCTACAAAGTAGCAGTTGACTTCTTGGAATTTAACATTTCCATTTCCCGAGCATGAAGTTTTCCAGTAAGCTCGTGAAATGTCAATGTAGAGTAATCTTTATCATGAGTGAGTAACAAAACATAGTTTTCCCATTTATCAGGTAATGCTTCCATAATCTTTTCCTTTAAACCAGCATCAGTTTTCTCAATCCCAACAACCTTTAATTCGCTTATCAAATGTAAAAACCGGGAAACAAGAGCAGTAATATTCTCATTGTCATAATATTGAAAGTTATCAAATTCCTTATTCAGCACTTTCTTCCGACTTTTCTTGTAATCATCATTACCTTCACATCTTGCTGATAGAGCATCCCACAATTGTTTTGACTTTTTGCATGTGCTAAATTATGTAATAACTCAGTGGGTAATGCCATTGTGAGATAACCAAACGCTTTTTGTTCAAGCTCGTATGATTTTCTTTCAGCATTGTCAAAGGTATGAACTTCTTTAAAATCTCCTGCATCAGTCGAATGTTAATAAAGTTTCTTGACTGGAATCCACAAATCGATATCATTCGTGCTTATATAAGCCAAAAATCGTTACTTCCAATTATAATAATCTTCCAACTTCAACAATTTTGGAACTTTCTGACTTGTTCCGATTTCATTATCAAAATTCAGCATTGTTCGCATTGCACTTTGCATCGCGGAAAACGCGTGAAATTCTGACATCGTTAAAAAAGTTTAAATCCTGATTAGCCGAACACCCACCGAACTTAACACTGTGCTCAGAACTTTCTCCGAACTTCCACCGAACCTAAATCAACAGGCCGAACTTTAACCGAATGTAAGTAGCTCCGATCTCCCACCGAACGAACTCCGAACCTCGACCGTACTAGCTCTGAGCCAGAAAACACTCCGAGCTGTTGATACCTGATATGTGTGTCGTGTGAAGTATCAAGCAATGTACAAGATCAAGTCAAAGTATGCTTGGCCGAACCTGGTCCGAACCTGGAGTTCGGACTGGCCGAACCTAGAGTTCGGACTGGCCGAACCTAGGGTTCGGACAGGGATCGGCCAGCTGGGTATAAATAGTTGTTTGCTCTTTGTAACAGTTGGTTCTGAGCGTGTGAGATTACTGTTAAGTGTGTCTCTCTGAGTCTATTTCTAAGTGTTTACTGATTGTAATTATTCTTCGTTGATCAATAAAACAATCGGTTAATTACGTTTCGATGTTCGAATAGCTAGATCAAGTAGACGATCTGATGCTCACGTATTTTCAAGTGGTGTCAGAGCTTTCTGGTTCACTCTACTGATCTGTGGTTGCTATTTTAGGACTTTTGAAGCGTTTTTAGTGATTCTCGAGTTTGTATTTGTGTTTTTCATCAATTCTATCGAGTGTTTGGTGTCAAATCTGCTTCTAAACCATTTTCTATCGGTTTTTCTGATCCACAGTAACGAGTTTCGTCAAAATCTATCCATTTTCGCGCGTTTTTGAAAAATGAAATCGAGGTTCGGAGTTAACTGTTCAGGTTCGGCGTAACTGCTCCGAACTTCAAGTTCGGTCGAAGTTTTGTCTACCTTCGGTGAGAGTTTGGTCCGTGTTCGGAGTTGTCTCGGTCGAGGTTCGGTGCGATTCAAGGTTCGGAGCTAGATCGGAGTTATTTCAAAGTTCGCACAGTTGATTTTGATTCGAAGCTAGTTCGGACAGAGTTCGGACGTTGGATTTAGGTTCGGACGGAGTTCGGAGGTCAGTTATAGGTTCAGAGCAAGTTCGGCAGAATCTAAAAGTTTTCAAACGATGTCGGAATTTCAAGCGTTTGCTGCAATGCAAAGTGCGATGCAAACCATGTTGAATTTTGATAATGAAATCGGAACAAGTCAGAAAGTTCCCAAATTGTTGAAGCTAGAAGATTATCAAAACTGGAAGAAACGATTTTCTGCATACATCAGCACAAATGATATTGATCTATGGATTCCGATTCGAAAGTTGTATGAACGACCAACTGAAGAAGGAGATTATAAGGAACTTCAAGATTTTGATGCTGCTGAAAGGAAAAGTTATGAGCTTGAAAAGAAAGTTTATGGTTATCTTACCATGGCTTTACCTACCGAACTGTTACATCAATTCAACACTTGTAAGAAATCAAAGCAATTGTGGGATGGTCTCTCAGCAAGATGTGAGGGTAATGATGATTACAAGAAGAGTCGGAAGAAAGATTTGAATAAAGAATTTGATAATTTTCAAAATTATGAAAATGAGAATATTACTGCTCGCGTTTCACGATTTTCACATCTAATTAGTGAATTAAAGATAGTTGGTATTGAGAAATCTGATGCTGATTTGAAGGAAAAGATTATGGAAGCTTTACCTGAAAAATGGGAGAATTATGTTTTACTGCTCACTCATGATAAGGATTATACTACAATGACGTTTCACGAGCTTACTGGAAAACTTCATGCTCGAGAAATGGAAATGTTAAATTTAAAGAAGTCAATTGCTACTTTGCAAAATCCTAAATTGTATCATGGTGAGAATACGACAAGCATGAATGCTAAAGCTAAACCAAGTCTGAGTTCTGCCCCAAGCTAGCTTTTTTTACTGGAATTTCTGATAATTCTGATAACAAGTCTTCACGAGGTTGTAGCTTTACAATTCCAAACTATTTAAGTCAGAATGCTTTTTCTGTTGAATCATCAGATGATTGTGCCAAAATGATTTTTGCATTGATTTCCTCATCCTTTGGATTGATTATCAAGAATGTTACTGATGCAAAGTTAACCAGCGATGATCTTGATGCCTTGATGATGATCAACTAACTGAATTGGATATATCTTGGCAATATGCTATGTTATGTCAAAGATTGAAGAGGTTCTTCAAGAAACATGGAAGAAATCTTTCTCGTGATAAATTGGGTTTTGACAAGTCTAAGTTAAAATGTTATAAATGTTCGCAGCTTGGACATTTTGCCAAAGATTGTCAACAGGCTCATGCAAGCAAGCCTGGTTTTACTCAATCACCCAAGCCTGGTTTTACTCAACCATCTACTAGTAACACAAGCAAGACAACAGCTTTGACAGCTCAACATGATGGTGTTTATTATTGAGGTCAATATTTTGGATATGATACATCAGCATTAATTGTCACACATGAACAAGATGACTATTATTCTGATTTGAGTTCATATGACGCTGCTGAGAATGAGAAATTTGAGTCTAAAATTGAAGCCTTAATGAAAGAAAAAGAATTTTTGATTGAAGAAGTCAAGAGAGTTACTGCTGACTTAAAAATGATTAGTTCGGATTTGGGAATTTCTAAGGAAAATGAGAAGGAATTGGGTATGAAGAATGAATGTTTGCTTAAAGAGATCAAATTACTGAATGAAGTTTTAGAAATTTCTAAACAAGATAAAAGGGATGTTGAAGCTGCAAAAGCTACGATCTGTGAAGAAAGGGATGAGTTAGTGAAAGAAGTCAAGAAATGGAAGGATGATGCGGAGGATACTGCTTCTGATTTCACGAATCTGTTTGATAAATCAAAAGTGAAACTTGATTTGCTTACAAAGAATGCTGAAGAATCTGCTGCTAAGATTGAAGCATATCAAGTTGATATGGAAAAGTTGTTGGATGAGAAGCGGGAGTTGGTTCGTGTAAATAAAGTTCAAGCAGCAAATTTGGAGATTCAAAAGCGAAATGAAGATAAATTGAAGAAAGAATTGTTTGAAGGATTAGATAATCTTCGCCTGCAAAAATTTGAAACTCACAAGGTTGCGAAGCGATTGATTGCTAAAGAAAAGGACTTTGCGGAGGCTCAACAGCAAATTTCTGATCTTAAAATTCAAGTTCTGGATGCTAATCGATTGCTTAACAATGTTTCAAATTCTCAAGTTTTCACAAGCTTTTTAGCTAATGATGCAAATTTTGAGAAAATGTTTGATAAGACTGCATCACCTCCTGCTCATATCAAAGAAGCTTTCAAAGAAGTGAAGAAACAAGTTGAAGAATTTGATTATTCAAAGGTTTCATCATCTACTGTTGAGGATGAGAAAGTTGTGAAGAAAAAGAAGAACGAGAAGAATAAGAAAAAGAGGGAAAATAAATCTGAAGTTTCTCCTGCTCCAAAATTTGTATCTGGTTCATCTTCTACTAATAATGAGAAGTCGGCTACTTCGAGTGACAAGTTTAAGTCCCAATCTGGTTTTGATGAAAAGATCTTTTATGATCAAAAGAATGTGACTGAAGTGAAAGCTGAATTTTCTCGTTTAGCGAAGAATGGACATTTTACACCCGAGGAGAAGATTTCTGGAACGCATGTGGGATTGGGTTTTCACGGGATGAAAGATAAAGCTGAGAGGAATCCGGAATCATCATCTCAAGATTTGAAGAAATTGAAGCTGAAGCAAGTGAAGAAGGATGTGTTTAAGGCAGAAAAAGTTCAACCTGAGAGATTCTACAAGCTCAAAGGTTCTGATCAGTTTTTCTCTGATAAAGATTTTCCTCTTCATTGTGTTGATGCTCGGAAAATTTCTGAAGTTTTTGTGAAAGCTAAAATTTCTTCTGAAAGTTCTCAATCTCAAAGCCCTACATCCAAATGGGTACATGATCATAAGCATCAGGTATATGATTCTCATTCTGATCATGTTCGAGATATTCATGTGTGTTCTTAGCAGGTACATCAAAAGTGGGACAAATCAACACGAATCTGTTCTATTTGCCGCCGAACAGGGCATATGGCAAAAGATTGTCCACTATCTGCTGATTCATTCCAAAGATTTCACAAGAAGTCAGTTTTTGGTCCACCTGCCAACACAAAGTTCTTTGATGAACAAGGCAGAGTTTTTGATGAAGTTGAGCCTACATTCTTTTATAAACAAAAACGTTTTATTCTAATGTTTCAAAAAGCTCAAAATGTAGGTTCATCATCACAGTCACCTGTGACAACTTCATTGAAAGTTGACTTACCTAAATCACCACATTGGAAACCTAAGGTGGTTTCTAAGCAAAATCAGGACACTGGTCGACCAGAAGCGATTCGCTTCGGGTCATTTTTGGACTAATTAGTTTGACCAGTGTGCAGGTACTTCTAGAAGACCTATTGACGATTGCAAAGTTGTCGGTGAAGGAGTATTCTGTCTTAACTTAAATTTCATGATAAATCTTTCTAACCTGCAAATTTTCTAAATTCTAAATCTGTAACTTATCTGTGTTGATTGATCGCTTTTCTTTGCTTACAATTTTTTCTCAAAAAAAAATTCAAAAATAGAGTTTTGTTTTTGTGTAAAATGAAAATCCAAAAATAGAGTTTTCATTTTAAGGGGGAGAATTGTTAGTAAGGGGGAGTAATTGAGAAAATGCATGTTATAGGGAGAAGGTGAATACATACCAAATATATAATGAATGAAAGTGAATACATGCACAATATATAAAATTGTGAGAAATTGATCATTGGGAAATGATAGTACATTGGCATACGAATCTAACTCATGGATAGAGTAGATGAAAGAGTCATAAGATCATTGGTTGATGTGCTTGGTAGGCTTGGCAAATCATAAAGTATTCAGATGTGATATACTCTAAATACTAATGCTTGACCATGTGGATAACATCTTGAAGCATATTTCATGACACAAAAAGTAAAATAAGTGTGAAATTCAAAATGAGAAGTCACTGTGTATACATGTGTTCTTTCTGCAAAGATTTAAACTTGTTTGATTTTCTTTATTTTGTCAAACGATCGGACTTTCTCTGCGTATTGAAAGATCGACCTGATCGTTGTTCGTTTGACGTTCTGCTTTATTTTCTTTGGTGTTACGTATAACTCATCGGACTTTCTCTGCGTGTACGGGAGTACCGACCTGATTGTTGTTGGGTTATACAATTTCAACTTGTTTTATTTTCTTATTATCTGCGTATCGAAAGATCGACCTTAAGGTAGACGATTTAACGTTCTTATTTCTTTTTGCATGGAACACAGTTGATGATATCATGAAAATATTATGCATTGTGAAAAATCACAAATGTTGTCACACAAAAGGAAAAAGAAAGAAAAACAGAAAATGTCTGATCATGTCTGATAGTGTGGATACACTGGTCAAAGCAAATCTAATCAATACCTTAACATATCCAAATGTTATGAGTATGATTCTGCCTGAGTTTAAGTTAGACAAATTATACCAGCAATCAGCATGAATTATGTGTTCCGATTAATTGAAATTAAAGTGCAGTTCAGTGCGTTATGTCCAATATGATCCCATATAGTGATCTTTCTTATACCAAAAATAGTGTTTGATTCTGTATTGCAATTTCATTTCTTTTCAGAAAAGAACAAAAAGATCTTCGGTGTGTTTTAGCATAAACTTTAAAAAAAAATCAAAAAGATTTTGTTTCTGCATTATTTTTTATTTTACCAACACGTGATACAAATTCAAATTTCAAAATCATATCTTGGAGTCTCGAAGAGACGTTTTGCGCCGAGATTATTTAAATGTTTGAGCAGGTTGCTGTGTGCAAGATATCACAACTTCAAGTCTTCTGAAGATGTTGATGAAAGACCAGAGATACACTAAAATGTCATCAAGTATTCAAGATCAAGCTACGATCGAGTTGAGGAGGAGTTTGTTTGAAGATTCATTTCATTGGACGAACGGATTCTACACTTGAGGGGGAGCTTGATTGAAGATACAAATTTGATGATGTTGAAGAGATATTGCACACGACGAGGGGGAGTTTGTTGATACCTGATATGTGCGTCGTGTGAAGTATCAAGCAATGTACAAGATCAAGTCAAAGTATGCTTGGCCGAACCTGGAGTTCGGACTGGCCGAACCTGGGGTTCGGACAGGGATCGGCCAGCTGGGTATAAATAGTTGTTTGGTCTTTGTAATAGTTGGTTCTGAGCGTGTGAGATTACTGTTAAGTGTGTGTTTCTGAGTGTGTCTCTCTGAGTCTATTTCTAAGTGTTTACTGATTGTAATTGTTCTTCGTTGATCAATAAAACAATCGGTTAATTACGTTTCGATGTTCGAATAGCTAGATCAAGTAGACGATTCGATACTCACGCATTTTCACGAACACTCACTGAACGAACACCGAACTTAGACCGAAAGTTGTCCGAACTTGTAGTTCGGGGCGGTTACTCCGAACCTGAACAGTGAACTCCGAACCCTGACATACCTTTTTAAAAACGCGCGAAAAATGATTGATATTGACAAAACTCACTACTGTGGATCAGAAAAACCGATAAGAAATGGTTTAGAAACATATTTGACACCAAAAACTCGATAGTATTGATGAAAACCACACAAACAAATTCGAGAAACACCAAAAACGCTTCAAAAATCCAGAAATAGCAACCACAGATCAGTAGAGTGAACCAGAAAACTCTGATACCACTTGAAAATGCGTGAGCAACGGATCGTCTACTCGATCTAGCTAATCGGACATCAAAACGTAATTAACCGATTGTTTTATTGATCACAATGAACAATTACAATCAGTAAAACACTTAGAAATGACACAGAGAATAGACCTCAGAAAACACACACTTAACAAAAACTCTCACCCTCAGAACTGTCAATTACAAAGACAAGCTCGCTATTTATACAGCCTAGCCGAGCTTCGTCCGAACCTCAGGTTCGTCCAGTCCGAACTTCTGGTTCGGACCAGGTTCATCCAGTCCGAACTTCTGGTTCGGACCAGGTTCGGCCAGTGAAACTTTGACTTGATCTTGTACTTTGCTTGATACTTCACACGACGCACATATCATGTATCAACACAGTTGGAGGGGAATAGTGAAGATCTCAACTTTTCTTGCTTTAAATATGTTCCCATTAAAATGAATATTTGATATGGAGGGCTATTATGGATCGAATGCCTACTAAAGTGAGTCTGGCCCACAGAAACATACCGGTAGCGTCTCAGCTCTGCGTTCTTCGTGGGGATAGTGTGGAGACCGCTGCACACATTTTTATGGGTTGTTTGTTTTCGGATACCGTTTGACAATTAGTGGCGTAGTGGTGCAAACTACAACCGATTTATGCATTTTCGGTTAATGATTTGTTGAACAGCTTCCTGCCGAGCAGTACTCCGGACTGGAAGATCAAGGCAATCTCCACGATCATGTGTACGGGCATTTGGTGTCTATGGACAGAAAGGAACATGACGATTTTCAGACAAAGACCACGATTTTCAGACAAAGACCCCCTTCAATTCAAAGAGTGTTGTTGGAGATTAAACATTGAAGTCTTTTGTTTACTGACCGTTGTAAAGACCGGTCTGTTTGTTTTCAAGACTGGTCCTCTATCTCGATTTTAATTTTTGTTAGAGTTTTAGCGGCTGCTAGTTTGTTGCTAGCAGTTTTACTAGTTTTAATAAAATTGCCGTTTCAAAAAGAAAAAAAAAATCCGGTCACATACTTATACCATTAGATTGTTTCAAAAAAAAACTTATACCATTAGATCCGTCCATCAAATCATTGGCTAGAGCCTAGAGCTAAGAAGTGAGAGCCTATGGATTTAAATTACGTTTTTCTTTGTTTCTCCTAATTCACATTAAACAAATGACCCGATTTCGTTGTTCTTTAATTTATTGATGATGATGGTGCTCACGTCGCTTCTTCTTAATATTTATAATAAAATAAGTATCACGAAAACAAAAATACTTTGATTTCAAGAAATAGAATTGCTTGCTTCTTTCATCGTACATACCACATACATACTTTTCAAGAAATAGAATTGCTTGCTTCTTTCATCGTACATACCACATACATACTTTCACTAAAAAAACGTTCTGTGGCATGTGAAATGAAATTAGGGATAAATTGGTTTGAGGAAATTAAATCATTAATTGGGTCTTCGTCTTCTCCACTCATTTGCCGAATTCTTCACCACTCTGACTCTCTCTCAGGTATCTATCTATCTATCTAACTCCTTCCTTCCTTGATGCATATCATATCAAGTCTAACTCTAGATGTGATATACGCCACACCGTTTCTCAATCATTGCTTCTCTAGATAGATAGATAGATCGTTCGATGAATGTTTTCTCCTCAATTATTATTAGATCTAATTTCAGTTTCTCTTAGCTTTAGATCCATCATACTCCAAGTCAAAGTAAAATTAGCACTTTAATTGCGAATTTTATGCCTCCGATCCAATTGCAGTTTGATCCTCAAAACCTTTTTTTTCTTCTTATATTGTGTTGAATGTTTTGCAGACATTGATCTGAACCTAATGTCATTAAGAAAGAACTAAAACTTGTGCTGATGAAAGGAGGGGGAGGCTACTTCTATGAATGGAGAATGAAGCAGCTTTCTCTTCTGTTCTTCTTTGTTGTTTCCACCACTTTCGTTGTTTGGTCTTGGGGGAAAAATCCCCTTTTCAATACCATATTTCCATCTCATGGTCAAGTCTTGCAGCTTTTTCCAGGTTTGTTTTCATATTTCATTCAGCTTTTCATGTTTGTTGATAATATGTATATTATGGTCACAGATGTTAGTTGGAAACCATTTATTGGCTTCTTAAATAAATATTGTTTGTTATAATTATGAGATATGTTTAATTCACCATCATAAGTTTATTTCCATCATGTGTATTCGATAGTATAAGACTTGTGTATTCTTGAACTTGATTGTGATTGCAGGCGGAGAAGTAAAAGTGAAGGAAGTTGCCCAATCAAAAGATGATTTAAGAGAAGCTCAACGATTTGTGAATGTATCACCTCCAGAAATTTCCATAAACACACCCTCTTTAAACACTCAAGAGGATGAAGGGGCTGTGAATTTAGCTTCACCATTAGTTTCCATAAACACACCCTCTTTAAAGACTCGAGGGGATGAAGAAGTTGTAAATATAGCTTCACCATTAAATTCCATAACCGCACCCTCTTTGGACATTCAAGGGGATAATAAAGATTCAAGCACTGCTCGGGAAAAGCACCATGGTAGAAACTCTGTTTGGATTACCTGTAAATTGTTTTCCTGTATGTTGTACGTTTCATGCTTACTCCTATCACATTTCTACAGGAAATACAACAGAAGTTGTTGAAAAGTCTGTTTCTAGTGAAGGATCTGAAACATACATTGACTCAAAACCACCAAAGCAACAGTTAGTTGAACCAACATCACCCAAGAAACAAGATTCAGATGTGGAAGAGAAAGGTGTGTTTATTTTCTTTTATATTTCGTAATTCAGAACTAGGACAGAAAATAACAGCAGTAAAGATGTATAGTTTGTTCTCTTTCATTCACCGCCGATTCGTCATTTTCTCTTCTTTTACTTGTATTCCAGCCTGCAACTTTGGTAAAGGGAAATGGGTGAGGGATGCCGATCGGCCTCTGTATTCGGGATTTGGCTGTAAACAATGGTTGTCACCAATGTGGGCTTGCCGTTTAACACAGCGGACAGATTTTGCATATGAGAAGTTAAGATGGCAGCCAAAAGAATGCCAAATGGATAACTTTTCAGGGCCCGAATTCCTTAAAAGGTTCGATAACGTAAAACTGTAAATCATCAAACACTTGGTCACATTGAAACAAGTTAGCAAATTTCTAGTTCCTGATTGCTTGATGTATTGCAGAATGCAAGACAAAACACTGGCATTGATTGGGGATTCCTTGGGAAGGCAGCAGTTCCAGTCATTAATGTGCATGATCACAGGTGGAGAAGACAGGCAGGATGTTGAAGATGTTGGTAGAGAATACGGTCTTGTGAAAGCCCGTGGGTCGGTTCGACCCGATGGTTGGGCTTACCGGTTCCCAATTACCAACACTACAATCCTATACTATTGGTCTGCTAGTCTTTGTAAATTGGAGCCCATTGACCCCGGAAACAAAACCACCTATTTTGCCATGCACCTGGACCGCCCGCCAGCTTTTTTGCAACGTTTTATTAGTAGATTCGATGTGGTTGTTCTTAACACGGGCCATCACTGGAACAGAGGGAAGCTTAATGCCAACCGTTGGATTATGTATGTTGGTGGGAAACCTAACACCGATAGGAAGATAGCAGATATAGCAAATGCTAAGAACTTAACGATTCACAGTATTGTAAAGTGGTTGAGTGATGAAATACCGAAATACCCAGGGTTGAAGGGGTTCTACAGGTCTATTTCACCCAGGCATTTCTTTAATGGAGACTGGAACAGTGGAGGTACATGTGACAGCACTACCCCTGGGGCACTGGAAGTTTTTAAAAATGAGTCTAGTGATTCTATGGCTTCAGGGGCAGTGAAGGGAACAAATGTGAAGCTTCTGGACATAACAGCATTATCAGAGGTAAGGGAGGAAGGACATATATCAAGGTATAGCATAAGAGGCACTCCAGGTATGCAAGATTGTTTGCATTGGTGCTTACCTGGGATTCCAGACACATGGAATGAACTCCTTTTTGCACAAATCTGAACATCATTCCATGTGGTCTTGTATTTAGAAGCTTGTCTTGTTTTTTCATATCATTAGCTTCTTGTTTTGAGGGATGTGTAGCATTATGGGACATATTTGTTAAATGAGTTATATAATGTAATACATGAGATGATGGTTTAGTTAATGAATGATATATATTACCAAGTGGTTTAGAACTCATATAGTTTAGATGCAAATAAGATGAAAGGATGCTAATCAGAAACAAAAAAAGATGTTGGGGTAGCACAAAGCTCAAAACCATCTGTCATACTTTGTGTAAGAAAATCATTCGTAGATTTTAATTAAAAACAATATTTTTATTTTAGTACGATTACAACGAAATAAAGAACCTATACTATTACAATACAATTGAAATGAAAAGATCTACTCGTATTATAATTACAAAGAAATAATAAAATACAATACAAGGAAATGAATATAATTCAAACAGAGAAATAAGAAGAAAGGAAATGAATGAATTTGAACGATTACAATTAACATGGAATGAAAATATAAACAGAATGTTGAAGGAGATAATATATAGAAGACTTGTAATAAAATTATTAATTGTTTATGGAAGTAGTTTAAGAAATCAATTTATAGAATCAGAATATTGGAAAAAGAATTTTAGATTATAAGAAGAAAACGATGGAGCCGACGAAGACTTCGAGTAAAAAACTGGGTCCCTTAAAAACAAATTTCGAGTCTACCGAAAAACCTGTTTTGTTTCCCACGGTACAATCGGCAAAGTCGAGTGTACAGCCGAGATAACTCTAAACCCGAGGCTACCTTGATGTTCTTGAAGAATTTCTTGAGAGAATTTTAGATGAAGAAAAAGAAGAGAGAAAAGAATTCGGTTGTGAATTCTTAGCATATTGAGTCTCAACCAATGAGTCTATATTTATAGGGGTTAGAAGTCTTGGGGAGCACTCACAACTAAATCGTAGTCAAACTTTGCATTAAACGTCTATAATGCAAATTGATTTTTAATTGACGCGGATTTCCTGTTTTAGCTCCATTAACGCACTATATCTGTTTTTCCGGCTGAACTCGAGTTTCGCTTTAACTATTCCGGTTGAACTCCTGTTTCGGTTGAATGCCTACTCTCGGCTAAACTGGTTCCACTCGAACCTGTTCTTCCGGGTCAACTCTACACATGTTCCGCTTGAACTAATCCGCCTTGACGTCACTCAAAACAACTTCCGGTTGAACTAAAAAAAATAAGACGACTTTCAAGCGGCTCGCGATGATGCGAGCGTGCGAAGTGCAAAGTACGCCATCAAAGCGCCACATTGCGCCCACGCCACGCGCACGTGTGTGAGTTCAAGTGCGAGTTAGGGGTGCTTCGCACCCCTTAAGGTCCAAGGGATGTCTCCTACTAAAGGAAACAATCTTTGGTACAGTTAACTGCTTCAAGTTTCACCCCCAACCAATGTGGGATGACTTTTTCTCTCAATTTTCGCAGCTTTCACAGTTGTGAAACCTCAACTTTGAGCATCGATATCTCATTGATACGAGCTCGGTTTTGGACGTGATTTGGTGCGTTGGAAAATACAGATGAATTAACCGCAGTTACATGCATTTTATTTCTATCCATAGTTAGTGAAATACTCATTTTCACACTTAGTAAAAAACCCATTGTTCACTCATTTTCTCCCAAAATTCCAACAATCACCCACATGAATGGGTATCGATCTATCAATAATAAGGCGATTTCGTGAGTCGAGTATTTCAGGATAGGTAGGTGTCCCCTTTGAACCCTCCTCTGTGAAGTATACTTCTCTCTCACATAGGTGATTACCGTAATCATTAAAAACATTGGTATAATATGATTTACTCAAAATCATCTATGATTTACTCAAAATCATCTATGATTTACTCAAAATAATTAACAATTGTATGTTTATCCTCACACCTTTCACTGTTTGGTGATAGAAATGGGTTAGGAAGTACATAACATCTCTTTTAAGAATTTGGTGTACTCCCCCACATTGACCTTACAATTAGGGTGTCCTATTGAACATAGAGCGTGGGATCTCCATTTTCATAGGTTAGGTGTTTTAGTCCCATTCCTCTTGACGACTTCAAAACTAACTCTTTGCTTAAGCCTTTTGTAAGCGGATCCGCAGTGTTATCTTTTGACTTCCCATAGTCAATTGAGATAACTCCCATTGAGAATAGTTGTCGTACTGTATTATGTCTACATCTAATGTGCCTTGATTTGCCATTGTACATCGCGGATTGGGCGCGCCCAATTGCCGATTGACTGTCGTAATGTATGCAAATAGCCGTCATTGGCTTAGGCCACCTTGGAATTTCTTCCACAAATTGATGTAGACACTCCGCCTCTTCACCAGATTTATCTAACGCGATGAACTCAGTTCCATCGTGGACCTTGCTATAACTGTTTGCTTAGCCGATTTCCATGCAATAGCCGCACCACCAAGCATAAACACATATCCGCCTGTTTATTTGGAATCGTTTATATCCGAAATCCAAGTTGCATCGCAGTACCTGATGTGTTGCAAACACATCTCATTTCCGGTGTCTTTTATGTATATATTTTAGTCCAATTTGAGTTAGTTTCTTATTAGTTTTAGTTGTTTTTATTTAAGTTGGGTCCTTGAGTCTTTATTTATGTGTTCTATATGTTTTTGTAGGTTTTTAATAAAGTCCCGGGGCCACGAGAGAAAGTTAGAAGTTAGAAGAAGGAAAAAAGATAAGAGGCTGAAAACATGTCCAAGGCGTATCGCCTGGGACCTCACAACTGTCGCGCGATACGCGAGGAAAGGCTGTTCAAGAAAAGTCAAAGTCGGCTTGACCCGACTGTTTTGTCGCCTTGTAGCCCGTATGCGTATCGCCTAGAAAGTAGATACTTCTAAGCGATACGCTTGGAGGTCTAAAACCCGCAGAAAAAGGATTCGGCTTATAAAATCGATTTTAGGGTTATGTTTCGAGATGCTACGAATTCCAGAGCGACCAGAGGTGATTTCCAGAGGAGGAAGGAGCTATGATCAAGGAGAAGCATCGGGAAATCAAGAAATCACTACAAATCAATATCCGGTTCTTCCGATTTCTTCACTTTTCATTACAAACTCCTAGTTTCTATCATGTTCTTGAACCAAGATTCAGACTTTATTATGTTTTCCGTTTTAGACATGATTGTAGGCTTAATTGATTGTACCATCTAGACCGTTATGATGAGTAATTGATTCTTTCACTTTATTTTCGGCTTCTAATTAATTGATTGATGTTGCACTTCTATTAAATCCCGATGATTGCCATGTTTGATGTATATGTGTGTTGTTGAACAGATCCATAATTGATAATTAATGCATGATTTGCCCGCGAATGTCTTTCGGTTTAGGTAAATTATCTAAAGTAGTTAACTTTAGGGTTAATTGCAATAGAGTAGTTTAGGGTTTCTCTTGAACTATTGTGTTGATTATTAAGTAAGGATTTGATTGCAATCTGCTGCTTAGTCGTCTAGTCTGAGACTCAAAAGGTAAAGAATTGTCGGGTAGTTGGGTTGGTTAACGAGCTAGGTTAGCACTGTCTCAAAAGGAACTGTCCTAGGTCAACTTGTTATTCTGTGTCATTCATGGTAGTTATCGGTAGCTCCTGCTAGCCTAGGGTGCCTTAGATTAAGTTCGAGGGTGGTTAGGTTTAGTTGAGGTAGGATGCACTCAAAAGGTGAACTCATGTTCGGGCGTTAGATTTGTTGTCTAGGAAGGACTTAAAAGGTGAACTAGCCACCATCAATTTAGTTAAAGCCGAGGTAAAGTTTAAGTGTCAATTGCGATTCTAGGTCTAGGTGGTATATCTTCCATCATCTGAATTTCTCCAAGGTTTCCTGCTTTATTCTGTTAGTTAGTTGTTAGTTAAGTTAGTTAAATAAATTCCTAAAATCCTAAAAACCAAATTCAGTTACTCAGTATTTCCAGTTTCTTAGGTCTAGGTTAATTTTGTCTATAGAGTGTCTCTAGGATATTTCTGGTCTTACCTTAGCTAAGCTATAATCCGACAGGTACACTTGCCTTAGGGTTCGGTCTAGTTTAGGTAGTTTCGGTAAAATTTAGGTGTGTCTAGGTCTAGGTTAGGTCTAGGTTTTAATAGTTATTATTAGGTACATTCCGAACACATCAAGTTTTTGGCGTCGTTGCCGGGGACACTTGGCAATAACAAAATTAACTCAGGTCATCGTTAGGAAATTTGAGTCTTTTAGGTTTTTCCGTGTCTAGAGTCTTAGGATTTCCGTTCTCGAGTCTAGATTTTTAGGATTTTTTTTTCCAATTTTTATTTTTATTTTTATTTTTCCTCTGTTTATGCCACACACCCGTTCGCGAGGTCCATCTGAGCTCACACCATTTTCTGATCCCGACAAGGACATTCGTGAACGGTTCCGTGTGCTTCGCACGGAACTTGAGGCGTTCATTCTCTCGACCACTCATTCTAAACCGTCCACATCCACCTCTTCTACACAAATCGCATGCGACACTAAACCAATCCCATTTCCTGACCTCACCACCATGGCGGCCCGTCGCACCGTCCACGAGCAGGCCAACGCCAGAATTAACGACGCTCGGTTTGCCATCGTACAACCCAACATTGCCAACACCAAATTGGCAAGTTTCGTCTCACGTTATAAACACGCTCACCAACTCACTTCAATTTCATGGACGTGAAGACGAAGATGCACCGACGCATATCTTGCGCTTCATTCGGATCTGCAACACGTTCGGACTCAAGGGAGTCACGAACGATACCATCTATCTGCGTCTGTTTCCGTTTTCCCTTACCTCTCGAGCCGCTGAGTGGCTCGAGACGCTTCCGCCAAATTCGATCGCCACCTGAGACGATCTGAAAGCGAAATTCCTGAAAAAATATCATCCTCCAGCCAAGGCTGCACGTACTCGGGAGGAAATCCATTCCTTCAGGATGGACCCCGACGAGCCTTATTCGGTTGCATACGAACGATTCGAACACCCTTCTGAACAAATGTCCGCAACACGGGTTGAGGGAATGGGCTATTATCGAAAAGTTCTACAATGGACTTCCTTATTCTGTTCAGAAGGAGTTTAACATTTCGGCTGGAGGTCACATGATGGAAAAGCTCATTGTTGATGAATGTAAATCACTATTTTAGAGCTTTGCACTTGCTGAACAGCAGAAACCCGGAGATCGGATAGCCACATTGGCCCCCACTAGATCACTCGCACCTTCTACATTTACCCAGAGTGTCAGTCACATTGGCTCAGAGACCATGACGCCTAAGGAGTTAGAGAACATATATAGGGCTTTAGAAGAAATCAAACTCCATATCAAAGCCTAATGTGAGCTGTGTAGAGGCACTCATGAAACCCGAGACTGCCTGCTTGCTCCCGCTGAGCAGGTCGACTATATTAGAAACTGAAACCAGTTCAGTAATTCTTTCCAGTCCGGGTGGAGGAGTGGCCAGAATTCAGGATGGCGAGAGGGAGGAAACCCACCTGGTTTTCCACCGAGGAATAACTATAGTGGAGGAGATGACGGGTCTAGTTTTAAGGAGACGAGGGAGCTTATAGCTAACCAGACCCAGATCCTGTAGCAGATCGTGACGCGAGATGAGGCTACCCAGAAGAAGCTGATGGAGCATGACACGTTAATGAGAAATCAACAAGCTTCTTTCTTGGATTTACAGCGTTCGGTAGGAGATATTGCAAAGCAGCTGAAGGAGCTCAATTCCCGTGGGGGTCAGTTTTCCGGTAGTACTTACAAAAACCCCAAACGTCGAGGCTGAGGTAGTGAAGATTCCGCCAGCTGGAGAGAAGCCGATGAAGTGGGAGGCGGCAAAGGAGAAGAAGAGAGTGAGGTTTGCGAGTAACCCGATCACAGCCGAACACCTGAAGCGTGTGCCCTATCCAGAGAGATTAATCCAACAGAAATATGAACATGAATACGGTCAGTTTCTTGATATTCTTAGGCAACTTAGAATTACATTACCCTTTACTGAAGTTATTAAAAAAATGCCTAAGTATGCAAAATTTTTGAAAGATATGTTAAGGAATAAAAAGAAACTTGAAGCTTTATCTGATATAACCCTTGACGCTAACTGTTCAGCTGTAGTACATAATAGATTGCCTGAAAAATTAAATGATCCTGGAACTTTTACAATTCCTTGTGTGTTCGGTAGTTCATCTGTTACTCATGCTTTAGCTGATTTAGGTGCTAGTATTAATGTCATGCCATACTCTGTTTTTATGCACTTAGGGTTAGGAGAATTAGCGCCGACTAGGATGACAATATCCTTAGCTGATAGGTCGGTAGTTAAGCCCAAAGGAATAGTGGAGAATGTGTTAGTTAAGATTGACAAATTTGTGTTCCCTATAGACTTTGTGGTTCTTGACAGTGACTATGATGTGAGGTGCCCATTGATTTTAGGTAGGCCTTTCCTTAGGACTGCCTGGGCGTTAGTTGATGTGTTTGCGGGCACCATCACTTTGAGGGTTGAGAACGAGTCGGTTGAGTTCAGAGTTGGTAGGTCTAGTGACAGGAGCAACGAAACCGTATACTTTCTAGGATCTTTTATGTCTATGGTGGATAGTTGTGTTAGTTATGTCAAATGTGAGGATCTAGTGGTAGTTGGAAATCGGTTGGAGGGTGAACCGATGGTTGAGGATAAGTGTGGGGAAGATCCCGGGGGGTTAGAGGAGTTATTTGATAAAATTGAGATTTTTGACCCGTTAGTAGAACCCGGAGGTAGGTTGGTAGTTGGAGAGATGTTAGTGGTTGAGAATAGTTGTAGGAGAGCAACACTTGGTGATATAGGTGAATTTGAGGATAGGATAATGCTTAGGCCAAGTGTGGGGAGATTGGTAGTGGTTATGAGTGAGAACGACGCGAATTTGAGTTTTCTAGAGAAAATTAAATTTCTACCGGGTCGTTATAAGCATTGGAAGGTTGAAACCTCGTTGTAGTTACTAAAGTTGGTTGCTTTAAGGGTTAAGATGTTGATAGGTAATTGGGAGGATGAGAACCGGGTGATACCCGATAGTTTTGCGGTTAAAGATGTGAAATCAAAGCCTCCGGATGGTTTGGGAGGTAATCTTAGTTAAAATTAACCAAGTATAAATACAGAAAAATGAAAAAATGAAATAGAAAATAAAAAAAAGAAAAAATATGGTAGAGTAGAGAATAGATGCTCAAAAGTTCGCATTCCATCCAAATTCCATCATTCTTTGGACATCTTTGTATCTGAGTTAAGGGGGTGGTGAAAATCAAAAAGTTAAATCTTTATTAACCTTTACTTGGACTGAATATGATTCAGGATTAGGTTGAACTTGATCTTTCTAGAGTGGGACACATAGGCAGACTGAAATATATCTGGTAAATTATAAACACCTTGGGCGCTCAAAGGTTAGTGGTTGGGCTTAGTCGGATCAAAATATCGATAATTGCTACCGGGATGTGAGTAGGCAATATAAATATAAAAAATGATGAAATTGTGAGTGTTAGAGATTAAAGTCCTGGTTATGATTCCATTGCAGTATTTTTCGAGGACGAAAAAAGAGTCAGTGTGGGGATGTTTGATGTGTTGCAAACACATCTCATTTCCGGTGTCTTTTATGTATATATTTGAGTCCAATTTGAGTCAGTTTCTTATTAGTTTTAGTTGTTTTTATTTAAATTGGGTCCTTGAGTCTTTACTTATGTGTTTTATATGTTTTTGTAGGTTTTTAATAAAGTCCCATGGCCACGAGAGAAAGTTAGAAGTTAGAAGAAGGAAAGAAGAGAAGAGGCTAAAAACATGTCCCAGGCGTATCGTCTGGGACCTCACAACTGTCGCGCGATACGCGAGGAAAGGCTGTGCAAGAAAAGTCAAAGTCGGCTTGACCCGACTGTTTTGTCGCCTTGTAGCCCGTAGGCGTATCGCCTAGAAAGTAGATACCTCCAAGCGATACGCTTGGAGGTCTGAAACCCGCAGAAAAAGGATTCGGCTTATAAAATCGATTTTAGGGTTATTCTTCGAGATGCTACGACTTCCAGACGAATTCCAGAGCGACCAGAGGCGATTTCCAGAGGAGGAAGGAGCTGTGATCAAGGAGAAGCATCGGGGAATCAAGAAATCACTACAAATCAATATCCGGTTCTTCCGATTTCTTCACTTATTTACAAACTCCTAGTTTCTATCATGTTCTTGAACCAAGATTCAGACTTTATTATGTTTTCCGTATTAGACATGATTGTAGGCTAAATTGATTGTACCATCTAGACCGTTATGATGAGTAATTGATGCTTTCACTTTATTTTCGGCTTCTAATTAATTGGTTGATGTTGCACTTCTATTAAATCCCGATGATTGCCATGTTTGATGTATATGTGTGTTGTTGAACAGATCCATAATTGATAATTAAGGCATGATTTGCCCGCGAATGTCTTTCGGTTTAGGTAAATTATCTAAAGTAGTTAACTTTAGGGTTAATTGCAATAGAGTAGTTTAGGGTTTCTCTTGAACTATTGTGTTGATTATTAAGCAAGGATTTGATTGCAATCTGCTGCTTAGTCGTCTAGTCTGAGACTCAAAAGGTAAAGAATTGTCGGGTAGTTGGGTTGGTTAACGAGCTAGGTTAGCACTGTCTCAAAAGGAACTGTCCTAGGTCAACTTGTTATTCTGTGTCATTCATGGTAGTTATCGGTAGCTCCTGCTAGCCTAGGGTGCCTTAGATTAAGTTCGAGGGTGGTTAGGTTTAGTTGAGGTAGGATGCACTCAAAAGGTGAACTCATGTTCGGGCGTTAGATTTGTTGTCTAGGAAGGACTTAAAAAGGTGAACTAGCCACCATCAGATTAGTTAAAGCCGAGGTAAAGTTTAAGTGTCAATTGCGATTCTAGGTCTAGGTGGTTTATCTTCCATCATCTGAATTTCTTCAAGGTTTCCTGCTTTTTTCTGTTAGTTAGTTGTTAGTTAAGTTAGTTAAATAAATTTCTAAAATCCCAAAAGCCAAATTCAATTACTTAGTATTTCCACTTTCTTAGGTCTAGGTTAATTTTGTATATAGAGTGTCTCTAGGGTTCGATATTTCCGGTCTTACCATAGGTAAGCTACAATCCGACAGGTACACTTGCCTTAGGGTTCGGTCTAGTTTAGGTAGTTTCGGTAAAATTTAGGTGTGTCTAGGTCTAGGTTAGGTCTAGGTTTTAATAGTTATTTTTAGGTACGTTCCGAACACATCAGTACCCCTCGATAACCTGCTGGATCTCGGGTATAATGCAACCCATAGTCAGGCGTGTATCTCAAGTACCTAAGTAGACGAGTCATTGCTCTCCAATGCTCCATGCACGGATTACTCGTGTACCTGCTTATTCTGCTCACAGCATAAGCCAAATTTGGTCTGGCACATGTAATAAGATACATTTGACCCTTGAATACTCTAACGGAGCAACCCATTCGCCTCTATTCTTAGGTAGATGAAGGGTATTATCAATAGGAGTTTGAGACACACTCTTATCTTCCTATTTGAACTTCTCAAGGATCTTATCCACATAGTGAGATTGAGTCAAGACAATACCATTGGGGTTTCTGATGATTTTTACACCAAGTATAACATCTGCGAGCCCCATGTCTTTCATGTCTGAAACTTATTGAATAAGAATCTGATAATATTTCAAGTGATGTGAAACCCCTATTTATACAAGCTAACATAATATCTAGATAGAACAAATATCTAGTTATAAGAAATATCTAGATACAAGAAAATATCTAGATATTGGGCTAGTGGGCCTAATACTAATTGTTTTGGTCAAAAATTCACTTAGGAATCCTGTATTCCAAACTTTGAATGTGAGGTAGTGTGCTTGTTAATCAAGTGAACGAATAATCCAAGCTAAGATGGTGACACGATGATTTAGCGAGGAAAACTCCAGAATCCTTCAAGTTGCCTCTAGGAATCCTGGATAAAAACCTCGGATGCCGGCCGAATAGCCGCCACCTAGTCAATATTATTGATAATAAAATGGAGCGTTACAATGGGTTGGAGGTTTGATCGATCAGAGCTAAGTGATACAATGTTGTGCGTTCGTAAACGAGCTAAAGTGTATTCAATGTGTTGGATGTGTAATGTGTGTGCTCCTACTGATCGAATCCTCAATTATATAAGAATTACATCAATAACAAACTTTCCGGGATTACCGGGATCCTATCGTCCAACTAACTCGACCGTTAAGAGCCTCTTCGTTCACTTGGTCCACGATCTATCGCAGCTGGAGCGTAAGTTTCGGAGGTAGTTGATGATTCCGTTGATACCTGGTCAAATAAACACGTGGCAAATATGAGGGTTAGTTAAAATAAATAAATGAGGATACCTGGCTGGATGGGATTCCCGGATGATAATAGGATTCCTGAACCATATGAGCTTTCTGCGAGCATCCTGAAAATACACCCTCAACAATTGCCCCTTGAATTTCAACAGATGTGGATAAGCTCGACAGTTGTTAAAATTCAAAAAGATACTCTTTTCACGGCGTGTAAACGGTAAATGCAGTTGTGATGTGACTGATTTCTCGGCGCCCCATGGTAATCATGATATTCTCTTTAAATAGAAGATTACACAATGAGATTTCTACCGTCTTCTTCACATAACCTCTCGAGCTTCTCCGATTATTCCAGGTCAGTCCCTCTTTGTTTTCTTGCTCTCCTCTCGTTTTTCGGCCATGGCCAAGAAAAACACCCGGTCATCCTTCTCGTTAAGCTCTCTGGTCGTCGGAGATTTCCATGATCAGGGGTACATTATCCCCTGTGAGGAAGAAACCTGCTCTTTCGACGATCGCGACATCCTCGAGTTGAAGAATTCCGGTATCTTTCCGCCGGAAACTGTTTTTTGACCCTTCAGTTCTCTTGCCAAGTCCGATTTCACTTCCACAACTTGGGTTTGCTTTATGTACTATCCTTTTTCGATTGGGATGACATTCCCCTTTCCGGAACTCGTCACTCAGTTTTTCAAAACCACCCGGCTTTCTTACTCCCAAACCATGCCGATGGTCTGGAGAATTTTGTATTCTCTGGACCAGTTGAACCAAACCAGAAATCTCGACATCGGGATTCCTGAGATCTGTGAAGCGTATAAGTTAAGAACCCATGGTTGTAGCCGGTTTGTTCTCCAGGCTCGTACCTCTACCTCCCAGTTGATTCCCTGAGCTTCCCATAATGACCATGACTGGAAGAAGCGTTTTTTCTTCGTCAAACGAGACTCGATTCCTGGGGGGATGGAGTTACCCTTGAAGTGGGTCAAGAAGGGTAAGATACTGATGTTTCTTGTTATTGCTGAGTTTCCAATATGTTTTTAACTTTTCTGTTGTTTCCTTTTTTGCAGCACCCAAGTTTCAGAATCTCATCAAGAAGCAGCCTGATTTCAAGAAGCTTGAAGCAGTTTACCAGATTCCTGCCAGCGAGAGAGCCCTGGTCCTTGAAGCATCCGCCAGCGAGAACAGCTACTCAGCCGATCATACACCCGCCATGTCTGGTAAGTCGTTGTAGGATCCTGAATTGTTTAGTTATTCAAGCATCTTGAATGTTGAAAACCTGTTTTTGTTTGCAGCTCCTAAGTCTAGCTCCTCATACTCCCTGAAGGATCTTGACCATCTGCTCAAGGTCAAGAAGGAACATCTTGAATAGCCCGCCACCTCTAAGCCACCTGTCATCCGGCCAAAGGCTTCGGCCTCCAAGAAGCAAAAAGCTCCTGAGACTCCTGCGGCTCCCGTGTACCTGGAAACGTTTGATGATCTTGCCCCTTCTGAGGTCAGCAACAAGGTCCTCTCGATGCAGACCATGATTAACCTAGTAAGAAGCTCAAACGATATTTATGTTAGTTTCATACCTGTTGCAGCTGCTGACCAGGATTCCTGTTTGTGTAGGTTATTGAGAAGCTGAGCTCCCAAGCCATGGATATGGAGAAGAAGCTTGCCGAAGCCAACGAGAAGATCCAGGCCTAAGCTGAGATTGCTAAGGGTAAAACCCTGTTCTATGAGCATAAGCTCACCGAGCAGCGTCAAGCCCTGGAAGCCAAAATGGCCACTGATGCTGAAGTCGGCCAACTCTCGGCTGCCCGGAGCGTCCTGGAATGCAAGATTCAAATGGCAGAAGAGGCTGAAGTGGCTGGCTTCCAAGTGCCAGGCTGGGACATCGCAGGTTGGAGGCTGGTCTTGGAATCGTTAGGAGGAGAAGGTGATGTGGCAGGGAAGGATGGGAATGATGGTGGCTCCTCAAAGACGGTTCCAAATTCTCCGGTGGCGATGACAAGGGCTTATGTGGTGGAGCTGGGAGAAGGCAAGAAGCTGGAGGATGTGGTGAAGCCGGTGGAGGAAGGAAAGGCAGTGGGCGATGAAGATAATGCAACGGTCTGAGCCCACTTTTTTAGGTTTTTGGTGGTTTGTTTGGTGAAACTTTGGTAGGGTTCCTGTAATAGACAAGTAACAAACAACAATGGTAGGGATCCTGGTGGAGGGATCTTGTGTTTACAAGACGAAACCAGGATTCCTAAAAACAATCTTTTGACCTCTGAGCTTCTCAAGTGGAAGGATCCTGAGGTTTTCAGGACGAAGCTTGGGAAGCTCAACCCTTTTGGTGAATGTTAATAATATTAGTATCTTTTGGTTTCTCATGTTATATTTCACGTTGAAAATTTTGTGGATAGGATTAGTGTATAAAAATTTATCAAAAATCTTAAAAATGACTAAAATGTTGGAAAACCATTTGAGACTCTAATAATAAAATTGGTTAGTCTTCAAGATTAAATAGTAAAGACTGACCTTTGAATTTTACCTTAGTCCACTTTCCGATTTCAAACCATCATATCTTCTTTCACCTTATTTGGGATTCCCATGGGAATCCTAAATTTACTTCTCTTGGCGCTTGTCTCAACTTCCCCTGGAACCTGAAACAATCTTAAAGAGCGATTTGGCCTTCGGCCGAAGCTAATGCTTCTGAGAGTAAGAGAAGTTTAAAAATAAGCTGGGGATAAACCCGGGATTCTTGGGACTAAGCCAAAACTGGGGTCAAGCCCGATAAACTTGGGACAAAGCCAAAACTGGGGATATACCCATACGTTAGTGACATGAAAATGCCAAAACCTTGGATAACACGTTGGTGTTATAAACCTTAGATAATTCGTGAGGATAACACGTCTGCTATTACTTGAGAATCCGCTCATTGGCGGATAACGAGCTCTCCTGGCGATTCTTAGAAAAGGTGGAAACCTTTTAAACCTTAGTTAACACGTAAGCGTTAAAAACCTTAAGAATCCTCCCAGCAGCCTCCAGTGACAAGATTGTCAGCCACCTGTTAGAATGGACTGGTCCGGCCACCTTGAGCATAATGGTGGACAACGTGCGCTCCTGGCGAGGGTCGTGCGCTACTAGCGATTACCCAAACGTAGGAGAGGAGTCAGCCTCTCAAACCTTAGAAGGTATGCGGGATACCTTAAGCGTAGAAGAGGTGATCAGCCTCTAACTGGGGATATACCCAAAAATACTTCAGTTAGGATTCTCAAAATCTGCAAAACACTCATCACTTGGTGAGGGGTGGGTGTTAGCTTAGCTAACACCACTCCGATGCCAAAGTCAGTAATGTGTCATAAGAATAATAAGAATAAATTGAAATAGGATTAGTATGTGTACCTTATATCATTTGGACAGTGAGGATCCTTGAGACCTGCTCGGGATTCCCATTGGGATTCTCACATAAAATAGGCTTTGAGGTGGATGGCATTCCAAGCTCTTGGCAGGGGCTCTCTTTCCATATTCACCAGACGGTATGCTCCCTTACCTTCTTCAGAATCTATAAGGTAAGGGCCTTCCCACTTGGGTGCTAACTTCCCATCAGCAGGATTAGTGGTATTCTGAAAGGCTTTCCTCAAGACCAAGTCACCCACTTGGAATCTTCTTAGCCTAGTATTCTTGTTATAGGATTTTGCTATCCGCTGTTGATAAGATGCCATCCGGATTCTAGCCATGTCTCTGAGCTCCTCAACTGTTTCGAGATCCTGAAGAAGATTCTGATTGTTGGTTTCAGGATCCTGGCAGCTGACTCTGGCTGTTGGAAGTACCATTCTGTAGGGATTACAGCTTCTGCCCCAAACACTAATGAGAATGGTGTTTGGCCAGTAGCATTCTTAGGTGTGGTTCTATCCGCCCAAAGGACAAATGGCAGCTCCTCGGCCCAATTTCCTTTCTTGGAGCCCAGCTTCTTCTTGAGATTGTTGATTATGATTTTGTTACTGGATTCTGCCTGTCCATTAGCTTGAGGGTGGACAGGCGTTGAAGTGATCATCTTAATGCCCCAGGTTTCACAAAAGCTTGTAGTTCTTTTGCCGATAAACTGGGAGCCATTGTCACATATGATTTCCCCCGGAATCCCAAATCTGGTGAGGATATTCATTTTGATAAATGATATAACCTCTTTTTCTCTCACTTGTACGTAGGCTTCTGCTTCGATCCATTTGGAGAAGTAATCTGTCATGGCAAGCATGAACACCTTTCCTCCAGGAGCCTTTGGCAGCTTACCTACAATATCCATGCCCCACTTCATGAATGGCCATGGGGATACTATAGGATGCAGATGCTCAGCCGGTTAGTGGAGGATATTGCCATGCCTTTGACAAGCGTCGCATTTCTGTGAGAAGCTTGTGGCATCCTTCTTCATGGTTGGCCAATAATATCCGAATCTGAGGACTTTAGAGAATAGCGCCCTGCCCCCAGTATGGTTCCCACAATCTCCACTATGGATGTCTTTAAGCACTTCAAGAGCTTCCGATTTTTCCAGGCACCTTAAATAGACACATGCAAGGGATCTTCTGTATAGGATATCATTAATAATAGTATAGGGTACTACCTTTGTGCGAAAAGCTCTGGGGTTTTCACCCTTGGGAATCTCCCCATTTCTGAGATATTTCTTGATTGGATAAGTCCAGGATTCCTGAGCATTCTCGGGATCCTCAACGTTTGCTCCCATGTTGTCATCGACAGCCTGAGCTTCCTGTCAATCTATCGCCGGCGTCAAGATGTGAGTTATTGGAATCTTGACATCCTCCTCAGGGATCCTGGGAGATGAAGCCAAATTCGCCAAAGCGTCGGCTTCCACATTATCTTCTCTTGGGACCTGCGAAATGTTAAAATTTTCGAAAAATAGAGATAGTTTTTTAACAGTTTCAAGATACTTGATCAGATTCTCCCCTCTCACTGCATAAGAGCCATTAAATTGGTTAGTCAATAGAAGAGAATCAACAAATACTTGAATAGATAGGATTCCCATATCCCAGGCCAGCCGTAATCCCGCAATTATAGCTTCATACTCAGCTTCATTGTTGGTATCCTGGAATTCACAGGATATGGATAGAGGTATTATGTCCCCCTGTGGCGATTTTAGCAGAATTCCCAACCCTGTTCCTCTGACATTTGAAGAGCCGTCAGTAAAGAGGATCCAGTCTTCCTTGAGCTTCTCAAGCTGCTGGACTTCCTTTTCAACTTCTGGTTCAATGTCACTGCTGAAATCCGCCACAAAGTCAGCTAATGCTTGGGATTTGATTGCAGTTCTTGGTTCATATTTGATGTCGTAGGCACTCAGCTTGACTGCCCATTTGGCCATCCTGCCTGACATCTCCGGCTTCCTGAGAACTACCTTGATAGGATAGTTAGACATCACAATTATAGTATGCGTTTCAAAATAATGTCTAAGTTTAGTGGAAGCCATTATAAGAGATAAAATTAACTTTTCAAGATAGGAATACATGGATTCTGCGTCTAGCAGAGTTTTACTTACATAATAGACCGGATGCTGCTGACCTTGGTGGTTTTTTATTAGAGACATCACTTACTGAACTTCCGGATACAGCGAGATATAAATATAGTGGCTTCCCATCTTCTGTTTTCATCAAGAGTCGAGCTTCTGATAGATACTCTTTTAGGCTTCTCAGGGCTTCTTCATGTCTTTCAGCCCACTCGAAATTCTTGTTTTTTCTCAGAATTTCATAAAAGTCTTTGCTTTTTTCTGAGGATCTCGATATAAACCTGTCGAGTGCTGCAATCCTTCCTGTCAATCTTTGAACTTCCTCTATGTTTGAAGGGGATTTGAGGTTGAGGATTGCTTTAATATGCTCAGGGCTTGCTTCGATTCCCCTTTCGGTCACCATGTAGCCCAAGAACTTCCCGGCTCGCACCCCAAAGTGGCACTTGGAGGGGTTGAGCTTCATATTGTAGTGGTCAAGGATGTCGAAGGCAGTTTGGAGATCCCTGACATGGTCTTCCGCCTTCTTGGATTTGACTACCATGTCATATATGTAGACTTCCATCGTGTCCCCCAGTTGCTCTTTGAACATCATGTTGACGAGCCTCTGATAGGTGGTACCTGCATTACGTAAACCAAAAGGCATAGCAGTGTAACAATATATACCTGTTGGGGTTATGAAGGCCATATGTTCCTGATCTGAGGGTTCCATTTGGATTTGTTGGAATCCTGACGAGGCGTCCATAAAGGTGAGCATCTCATGTCCTGCTGTGGCATCCACCATTGCGCTTATGTGGGGAAGTGGAAATGGATCTTTCGGACATGCCTTGTTCAAATATGTGTAGTCAACACAGACTCTCCATTTCCCGTTCCTCTTTTGAACTACCACCACATTGGCTAACCATTTTGGATACTTGACTTCTTTGATCATTTTTGTCTTGAGAAGCTTATCAACTTCTTCTTGAATTATTGCATTCGTTTCGGGGGCGAACTTCCTTCTCTTCTGCTGTATGGGCCTGAAAGAAGGATCCAAACCAAGTTTATGAGTTATAACATGTTTAGGTATCCCTGTCATGTCTTCATGCTTCCAAGCGAAGGTAGGCTTTCTGGCTTTGAGAAGCTCAATCAACTTCTCTTCAACATCTCCTGTGATGCTGGTTCCAACGAGCACCTTGATCTCAGGATTCTCGGGATCTAATTGGACTTCTTTGACATCAAGCTCCCTGTCCTCCTGTATTTCAAGTGCCCTTTTCTGTAATTGCTATCCCTTCGTCACCTTAGTGGTGTTCTTCATCGACGTTGAATAACAGTTCTTGGCTTCCTGCTGGTCACTTTCAGTCCTGACAACTCCCCATGGTGTAGGAAGCTTGATACACTGGTGGTATGTAGAGGGAACTGCCTTCATCTCATGAATCCAAGGCCTGCCAAGAATAATATTGCAACAGGAGAGGGTATCTATAACACAGAATTTTTGCATACAATTTACTCCCTCTATATATATTGGTAGTTTGATATCTCCAACTGTACTCTTGGTTTCTCCGCTGAAACCCACCAGGACTGAGGATCTTGCCACAATTTCGGATTCTGGAATGCCCATCTTCTTGAGCACATCTAAACGAATTATGTTGACAGAGCTCCCGTTGTCAATCAGGATCCTGCGTAGAAAGTGGTTAGCGATATATAGAGTAACTACAAGGCTGTCATGATGAGGATCCTGAACGTGAGAGCGGTCGCTCTCATCAAAGGATATAGTCTTTTCCTGTGTCAGGGTGGAAGTCCGGACAAGTCTATCACCCTGTTCAGATTTGGATTCCTTAGCATGCTTCTTGGCTGAGGAATACGAGGTGCCACAAATATCTGAGCCTCCTGATATGAAGTTGATGATTTGAGCATCCTGTGGTGGAGAGGCTGCTCTTTGGGGGGCTTGTTCCACTTCTTGAGTTTTGCTTCTCTTTCTACCCAACAACTCTTTGAGATGTCCTTTGCTGAGTAGGTAACTGATTTCTTTCCTGAGTGCAATGCATTCATCTGTCAGGTGACTGAAATCCTCGTGATAGGCACACCACTTCGATTTATCTTTCCAGGATGCCTGCTTGGTATCCTTCCTGGGCCATCTTGCTTTTTCACCTAGATCCTGCATGGCATACATTAAACCACCAACGTCAACTGAAAAACAGTATTCAGAAACCTTGGGGTATTCCTCATCATCGTCATCTTGATCCACGACATTAACTCTTTGATTATCCTGCTTGGAATATGGCCTGGATCTGTACGGTTTCCCAGGGGATTCCGGTTTCTTGTTGTTGTGATCATATTTGGGGATATCCAGTCTTTGGTGAATTTTCTTATCGTCTTCCAATCGGATGAACCTTAAGGCTCTGCTTCGAACTTCGTCAAGGTTCCTGCAAGGAGTCATGACAAGATCGTCGTAAAAACGGGAATCCCTTTGGAGTCCCATCTTGAAGGCTTCAACTACGGCTGCCATATCCAGGTTGGGAATCTCCAAAGATTCTCGTCCGAATCTGGCAATGTATTCTCTGAGCGGCTCGTCTGATTTCTAGACTATCCTGTATAAATCACCGGTCAGTTTCTCAAAGGTCCTGCTACAAGAAAATTGACTGTTAAACATGTTAACCAAATGAGAAAACGAAGTAATAGTGTTGGGAGGAATGCTCGGTAGCCATTTCATGGCTGGTCCTGTTAAGGTTGAACCAAAGCCTTTGCATAGATAGGCTTCTTTGATTTCTGTTGGAATGGGATTGATCTCCATGCGCTCCCTGTAATGTGCCATGTGCTCTTCAGGATCTGTGGTTCCATCGTAAAGCTTCATGCTTGGAGTCTGGAAACGCTTCGGGATCTCCACTTGGGAAATTGGCCAAATAAATCTAGAGATCTTGTGGCTTTCTAAAGGAACCTCAGGAATAGGTTTTAGGATCCCTGGAACACTCGATATCATCTCTTTCAACTTCTGGAGCTCCCTAGCAATACTTTGGCGAATACCTGCATCATAAAGAGCACCCTGGTTAGAAACGATAGGAATTGAATTGGACACATTACCTGGGCTAGGATTCTGGAATGGGATCCTGGGAATATATCCATAGCTCGTTGGGATGCTCGGCTCAGTAGTGGCTATAGTTTGCATGGGGATGCAGTCACCATCATGCACATCTGAGGAACTAGTCTTGAAGATTCCTGCAGAAACAGAAGGGTTAAAGTATTGATATCCTTGAGGATTCTGGCTTGGATTCCCGGTAGAAAAAGGATATCCTTGGGATGGTGTGATTAAGGATCCCAACGATAGTGGAATCCAAGGATCCCTGGAGCGTGGCTGCGAGGATTCTGGTGGGATGACTCCCGAGAATCCAGCAGTATTCCCTGCATATCCAGCGTCTTGAGAAGTCACTGTAGGGGCTGTAGTGAAGCCTGTAGTTGATTTGTAACCGTAGCGTGCCGGATCTGAGGATCCCAAAGCATTGAAGTCGAGATGCCTGGGAAATAAAGGACTTTGTTCCTCCACAGGTCTCTTGGACTTCTTAAGCTGCTCTATCTCCTTCATCACCGTTTGATTAGTTTTCTCTTGCTGATCCATTTGGCTTTTCACCTGCTTAATCAAGGAAAACAAATCATTGTTAGTAATAACAGGATCAACAAATGGACCCTGGGATCCTGTGAAGACAGGATAATCAGTTTTTCTCGGCTGCTCGTCCACTTTCTTCTGACGGTCATTAATTTTCTTCTGGCTTCCTGGAACGGAAGGAAGAGGAGGAATGGAGGACGATATAGAGGCCGAAACAATTTTTTGTGTGTTTGACATCTTTGGGATTGGAGATCAAATGAAGTGAATGAAATAGGGGATTTTGATAAAATTAAGCACCACTTGCCCCACGGTGGGCACCAAACTGTTTTGGTCAAAAATTTACTTAGGAATCCTGTATTCCAAACTTTGAATGTGAGGTAGTGTGCTTGTTAATCAAGTGAACGAATAATCCAAGCTAAGATGGTGACACGATGATTTAGCGAGGAAAACTCCAGAATCCTTCAAGTTGCCTCTAGGAATCCTGGATAAAAACCTCGGATGCCGGCCGAATAGCCACCACCTAGTCAATATTATTGATAATAAAATGGAGCGTTACAATGGGTTGGAGGTTTGATCGATCAGAGCTAAGTGATACAATGTTGTGCGTTCGTAAACGAGCTAAAGTGTATTCAATGTGTTGGATGTGTAATGTGTGTGTTCCTACTGATCGAATCCTCAATTATATAAGAATTACATCAATAACAAACTTTCCGGGATTCCCGGGATCCTATCGTCCAACTAACTCGACCGTTAAGAGCCTCTTCGTTCACTTGGTCCACGATCTATCGCAGCTGGAGCGTAAGTTTCGGAGGTAGTTGATGATTCCGTTGATATCTGGTCAAATAAACACGTGGCAAATATGAGGGTTGGTTAAAATAAATAAATCAGGATACCTGGCTGGATGGGATTCCCGGATGATAATAGGATTCCTGAACCATATCAGCTTTCTGCGAGCATCCTGAAAATACACCCTCAACACTAATGTACATATATATATATACTCACACACACACACACACTATTTAACACTCCTCCTCAAATTGGAGCATAGATTGTAATCATGCCCAACTCGTTACAAATAAAATCAATCTGAGTCTTTCGAAGAGGTTTGGTAAGGATGTCTACAAGTTGAAACTCTGTCTTGATATGTATCGATTGAATTGGAGGATCAACTTTAGTCTGTACTTCTCAATCTCTGATAAAATGACAATCAACTTCGATGTGCTTCGTCCTCTAATGAAAATCCTTGATTTTTGGCTGTATGTATGACTGATTGATTATCAAAATATAGTCACATTAGATCATTAGAAATAACCCCAAGTTCCCTAAGAAGGTTCATCCCTAAGAGAAAATCCCAGTTTGGCTAGCTTCCGCTTGGGCTTTTTGCCTTTAGTGGGGCTTGAAGCTTCAGGTTGGTTGGTGGTAGTAGGTGGGGGAGAACTAATAACCACATTTCTCTGTCTTTTGAAAGGGACAGGTAGGGATTCAGATGAGGAAGTGGTAGTGGTGGTAATTTGAGCAGTGGCTTTCCTCTTTTTGGTATGTTTTTAAAGTAGAGGAAGCAGGGATAAATGTGGGATCATGAACTATCGGGCTTGTAGTCCTTTCATCTTGAGCAGGTTGCTCATGTGCTACAACAGTTTCCGTTTGAACCTCAGCCTGAGCAGGTTCATCAGGAAACTGCCTTGGAATTGGCAGGGGATGATCAGTATCCCTTCCAAGAAAAACTGTCTTATTTAAAGCCAAATTAGAAAAAGTTTTCTCATTAGGAGTTTTGGTTGTAAAATTGTACCGCCCAAAACAATTTAAGGGTATTCATCCCTAAGAATGCAAGTTAAAAATCTCGGATAGATATAAACATATTTGGGTGTAGTGTTTGCCTTTAGGCCTTTGAAAATAAGTTTTGAGAAACTGAAATTTTGACCTTTGACTACAGCATAGAAAGCTGAGGCTTGTTCAACAGCAAGTTCAAAACCACCTTTATTGGGAGTTAGAAAAACCAGAATTGTGTGGGCTAGGAATCTCCATTTGTATGGGAGTTGCCCCTTCTTGATTGTCTTGCTTTCTAATGAACCTCCATACCCAATGTCTCTGAACAGTGGCAGGTATATCTTGGAGTCTACAAACACGTAACCATCTTCATCCCTTAACTTCAGCACTTTTCTAATTTTCGCCTCATCTATTTCTACTTCAGTGTGCTGAACAGTTGACACTATTGCATCACCACTGTTGCTACTTTCAGCAACCCTAGCATGAGACCAGAATTCCTCCATAATTTCTTCGAAAATTACCACTTGAACAGTTAGCGCATAATGAAGGTGAGAGTTCTTTAGGAAGTCGATCATGCCATCGTAAATGTCTGTTTTACTGGGTGCTTCAAGATAAGCCACCAGATTCTGTTCCACAGGGAACTTCGAGTCGCTGGAAGGCTTCTTGCCACTTGTACTCGCCTTGGGAGCCATTGTTGATTTCGGTTTCGAGAGAGAAATTGACAGTTTGTGGAAGTTATGGAGAGGTTTGAGAGAAATTTGGGAGTTGGGTTTGTGAGAAATGGGGAAATGACGGTAAATTAGGGCTTTTAACCTTTTTCGTCGGTGACGTGGAGGGGAGAGGTTTTAACGCAACTGTTCAATAACTGATGTGACTTGTGCTTTTTGGGTTATACGGTACAACACGTTAAGGCATGTCATTATCCAAAAGGATATTTACAGAAACCTCAGATATTTAATGGTTAAAAACATAATGGGTAATTTATTGTGTATCCGCTTAAAAATGTGTGCCTTCCGGGTTATTTAATGAAAAGTGACTTTGACTTGTTGACCCGGAAGTTGAAGCAGAACCCATTTTCTCCTTTATTTTAAGAACCAAATTTCTTCCGTCTGAACTTCAAACGGATAATTTTTCCGCTTGGAAGAATTGTTTTCAAAATCTTTTTCCACATAAAGTACAAAGCATTTTTCCGGTTGAAGTTCACCCGAAGATTATCAAAAGTTTTGTTCTCACAGGTTGAACCGAAACTTGGACCGGAAAACCAAAACACGTGATTTTTGAAAATTTATGTTAATTTTTCATAGTTTAACAGCAGCTACTGACTATGAACTGAAATGGTTTCTAATTAACACAAGAGTTTTTTATTTTTCTTTTCTTTTTGTATCAAGAAACGGGCTTTTATACACATGTCTCTCTTTTATTAAATTTGTGAAAAGTTTTGTGTTAGTCAAAGTTCGCCATTCCAATGGCTGTGATGAGATAGAAAAATATTGCCTCATCAAAAGCTTTGGTGAACAAATCAGCCATTTGATGATCAGTATGAACTTTGAATAACTTGATCAGATTCTGTTATGCACAATCTCTAATAAAGTGATACCTTATATCAATGTGCTTTGTTTTGGAGTGCTTGACTGGATTGTTGATGATGAAGATGGCACTGTTGTTGTCTGCAAATATAGGAGTTTCCATGAAGGTGATCCCATAATCAAGCATCTGATTTTGGATCCAAAGGACTTGACTACAACAACTTGAGGCAGCAATGTATTCAGCCTCAGCAGTTGATGTAGAAACACAAGTTTGTTTCTTGCACTGCCAAGAAACAAGTCTTTCACCCAAGCGGCTATAACTTTCTTTGATAAAAAAATAATGAGAAATGAGTCTACGAGACTATAACCTTCTTCAAATTTATCAAGATCTTCAACATTTTCTTCCACATTGCAAGCAACACCATCACCATTTGAACGAATCCAGTCTTGACATCAAATTAAAGCTTCAACGGTTTGAGGAGTTAAAGAACTCCTAAATAAGTCTAGGACTCGACCTCCCGTGCTAAATGTAGATTTTGAAGCCACTGTTGAATTTGGTATTGCTAAAATATCATGAGCTATAATTGCCAAAATAGGAGATGCAGGACTTCTTTTCTTCCACCAACCCAAAACAGTAAAATCCGGACTCTCAAACCAAACATCTCCTTCAATATCCTCATTCAAATACCTATCCAAATCGGTATTTGAATCTCCAGTAACACCTGATTCGAGCTTTTGTCTTTTTACCTCAGCCATTGTTCTCTCCCTAAGTGCTTTATATGTCTCATCAGCACTGCCAAATAAACTAAAACTAGTGCTGCTACTTGAAGTCTCCTCATTCACAGTTTTAGTTGATGACGAAACCTTTTTTGCATACTTGTCCGAGTGGATTCTTTTATAATCATTGAAGATTTCAAGCAATGCATCATCACACAATTGACAAACAGTATCACCGTTGTCATTTCCATACATAGCACGAAGATGAACCTTAAGGTAGGCCAGCTTTGTCCTAGGATCGAAAAGAGAAGCAATAAACAACAACAAGTTAAATTTCTTGATATCACCCCAATATTTATTATACTTCAATGACATTGCCTCGGCCATCTTCCTCAACTCTTCATCATCACTTAACATACATTGTTTCAAAACACTATCAAGACATCTAATGGAGTCGAGATACGTGTTTGAGGTAATATATTTTGTACCTAAAACCAAAGAAAGTATTTGAAGTGAGTAATTATAATAGTAAAAACAACCTTGTTAATGGCTGTTAAGAAAAAACAGCCTTGAAAACTTGATTAAAAAACCTAAAAACAGTCTTGTTAATGGCTGTTAATAAAAAATCAGCCTTGAAAACTTAGATAAAAAACCTAAAAACAACCTTGTTAATGGCTGTTAAGAAAAGACAGCCTGAAAACTTGATTAAAAAACCTAAAAACAGCCTTGTTAATGACTGTTAATAAAAAAATCAGCCTTGAAAACTTAGATAAAAAACCTAAAAACAACCTTGTTAATGGCTGTTAAGAAAAAACAGCCTTGAAAATTTGATTAAAAAACCTAAAAACAACCTTGTTAATGCCTGTTAATAAAAAAGCCTTGAAAACTTAGATAAAAAACCTAAAAACAACCTTGTTAATGGCTGTTAAAAAAACAGTCTTGAAAACAATATCAAAATCATTATTAATGTTAATTTTAAAGTAAATGCAGTTTATACCTGAAACTCTAACGGTAAGCTCATAAAAATGTCAAAGAAAGCCTCCCTACCTTTTCACATTTTCCTAATCTTCTGATTCTGGCACCTCATGGTCCAAAGAAAATATCGGGTCACTGTGAAGATATCTTTCGAATGCTGCTTCATACTCACACGCAACGGTTAACATTAAATAGGTGAAGTTCCAACGAGTAGGTACATCCAAAACTAAAGACTTTTGACATTTAATATTTTCCTCCTTTACAAACTACTTGAAAGTTTTCAATCTTGCCAGGGATACTCTAACCCATCGAATAGCATCCCTAACTCGTCTTATAGAAGTTCCCAACTCCTTGAGTCCATCTTGCACAATTAAATTCATTATATGTGCCATACACCTCACATGTGTCCACTTCCCTTTAAGAATGCAACGATCACCTCGTTTCGCCATTTTACCGACTAAAAAATCGATCATAACGTCATTGCTACTTGCATTATCAACCGTAATCGTCATAATATCTTGTAATCCCCAATCATTCAAACAAAGCTCTATGGTTCGTCCAATATCAACTCCCCGATGACTTGAAATAGGACAAAAATTAATCACTTTTTTTGCAACCTCCAATTGTCATCAACATAATGCGCAGTGAGACACATATAGTTGACTCGCTGCAAAGACGTCCACGTATTGGTTGTTAAGCAAATTCTTGAAACAGATTTCTTCATTTGAGCCTTAAGTTTTGCCTTTTCATCAATATACATTTGATAGCAATCCCTTCTTATCGTGCTTCGAGAAGGAATAACAATTGAAGGCTGACAAGACTTCATGCATTTTCTAAATCCTTCATTTTCAACAAACTTGAAAGGCAACTCATCTATAATCAACATCTCTGCTATTGCTCTCCTAGATTTTTTCTGATCAAACTTAAAAGATTGTAGCTGAACTTTACTTACTCCGGTTTCCTCATCTATCTCTGTGCCAAGAGCAAGATTTTCTTGATTGGTAAGGTTATTTGCAGGATTACCCTCACATTTTGGCATATGATTTCTCATATTAGATGTACCCGAATTTTTTGAATGGGCAGCAAATGTCTTTATGCAATAGTTACATTTCGCTCTTCTTGTTCCATCTTCAGCCACATACTTAGTGAATTTTTTCCATACTATTGACCTGTTGAATCAATTATTAAACTTTTCAAAATAACATTTAGATTAACCAAGAATAACAAGATGTATCGGATTATGTTTTTGACCTTTCAGGATAGTTCCTTGGTTTCTTTTCATCCTCCATAGACATGTTCATATTACTTGCAATATTACTTGCATTAGAATCACCCTCCATACTCTTAGACATGCTTGACATCTAAAGAAGTCAAAACAGAAAACATCTAAAGAAGTAACTCATGTACAATCACACTATTATATGGGGCTCACAATCTTTCCAAACAGAATGCATAAGAATGCAAGTATTATAACGTTATAGAGAACATGAAAAGGTAGCTAAACATGCATCGAAACCTACTAGTCTAATTCAAAACTATAAACTACACATGAAATTTATGCTCAATTTTAAAGTTTCAAAATGAGAATAAAACAAGCAAACAAAGGCCTGCTTTTTGAGCAGTTTTAAGCATCGATCAAATGGTTAAACCACATGGTAATGAAGATTAAGTTAAATTAAGCTAACAAAACATTAATCACAAACGGAATCTGCTAAGCTTTCGAAACAATTATGAAAACTCATCAACACAGAGCTAAAAGATAGGAGTTTATGTATCTAGCGGGAATCGGAAAACTCAAACATGTAAACAAATATACATAGCAGAATGAGACCAGGCAGATAAGTTTAAAGGGTAGACTAAAGACATTAGATTCAACCGCTTCAAAATCAACAAAATCAGAGGACGGGAACGGGCAAAGAGAAGTACGTAACCTGGCTGCTTTGGTGCTTGCGCTGCATGAGAAATGACGCCGGAGTCGTGGTCTCAGTCGCCGATGGGAATTCGCCAGATTCGTGGTCTCAGTCGCCGATGTGCGATGGCGGATGAGAAGTGAGGTTGTGAGTGTCGGCTGTAAAGAATAGAAAACCCTAAAGGGTAACTTAATCAGATATATTATATTATATATATAATATAAATATTTAAATATTTAAAATAAGTTAATCGGATGTCCGAATAACCGAATAATCCGAATAACCCGAATAATTTTTTTTGTTTATCCGTATCCGATCCGAAATCCGAATAAGGATTTCGACTCGGTTTTTTCGGTTTCGGATACGGTTCGGATTTCAGTTTAATTCGGATTTTGGATTTTTTGAACAGCCCTACCCACAGTGACCTTACCTGATACAGTTACGTTGTCCTATTGAACCTAGAGTGTGGGATCTCCATTTTCATAGGTTAGGTTTTCCTTCGCATCAACTTTTAACCTAGTGGGCTTTAATCCCATTCCTCTTGAACTTCAAAACTAACTCTTTGCTTAAGCCTTACATAAGCGGATCCGCAGTGTTATCTTTTGACTTCACATAGTCAATTAAGATAACTATTGTAAAGATTAGTTATCGTACTGTATTATGTCTGCGTCTAATGTGCCTTGATTTGTCATTGTACATCGCATATTGGGCGCGTCCAATTGCTGATTGACTGTCGTAGTGTATGAAAATAGTCGTCATTGGCTTAGGCCACCTTGGAATTTCTTCCACAAATTTACGTAGCCACTCCGCCTCTTCGATCACCAGATTTATCTAAGGCAATAAACTCAGATTTCCATCATGGACCTTGCTATAACCGTTTGCTTAGCCGATTTTCCATTAATAGCCGCCAACAAGCGTAAATGGTGTGTGTTGCGGTGTATAGAAAATATTGCACTATTAGTGACACCTTTTTAGCATTATGCTTTTAAATTTATAAAACACTTAGTTGTAGGGCTCCTTAGTCAGGCAACTGTTAACTTGACAGGACGTCATGAACCAGCAGGGGAACAACCCTGTATGCCGGATTATTTTATTATAAAAATGATCTTTCTAAGGTACTAAGACCCGTCTCTTCCACACATCGCTCTCGCGCATGTGCGTAAGTCGTAATCAGAGCCAAGTCCACCAACACGTACCTTTCGGCTTCCGTGAGGTGGCAAAATATTACCAACTCTTTTACCCAACCATATACTTTTCAGCCCGCACATGCGTGGTCAGCTAGGTTTGCTTACATAGACATAAGGACCCCAAACGTATCATGTAGCATGAGACGCAAGTCACCTGAAGGTTCATGCATCGTCCCCCAACCGGGTGTCACAAGTCCTGTTGATGACATTTCAAGTCCTCAAATGGTCTGTGATACGTAGAGCACGTTTGTTCAAAATTGTTAATAATGAACTTTCAATAAAAAGTGTTTTCATAAAGTCATTAGACACACCTCGAGACGAGTTCATAAAGACAACTTGAAAACTTACCATTGGTCGTTTTCTTCCAAACAAGTGTAAGAATTTAGCCAATTATAGCTTTAAGATTTGCGAATAAGTAAAAGAAGATTTCATAGACAAAAGCTTACGGTTACTTAATTGGTTAATGTTCTAGTGTGCGATGAGGTGTATATAAAAATGTAGTAGTTTTATTGACACCTTTGTTGCATAAGCTTTTAAATTTATAAACACGATAAACTTGAACAACTATTATTTCACCACATAACACGGGCAAGTGCACCCATCATGGAGCAGTATAGTAGTGGTAAGTTGACCGAGATCGTTCAAGGAGACAAGGAAAATGAGGGCTCTTGATATTTTATCTTTGTTAACGTCTAGCCAAATCTATTAAGTATAAAAAGTGTTAGTTAAACTAAACTAAAAATTAGAACAGAAAATAAAGATAAAATAAGATGGTGTTTTAGTTTTATAAATCGAAGTTAGTATTACTTGGGAGAACGTACCAGTGGTTGAGGAAGACTGAATGATTACTTATAATCTCGCTCAAGATTATTCACTAGTAGCCAACCAGCCGACTTTCGGAATCTAAGGCTGGTATCACCATCCGCATGGAAAATCGTCTGTGGGGAGTACGAACCCCGAGGAAAGGTGCTGCTAGTGAATAAACATAGTGGTGTAATGCCATTTAGTTATAGGGCCCCTTGGTGAGGAAACCGTTACACTCGACATGCCGTCATGAACTAGCAGGGGTACAACCCTGCGTGCCGGATTATTTTATTATGAAAATTATCTTTTTAAGAAACTAAGGTCCGTGTCCTTCATGCATCACTCTCCACATATGCATGTCAGGCGTAACCAGAGCCAAGTTCACAAACACGTACCTACTCAGCTTCCGTGAAGTGACAAAATATTACCAACCCCTATTCCCAACCAATTACTTTCAGCCCGCACCTGCGTGGTCAGCCGGGTTTGCTAACATAGACATAAGGACCCTGAACATATCATGTAGCATGGGATGCGAGTCACCCGAAGGATCATGCATCGTCCCCCAACCGGGTGTCACAAGTCCGGTTGATGAGATTTTGACTCCTAAAATGGTTTGTGATACGTAGAGCACGCTTGGTTCAAAAGATCAATAATAAACTTTCAATAAAATAGGTTTTCATAAAGTCATTAGACACACCTTAAGAAGTTTATAAAGTCATTAACCAACCCACCAAAGGTTTGTTACTTCCCAAGTAAGTATAAGAATTTAGCCAACCATGGCTTTAAAGATTTTCTTAAGCTTAAAGATAAGGATTCATAGACAAATACTTATAAAATCTTACTTAAGTTAATGTTCTTATAAACTTGATTACAAAAACATAAAAATGCCAAATGGCTCAAGAGAAAAACACAACTATACTAATGAATGGGGGGAGAGAAATGAGCAAAGTGAAATGAAGGAGAAGGGGTATTTATAGCCAGCTTCCGACTTTGGCATGGGGCGTGCTACTATACCTGACATGGAACGGGAGGGTCGTATTGAGTCAGAGAGGGCCGTGTTGTGCAGGAGGCGTCAGACCCCAAAAAAGTCAATTTTTAGGTTTGGCACAGGGCGTGCCAAAGTATGGCAGGGCCCGTTTTGAACTTAATCATGCCAATTTGACCTCAAAATTTTATTCTTCTCGTAGAGATATTCTAAATTCACTATTTATAGTCCCCGTAACTCATTTTCTAGCTCGAGATATGCTCCTGCTAAGTTTTTAGCGGTTGCTGAGCACACCATTGTCTTTCAGCAGTTGTGCTTCAAAATGTGATTGAGTCTTGGGGTTACCACTTTGTCTTGACTCGAGAGAAGGTCGTATGAGGGCATCATGTCCATCTTGCAAGGTCATAGCTTGGTTCTTGGCACAAAATCTAGAAGTCTTCATATTTTCTTCATTTTTGAGTGTTTCTGACTTCTTTTGTGATTTTCACCTGGATCACACTGAAAAAAACTAAAAAGAAAACAATATAATACTATTTTGATAATAGTTAGTCATATATAACCCGAAATGTAAGGAATATTTGATATAAAATATGTATAATTTAGTGCACATCATGTTCTTATAAACCTTGACATACAACATACACAAAAACGCCAAGTGGCTTGAGAAGAGAAACATAAAATCTAATATAAAGAAGTGGGGGAGAAGTGAGCAAGTTGGAATGAGGAAATGGCTAGCTTTTATAGGCCTTCAAAAGTTTAGCATGGGGTCAGGCCATGTCAGTGGCACGGGCCGTGCCGGTCAGAGAAGAGAGAGAGAGATTCTTCGGGTGTCAGTGGCAAGGGCCGTGCTAAGTCAGTGGCATGGGATCGTGTTGTCTTTTAGAGATTTCTGGATTAGGGCATGGGGTCGTGCCAAGGTGGGCACGTGCCATGCCCAAAGTCAAGTTTCCCAAAATTAGCAATTTTCTTCATTTTTTGTTGTTTTCTGTTTCTTTCATGATTTTGACCTTGTTGAACCTGAAAAACTAAAAAGAAAGCGAAATAGCTTTTTTTTATTGTTAGTAAATCAGAAATCAACCGAAATGCGGGGACATTTGATTATAAAAATGTGTATATTTTGGTGCATATAAAACATCCCACAGTTAAACATTTGCTTGTCCTCAAGCAAAACTCCATAATCTGAGGTCTGACACATCCTAAAATCCTTTAGTTATTGTGTTTTGTCAATCCTTCAATATTGTGGCCTATGATTTTGTCCATCTCAGGATAAATTACTGTGTCAAGTTTTACCTCTATCGCGTTACCTAGTTTCTCTCAAATAAAAGAAGAGCATGGTTACATTTGATCATGCTATAATGGCTCAAATTCTCATTGAAAAAAGAAAAAGGAAAACGTAAAAGTTATATTATTTGATAAAATAGTCTTTGTTTGGTTTTATAAAAATGTAGCCGATTAGTATAATTAGACCAGTAAAGTTACCTTGACCCGATTACAGTAGGCCTCGAGGCCAATGTAATTCATTAGTTGGTTCGGTCCAAATTGGGTTCTCAGCTTGGTTTCCAGTTCGGTTTACTAATGGGTTTTCAAGACTTTCGGTTCCAGGTTAGATCATAAGGGTTTAAGGGTTTTGCTTCCTGAATGGATCTGACCCCACTAAAGGGTCCAACCCATAAAACTTAAATGGCGACCGTGGGCCGTTAGGCTCAAAATAGTTTTATTATTTTCGGAAAAAAGTGGGCCGAGCCTGTTTGGTTTTAAGTGCAAATTGGGACGTAGCCCTTTAAGCTTTTATAAAATAGTGGTCCTTAAAGCCCAATCTATACAGGTTTGGTTTTGGGGAAAGATTAGTTAATTCAAATGGGTTGGTAAATCCGATTATTTTTGTAACCCATTGAGTATTGTACCCGATTACCCAAAGTGGTTTGGTCGAAAATTATTAGTTTGTTGTAAAAATGAGTTTAAGCCGGTTATGATCCATAATCATTAAATGATTTCTAAGACATTATTTTAGTTTAGTCTTTGAAATAGGTTTTCGGGTTACTCGTGGTTGATTTAGGATGGATTAAGTGAGTTTTGGGTGCATGCAAGTTTTTAGTTAAGTAGCAAAAACAAAGAAGAAAATGTTAGAGGTCACTGGGTCGAACCCATGACCTCTAGGTTGCATGCATGTGTCTTAACCACTGCAAGAGCGTCTCGGTTTGTTATAGTTTTCATGGTGGTTAAGTTTTATTAGATTTTGTTACTGTTTTCTTCTAAGTATACTCGACCGAATGGAATAGCGAAACCAGTGGGACTAAAGGAAACGTACATACGAAATAAGGAATCGACTAGACTCGGATTGTATACCTTTGGAGCATATACTACGGAATTTGCTTTCATGTGGTTGAGGACTTGAGTGGATCCCGTGAGCGACCTTGATAACACTAGATGTAGTGAGACACGAGTGGGATGGATATTAAGAGATACATGGAGTGACGAGACTTACAATAGAGATGCTAAGTTGACCAGTGGTGGTGGATAAAGATGAAAGGATCTTGCATGCATGGTTCTTGATCGGATATGGATGGATGGAACTTCTCCTAGATGTTGCATGCATGGTCGGATGTGGATGGACGGTTTCATGGTGGTTTCATGTGAGCCGAGAGGTGCTTGTGAACTGGAGAATGTGGTGGCTCGTGTTGTCGAAGAGTGGTGATATGGTGATAGTGTGTGTAGGCCGAGAGGGAGAGGTTGGTAGTGTTGAGTGGTGGTTTATGATGCTGATGTGGTAGTTTGGGTGTTGAGACGAAGAGGGAAAAGAGGAGGAGAAACGAGAGTTTGGGTGAAGTGTGTTGTAAAAGAGAGAAGGGAGGTTAACCATGGTTTATATAGTGGTGAGTGATGACCAGTTCTAGGGAAGTGGCCAATGATAGGAAGTGATGGTGATGTTCGGCCAATAGGAGGGTATAGAAGAGTGTGACCAATAGGATAAGGGAATCTTGAATGGGTTGTGATTGGTTGGCCATTGGGAGTGTGAGTCTTTGCATGAGATGTGATTGGATGGATGATGTGGATCATTCGATCAAGAGAGGGTGCATTGATCTTGGCAATTGATCTTGCATGTGATCTTAGTCATTGGATCAAAAGAGAGAAGGATTGATCTTGGCCATTTATCTTGCATGCAATGTGAACCATTGGATCTATATGATCTTGGCCATTGATTTTACATGTGATCCAGGCTGTTGGATCAAATTTCTATGGCCACTAGATCAAGTGAATAAGATAAAAAGAGAAAAGGAGTGGGCTTGCATGCTCATTGGGCCACCTGTTTGGGCTCACATGTAGGCTTAACCAGTTGGGCCTTTGGGCTAGCTCACTGGGCCGAATTGTTAGTCTAGTGGGCTAGTCCTATAGGTTGTTCTAATGGACTTGGATCCTAGTGAATAATGAATCGTTAGGTCAAAACCCGGGAAATAAAGGATGTTGGGTTTGGACTTGGTCGAGATACAAGACGTGTTATATTATATATACATATATATATATATATAATGTATGTGTATTTAATTAGAAGTTTAGAGATAGCTATGCTTAGGGAATTACATTGTATGTATCGGTTGTGATCACGCATGTGTGATCCCATGGATATGTCACGTATCGTGTTATTATATTGTATATATTTAATCGTAAAATCACACAAAAAGTTACCGTGATTTTTGTATAATATAAGTGATGACGTGTAGAATGTGGGTTTTACATTCTCCTCATGTTAGGGGAGTATTGTTCCGAAACTCAAGTTGTGTTATATGTTGGAAGAATTTTGGTATGTGCGTTAAAACGAATTTCATAAAATAGTAAAAAGTAGATGTAGGCATAGGCTATAAATGTTGACAGATTCGTATAACCAAAAATCAAGAACGGTGAATTGGAATCAAAACAAGTGATTCTAGTGCACACATGAGTACATGTAAATCATGAAAGTATAAAATAAAATTTCTTGTCTCGGCGTCATGTGAAAGAGAAGTTGAAAATGAAAATAATATTCGTTGTAGGCGCGTCGTAACGTAGAAGAAGAAAAAGAACAAAAGGAGGAGGAAGAAGAAGGTATCCTAGCGTATTAATCCACCAAGCTCAGCATTGATCTTGAGGTTGCACTCCTAGATCATTTGTAATGTCATTGGTCCTAAATCTTATGAATCTCCGTGTAGCCACTTTTGTCACTCACTCGAATGGATTTCCTAATGATGATTGGCTTGTAGGTATGGGAGTGTTCCTTGTTGTCATCCAGCCTTGCGAATCATCATCCCATTTATTTTTCTAAATCATTTCTCTTAGTTTCATCATAACTTATCTTTCTATTAGCTTCCTTACCCTTTCTTGCGTCATCGCGCGGGATCCTTGGGACATGTGGGTTATGGGTCCACTTGTCATCATCGATGATGAGGTTGACCTAAAAGGTGAGTATGTGATTTCAAAGGTATGCTCCCCATGTTAAGAGGTTTGACCAACCTACTTTTGATGTGAAAGGATGTGAAAAGAGGGAGAGAGAAGTCGATGATCGAGAAAAGATAGGTAAATGTTCATACAATGCTAAATTGAATGTTCACGAAGAAAAGAGAAGAAAGATGAGCTTGAGAAGATATTGGACGTCAAATTCAGTAGTTGTAGTCGTAGAAGAAAAGGAAACGTGGTAAAGAAAATAAAATTGTTGCATGGAAAATCCTAAATAATTTCGTCTACGTATAGCTTCCATCCCAACACCTAATGTGTTGGTCTTGTAGTTTCTTGTCATTTCGGCGTGAGTGCACATATAAAAGTCATTGTTCATCCGTGGTTGTTCTTCAAGTGTGGAGTAGATCGTCTTCATGATGTAGCACGTTCCTAGAACAATAGTGAGAAAGAGAGAAAGAAAGGTTAGATTAGGATACTTGCTCGTATGAGAGAGTGTACAAGCTCCTAACTAAGTTGAGAGGTTTAGACGCGAAAAGATTAAAGAAAATGTCATGGGTTTCTTGTAAGAAGTGAGAGATTATTTTATGAAGGAAAGTCTAGCCCACAAAAGGCAAAAACTAAAAAAAAAAAAAAGTTGAGGAGAAACTGGTTTAGGTGTTGTGATTCCTAAAGTAATATCTACAAAAGAAGAAATATCAAAAGGAAAAAGTCATATCATCATCGTCATCATCCAACAGTTGAAAAGCTACTATAGTCGTCCATCGGAAAATAGAAGAAAAGTGATGATTTGTGTGTAAAAATAAAAAATTAGTCATGTTTCTAAAGGAAATTAAATGGTAAACTTTTTCTTTCTTGCGCGTTTTTGTGATTTCTACGTGAATTTAGTGTCTACGGAGACGCTAAATTCGTAGTTTGTTTAGGTATTGTTTCTTATTTAGTATGATTTTGTTGTTTTGGTTGCATATCCATAGGATAAACATCTATATGTGTATGCGTGTTTTTAGGATTCCTAGCATGCGAGTAGTAAAATTACGCGAGAGAAGAATTAATCTTAGTGTTTATGGGGCAACGTGTAGGATGTGAGAGGTAGGAGACATACTCACAAGTGTATGTACATGTGATTTGTTGAGTATTTTGTGTGTTCATTGATTGAGATACAACTCAATGGCGTGTAATAAGTAGTGTGCTATACAAGCATCGCTACCATTCGAGTGTTGCATTTAGGACTTGCCGTACAAACGTACTCTATTGGTTTTCCCTAATAAATTCAGTGTTGTGTGGTATCTTAGTTGTGCTTAAAACAAGTGTGTTGAGTGTTTTCGTTTGTCATTTGTGTGTTGGTTAGGTGTACCGACATTTAGCCGTCCAAAGCTAAAGGAAAAGCAGGCTAGACTAAGAGATGAGCAATTATAACTAGAGTCTAAAGTAGTTATACTAAGGCAGAGATAATTATGCTAAGGCAATGATAGTTAGGCTGTAGGCAAACAGAATTTTGATATTTCCAAATAGTTGACAAGTTTCATGACATGATAAAACATTGAGAAAAATAGATTGCTTGTGTTGCAAAAGGCATGAGCATGAGCCCTAAGGGTACTTGGATGCTAAAGGTAACATAGTAACTAAGGTGTAAGAGCATTTGTAATCATGTGGTTTTCTATCTTGTGTTCGAAAAATAGAAGTGGTCAAACAAGTTCAAAACTTTGAAGTAGTTGAGAAATATAAACAATGTTGGTAGTAAAATTGTTGTTACATTTCAGGTAGTAAAGAGGGGCCTTGCAAAAGTTTTGTTGCAATAATGTTGAAACTTTAAGTGATTTTCAAATGTTGTTCAAGACGCCATTCGATGAAGTTTTGCCAAAATAACATTCTAAAGTAGTTTGCAAAATATTTTAAGCAAAATCGTCTGTAAACACTATCTTCTAGATTGTGTTTAACGTTTTAAAAATTGTGTTTTTTTAGGGAATGTTAAAACTTGGAAAGTTTCTCAAAATATCTTTTTGGTTTGAACTTACCAAAAACATATGTTTCAAGTTTTGTGTTTTCAAAATCTTTCTTTGAAAAGGGTTGCAACTACCTTGTTTCAAGACCGTTGATCGTTCAGCAAATAGGACATGTTCAATCGTTTGGCCTCTTAAGACGTTGTCTTTCAAAAATGTATCAAAACATTCCTCAAGAGTTCATTTGGAGGTACCACCACTACTACAAAAAAGGCCTTTCTTGACGTGCAATGCGTGTCAAGAAAAGGTCTTCTTGACACGCAAATGCGCGTCAAGGAAGCCGGGGTCAAGAAGCTTCTTGACGCGCAAAATGCGTGTCAAGAAGTTCTTGACGCGCAAACAATGACACGCCATCTATGACGCTCCATTCATGACGCCCTTGTTGCACGTCATCTTCAGGTGTCGTCTGTGTTTAATAAATTTTTATTTAAAATATATTTTAGTGTCGTCTCTTTATGACATGCAAATTGCGTGTCATGCCTTTTATGACACTCATTCTTGCATGTCATCTTTTTAACTGTTTTTTTTTTAATAATTTTTTCTAAAATTACTAATTTCCATATTAAAGCATATTTCACAAACCAAAATACATAATAGATGTTGTACCAAAACAATGCATTTGATACATATAGCAATTGAAAATAATCTGATTTCATCATGTTCATACATGCAATTTAATCACGACAAAAGTAAAATGTTCAAAGTTTACATAGATATATATATATACAATCACTACTCCGCGGCCATGTAAATGAAGTGCATTTTCTAGCTTCCTCCTCCAAGGTTCTCCTGATGTCTAACTTGTCCTTGATTGTCAAATTCACAAGAAGATAAATTATTTCAAAGACAGTAACACTAAATTGAGAAACGAAAAAAGAAAAACACTAAACAGAACAAATATAAAAAGTATAAACAACCTTCCGTAAGTTAGAATTCTTAAGACACTAACAGAACAAATATAAAAAGTATAAACAACCTTCCGTAAGTTAGAATTCTTAAGTTAGATTCTGTATGACAGTAAGATTACATCCTAACCTCATATTACAAAAAAGTATAAACATCCTAAATTAAGAATTCCATTTTATTTGTTTTTTTAAAAGTATAAACAGCCTAATTTTGTTACTTGTTGATAGCAAAATTCTAAATTAAGAATGTCATTTTATTCAATACAAGTAAGATTTTGGTATTTAGTGCCCTGCTAAGTATCATAGTGCAAACGCCATATTCTAACACTATTTCATCCTAACCTCATGTTCCAATTAAATTAGCAATTTCTATAATCAACGTCAAACAAAGGTATGACAAAAGTACGCCATCTAAATAAAACTGTCTTATAGAACAATGAAAACGACAAACAAATAAAAAAACTCGGCTAATAAAAACACTGACCTATTCCTCATCTCTAACATACAGGCCTTACTATTGCTTGTATAAATTTGGATCATCTTTTAAAGGTATATGCCGAAAAAGTTATTACCATATCCAGAATGACACCCCTTTCGTTTGGCTTCATTCATGCGACGAGCACGAGATCGTGAATGGATCTTAGTTGGCTTTCTGATGATAAAGCCACCTTTAACCAGCTTACGGATGTTCTGACCTGCAGTTATCATTAAAGAAAACATAAAGGAGAATGAAATTAGATAAATCAAGCAATTACATGTGTCTTCCAGTTCCAGAGTAACATAAATATAAAACAACAGAATTTTATCATCAATACAATTTCATATATAGTTGTCGATTCTTAATACAGATTACCACAAGCCAACTGCACTTATAAACACTCTATACAACAACTGCAGCTAGTTAGTTTACTGTCAAATTTGGATTATATACTTCTGAGTTCTAAATTTAAAAGTTAGACCTAGAAATACAATATGTTGTAATCAGATTCTAATAAAATCACAACAGCTCGTATTCGATTTCCAGTTTAAAGCTCAGGCCGAGCCATACAAACCAGAGTAACAGATCCAAACAGTAGTAAAATCAAATTGAAACAACTGAGCATATTATATTGATGAACTAAAACCAGAGAAACACACAACAATCATAACAGAACGATTCTATTCAGGTAAACTCCTCCATCATCTTTCAGAGATGTAAAACATACGACTGATAATGATAAAACACGGAGATGAATCAGTCAGCGTAGCCTCATCCTAAATGTTGACCTAAGCACACATAAATCTATGATCTTATATATAATTGTGATTGAGATTCTTTGTTATAAAATGAAATATATGCTTCTAGAGTTCTCAATGGATACAAAATCCTGAATGCAAAATTGAAAGGGGTTCTAATACATACATATATACCTAAGCTATAAGACAGTGAAAGGAGTTCTAATACATATATACCTATTTTTTTATGGAAGAGCAATCCAATTGCCACACCACCATGAGTTTGTATGTAGTCTTGAAGACGTATTTGTAATTACTAAAGCAATAGAACCATACTAGACAGAACAAAATAGGTACAGATGGTCGAATCAGATCAAACAAGTGAAACTCTAATGACAAAACTCCTGTTTAACCCGTAGTTTTGAAATAATAAATGGTATCAAGAATAACATCCAAAATGTTTATGATTTTACCTCTGATAGAACAGAAGTCTCTAACCATCTTCTAGTAATGGTGGTAACTCGCATCTTTGACTCTCCATCAATACTCAAGTAACAACCTCAATATTGACTTAGCTACTGTTTGTAGATTGATAACGGTTTGTCAGACCGTCACAAATCCCCAACCTAATTAATGATTTGCAGTAGTGGAAGTCAGGGTATCGAACCAAGGGAATTGGTGGTCACTTGTTAGTTGACTAAATTACGACTAAATTATCTTAAATTACTTAAACTTAAATTGCAGAAAATTGGAAATTGCCTCTTAGCTGTGAAATTGGATTGATGAAAATTGAATTGCTAGAACTAAATTACTGCTAAAGATTGCTTGACTTAACTTATGTAAACTAAAGGTAATCACTTTAAGATCCAGTTTCGTGAATTTACTGATTTCGCACTTCGGGAATTTAACCTAGAAACCACATAGACATGATTGTGCCAACGTTTACCCAACCCAACCAATTGGTTAATATGGATGTACTTAGTATAGTCCTAGAGCTATGCAATTAAGGTAGTCCGGGAGCGAGGGGTACAAACACATCAATCAATCAAGCAAGTCAAACAAACAAACACTGAATTAATGATTGTCACAAGTCAAGAATTCATCTAATGTCAAAAACCCTAGTTTGAAACCAGTAAATCACTAACCTTCACTCAAAGTGATTACAATGAAATTAGCCAGACATGACAGAAATTGAAAGTACGGAAATCAAAGAAAACGTCATTGGAAACTTGTTGAATGCTTGAAAACCTTCACCGGATGGTTGGAAATTGCCTGGAAATCGTAGATACTCGCCCAGATCCGTCCAAGAAAGCAGAAGATACGAATGAATGGCCTTACATTGGCTTAAATAGCCAAACCCTAATTTTTGGCCGACATAGCACCCATATCGTGGCGCGACGATCTCTCCTCCACAGGCTCGCGACACGATCTCGCCAAAATAGTCGGGGCTCCTCTTCTCAGCACGCGTCATGTCGCGAGGAGCAAGCCTCATCCCTCGCGACACGATCTGACCTTGAAATCAGAATTCTTCTAATCTTCTAATCTTCAATCCGTCCGATTTCATCACGTTAACGCACAAACCTGAAACAAACAAAACTATACAAAGTGATGCGTTCCCAACTGAATATAAACCATAAAAACTGGGAATTAAGGATATTAACACACTACAAATTACTAACACATCACATCCCCACACTTGTCTTTTTCCGTCCCGGAAAAACTGCCACGGAATTATAATTGGGAAATTAATTTCAAAATCACAATTAAACCTTTAACTTATCCACCAATCAATTCCACAAACCATTATGTAATCACATATGCTAACTGTAATTGTCAGTATTTCGGTCCGACTAAACCCAACCACTGACCTTTTGTTTTGCCCCCAAAGTGTTGATAATTTACCGAATATATTGTACCAGTCTGCCTATGTGTCCCACATTCAGAAAGTTCAAGTTCAACCTAATCCCGAATCAAATTCAGTCAAAGCAAAGGGTATTTAAGATGATATTTATAGATTTTCCCACCCTAGTTAAACCAGATACTCATATATCCCAAGAATGGTGGATCAAATGGATGAATGAAATTGTGAGCATTTATTTGTCTACCATTGTTTTCTTCTTTTTTTTCTTTTTTTTTTCTTTTTGTTTTGCCCCCAAAGTGTTGATAATTTACCGAATATATTGTACCAGTCTGCCTATGTGTCCCACATTCAGAAAGTTCAAGTTCAACCTAATCCCGAATCAAATTCAGTCAAAGCAAAGGGTATTTAAGATGATATTTATAGATTTTCCCACCCTAGTTAAACCAGATACTCATATATCCCAAGAATGGTGGATCAAATGGATGAATGAAATTGTGAGCATTTATTTGTCTACCATTGTTTTCTTCTTTTTTTTCTTTTTTTTTTCTTTTTTTTTTTTTAATAATTGGTCCATTTTAACTATTATTACCAACGGACATCATCAGAGGCATTCTCTCACAAGGTCTTACCCCCGAGATCATACGTGAATATTTTGCCCGCGAGATCCGGAACATCATCAGAGGCACTTACCACGGGATACTATCCTTAGTTCGTACATGAGTATTTTGTCCCTTCACTCTAATTCATTAACCAGTTTATTACCTAATATGCTCAAAGATGGAAAGATGGGGCGCCGTTATTTCTCGGATTTGCTTTCGCAAAAAGATCATAACGTGCCAGGTTATTCTGAGGATATATAAGTCTCTAATTCAAAAAGGTCTCTTTCCTCCTAATCATCAGTTTCGATCTCCCTATCACCCCTAAAGTGAGAACTCACTAGCAGACTGATTTAATTACATATTTATACAGGAACAAGCACAATGGGATAATTAAGCTTTACTAGGTCAGCTGGGCCTACCGACACATCACAAATCAGATACGTTTTCCATTCATTCCTTTCCTACCACTTTTCCCATTTCTTTCTTATTTTTATTCTGAAAATCGACTCCCAATTGTACTATCATTTTCCGTGATTTGCAAGTAATTCCAAAGACATTTTTCAAATTTCCAAAACACTACCAATAAACTAACTAAAAATGAAAAATCTTTTTGGATTTTTATGTTTTTTTTTTCTTTTCTTTTTTTTTTTTTTTTTCAAAATAACACAAAACTACCTAAAAAAAATGTAAAAACTGACGTCCTGTCCCCCTCCCCACACTTAAGATCAACATTGTCCTCAATGTGATAGAAGAACACGCACAAAACTAATATACAGACACGAACGATAATAGAAAAATAAAATAAAAATAAAACAAAAGTTGGAACAGACTCCCCTGATATTTTCATGAAAGCTCCTCGGAAGTCATGTCAACGCAAACTGCATTCCGAAAAGTGTTGTGGCCCGGATCGTGTCGCGAGGCCTTGCGATGATAAGCTTCGCGGCACGCTCCCCAAATTGGGTATCCTTAATCGAAGAAGACACGCGTCGTGGCGCGAGGAGAAATCCTCAACCCTCGCGCCACGATGTGATCTACAGCAGCAGGAAACGCGAAAAATTTCTTGTATGCTTGACCACTTCGTGCGTTTTCTCTTTTACACCACCCCCCCCCCCCCCCGACACCTTGGAGTGTCACTGTTCTGCTTCCACCAGCTTTGCTAATCCTCACGAGCTCCTGAAATTACAAGCAATTAAAAGAAAACCAAGAAAAACAAAGAAAAATAAAGAAAAATAACAAAACGAAACCAAAACCCGGGTTGCCTCCCGTTTAGCGCTAAGTTTAACGTCTTCAGCCAGACGGTACTACTCTTCATTATGGAGGCTGGAACACATGACTAGCTTCACGCTTAACCACGGTGCAAGGATTTTGAATACACTTCCCTTTCTTATTGCGAATCCCTTCACCTTCATCAAGTTCCACCTTCATCGACCCTCGACCATCCAAGCTAGTTTGGTCATGCTTCACATTACCCTTTGTTTGTTCGGTGGACTTTGATACCTTCTCCTTGTCCTTGTGACCACGTCTCACCTCTTTCTGCTCAACCGATGTAATCACACTTACCGGGTCACCAGTATCCCCACACTCGGAATTAACCACTTCCATTTCTCCGCTCCTGTCAAACACAGCACCACTTTTCGTTGTATCCTCCTCGTTACCACAAAGAGGACACTCATTAGTAGCAAAGAGTTTTGGAATAGATTTAATAACCGAATAATTAAAAATAGAATTAAATAAATTTAAATGCAATAAACGGTTACCAAATTTCATGGTGCATGTGTTGGTTTTACAATCGATTTGCGTATTCGCAGTCGCGAGGAATGGTCGCCCCAAAATCACTTTCGGTTGGTGTCCCGTTTCTTCATAATCGACAACTAGAAAATCCTCAGGAAAATAGAAATCACCAACTTTAACCGCTAGACCCGTCAACATACCCCTAGGCCTCTTTGTCGACCCATCCGCAAACACCACTTTTGTTTTCACTTCCTGCAAGTCTCCTAACTCATACTCATCAACAACACTGCTGGGTAAAACACTGACCGATGCGCCAAAATCCAACAACGCCTTGTTGGTTTTAAAGTCTCCAATTTGCACCGGAATGTATGGCGTTTTCAATTCTTCAAACTCCTCTTCACATTCGGATTCTTCACCATCCTCCACTATATTTATTGCACTAATTGGTACCCCTCGAACATTTTTAGTACCCGAGGTGGAGGCTTGATGTCGCGGGTTGATATCAGTGTCACTCGGCAGCTTACCATGATCTCGTTTTGATGACTCGGCTGCCAATTTGCCCACTTGCTTGGCTAAAGCTTCATGATTTTTGTCTTGAATCTCGAACCTCCTCTCAAACGCCTTCTGACCCTCTATGAGCGAGTTCATCTTGTCCATCATGGCTGCGAATTGAGTGTTGGTTACGAATTGAGCTTGCATTCCCTCGTCTTGTTTCGGTTGGGGTTGCTGATAATTGCGTTGTTGCTGATTCCCACCTTGATTGTAATTATTCCGTTGGTAGCCTCCCGAGTTGTTTCCTTGACGATTCTGGGACTGCTGGTATTGCTGTCCGCCACCCTGCACATAGAACCTTGAAATTCAGGATTCAATTGATTATTCGCATTACCATACCTGAAGTTTGGATGATTTCGCATGTTCGGATGATAGGTGTTGGAGTTGAAATCGAATGGTTTCCCTTGAACATAGCTCACATCCTCTTGCCCGCTACCCAAAGTGGGACACTGATTCGCATAGTGTCCCAACTCGCCGCATGTTGCGCAAACTACAAATGATGATGCTGCCTTCGCTTCTTCACTGCCACCACCGACCTTAAGTTGTGTTAATTGTTTCTCCAATAAGGCACACTTCTTCTCCAAGCTCTCATACTTCTCTTCCACACCGTAATCCACTGCTTTTAGTGCTGCTTTTGGTCTTCTAGCGGATTGGGCATGTCTCCTTGATGTTGTAGACAAACGCTCCAGGTGAGCCCAATCATCTGCTTCAGGATTTGTGAGAAACGTCCCATTGCTTATCGAAAGTAAATCCCGAGCATCATCCTGCAATAAACCATCATAAAAACAATGAATTAGATCCCACATTTCAAAACCATGATGAGGACATTTTCGTAAAAGTTCTTTAAATCTAGTAAAAGCTTCATGAAAAGGCTCCCCTGATGATTGTTGAAAGCCTCGGATGGCTGCTCTGCCCTCACTGGTCTTGCTCATTGGATAATACTCATCCAAGAACGCTTCTTGCAACTCCGCCCATGTATGGATGCTTGCGGCGGGTAAACTATCAAACCACCGGCGGGCGCGATCCTTGAGTGTAAAAGAGAACATCATTAGTTTAACATCGTCAGTTGTGAAACCTGTTGCGCCAATTGTGCTGCAAGTAGATTCAAACGATTTTATGTGAAGGTAAGGCTCCTCCGTCCTCTTCCCATAAAACTCTGGCAAAAAACCCAAGTATTGAGGTTTCACTTCAAATGCCCTATTGTTCTGAGAGACCGGAGTTACAACTGCTGATGAACTTGGCATAATGATCGGCTTGAAATGGCTCTCAACTCCTTGTGCTCGGGCTGGTGTCACTATCCTCGGTACGCCTCCTTCCATGTGAACTTGATTCCTCCCTTGATTATTAGGGACATAAGGTACACCCCTTGGAGGTTGATTTTGACGCACTGGTTGAGGGTGAACCGGAGGTTGTTGTCGTCGTGGGTTAGCTAACACCTCCGGTTGACCTCTAACTGGGTACCCATTGTCTTCATCAGGCTCGTACCACTCTTGGTCCCACTGTTCGTCCTGTTGCTGCCAATCTTGCTGTCCTCCATTGTCTGTAGCTCCATACCCGTACCTTTGCTGATCGAACATCGGGTTTTGCCAAACATTGGCCTGGTTGGCAGGGTAGAATTGTTGAGGGGGTGGTTGCTGTGGTGGACGGCGAAATAGGGGTGGTTGTTGTGGTGGTTGCTGTGGTGGTGGAATCGGGGGTTGACCTCTGTAACGGAGGTCTTCTGCGTCATGATGTGACGACCGAGCTGAGTGGTGTGAGTTTGGTCGCCCGTCGAGCGGGTCTTCAAGGTTTGGATATGGTTGTCTCTGAAAAGCTGGCTCATTTTGTGGGTTTTGTGGCTGAACTTGCGGGTCTTGTGGTTGGTTTTGGAGATTGGGGTCAATTTGAGGTGGAATTACTGGTTGTTGTTGGTTTTGTGGCTGGTTCTCCATGTTTCTCCTGCTTCTTTGCTCTGCTCGGTTCTGCCGAGCCGTACGTTCAATTTCTGGATTGTAGATTAACGGTGATTGCTTTTGTGAATGCCTAGTATGCATAAAACTTGCACAAACCTGCAAAACAGCCAAAACAAAGCAAACGGGTCACGTAGCACTGCTCTAGAGGTTGCAAGGAACACGTTAGAAGCAACGAAACACAAAGTTGGGGGGCCAAAAATTGGAAAAACTTTCTGTCCAATTGGCTCCTATCGTGTCGCGAGGCTTGTGGGTGGGGGCTCGCGACACGATACAGGTAAAGTTCCGAATTTTTTAATTAATTTTTTTTTTTTAATACAGAATAAAATGCAGGGAATGAAAATAAAACACTATTTTTGGATTTTTGGAATTTTTAGAAAAAATTTAAAAACAATTAAATCAACTAACAAACAAGCGCACGATTCCCCGGCAACGGCGCCAATTTGATAACGGTTTGTCAGACCGTCACAAATCCCCAACCTAATTAATGATTTGCAGTAGTGGAAGTCAGGGTATCGAACCAAGGGAATTGGTGGTCACTTGTTAGTTGACTAAATTACGACTAAATTATCTTAAATTACTTAAACTTAAATTGCAGAAAATTGGAAATTGCCTCTTAGCTGTGAAATTGGATTGATGAAAATTGAATTGCTAGAACTAAATTACTGCTAAAGATTGCTTGACTTAACTTATGTAAACTAAAGGTAATCACTTTAAGATCCAGTTTCGTGAATTTACTGATTTCGCACTTCGGGAATTTAACCTAGAAACCACATAGACATGATTGTGCCAACGTTTACCCAACCCAACCAATTGGTTAATATGGATGTACTTAGTATAGTCCTAGAGCTATGCAATTAAGGTAGTCCGGGAGCGAGGGGTACAAACACATCAATCAATCAAGCAAGTCAAACAAACAAACACTGAATTAATGATTGTCACAAGTCAAGAATTCATCTAATGTCAAAAACCCTAGTTTGAAACCAGTAAATCACTAACCTTCACTCAAAGTGATTACAATGAAATTAGCCAGACATGACAGAAATTGAAAGTACGGAAATCAAAGAAAACGTCATTGGAAACTTGTTGAATGCTTGAAAACCTTCACCGGATGGTTGGAAATTGCCTGGAAATCGTAGATACTCGCCCAGATCCGTCCAAGAAAGCAGAAGATACGAATGAATGGCCTTACATTGGCTTAAATAGCCAAACCCTAATTTTTGGCCGACATAGCACCCATATCGTGGCGCGACGATCTCTCCTCCACAGGCTCGCGACACGATCTCGCCAAAATAGTCGGGGCTCCTCTTCTCAGCACGCGTCGTGTCGCGAGGAGCAAGCCTCATCCCTCGCGACACGATCTGACCTTGAAATCAGAATTCTTCTAATCTTCTAATCTTCAATCCGTCCGATTTCATCACGTTAACGCACAAACCTGAAACAAACAAAACTATACATAGTGATGCGTTCCCAACTGAATATAAACCATAAAAACTGGGAATTAAGGATATTAACACACTACAAATTACTAACACATCATAGATCAGCAGCTAACAATCTGCCAACAACCTAAATGTACATGTATGTAACAGGGATGTAGACAGATGAGTTAACACTAAAGTAATAAATCAATTTTAAGCAAATATCAAACAGCAGATGAACTAACCTTTAAAAAGAGTGAGGTAGAACAATAACCAACCTACAGCAACAGATAAATTAAAAGATAAGTATAATGAACATAAGAAGGAAAGGCAATGTAATAAATGTAATAAATGAAAACCTGACCAACAGAATTAGTACCAAAAAAACACCTAACGGTAACCCAACTACATACTTAACTATAAGGACTGAAAAAAAACATATTACAAAACTAAACATTACGCAACAACAAAATACATAAGGAAATGTAACTAAAACATTGTCCACAGGTCATCAATTTTAAACAAAAACACATGACAACATGACCTTAAGAAATTTTGGTGTGACCTTCATTACCTAGAATAGAGATTTATTTTAGGCACAAATTCATTTTCACTTAAAATCCAAGGAAACCTAAACCACAATAACATAATTCATTAACAATAGAGACTTACTCATGCCATAAGCCACATTATACACACGTAAGTACACATACACATTTCTGCTGAGAAAACATGCAACTAAAATCATGCACAAAAACACAATAGTAATCTAAAACCTCTGCCCTTACACATCTATTAATACCAATACAAATCCAAACTGTTAAAACCCACAACAAACAAATCTACATACAAAACCCCATACGAAACAAAGAAAACCTAACTGTGTTGTTGATTGGAACAGATAGTAAAACCAAATACTATGACCATATACATACTACCTGATGATTATACTACCATACTTCCTAATATGAGACAACACATACAAATCTATAGTTAAGATGATCAACACATACATGATGAATAAAGGATGTGCCCGTATGGTGGCTATGGTGAATTTATGAGTAGATTCCAATGGCTCAGACTTCTTTATCAACCATTTAGAACATTTCCAAAACACTAATTGGCACATTTGACTAACAATTGACAGTGTTGACTTTTTACAGCGAAATAAATCACTAGACAACCGTAATATTAATCACAAATGTCAGCAACAATTTTTCATGCAATAGTAAAAGATATTAGAAGCAAAACAATTTTTCAGCCCAAGTAGCCGAACATTTGAACAAATCTCATAGAAACCACAATGCTGCCTGTGTAAAAATTCCAAAATCAATGGTGGATTATCACTAAGTTCATCAACCAATAGTTCACATTGAGATTAAGGTTTGTTTTACGATTTGAAACAACGAAACCTGCGAATTTAATTTTAACAAACACTTGGAATGCATCAGTTAATCAATCAAAATTAATACATGTAAACAAAACATTAAGCTCCAAAATGAAGTTTCACGGTATATATGTAAGTCAATTTTACAATAAAATCCCAAAAATTAACCTGAAAGAGACTGACGATGAATCAAACTTGTTGAAACTTGTTTATACAGGCAGAGATGGCAGTGAAATACTTACTAGTTCAGTTGATTAACCCTAGAATGGCAATGAATGGACAATGATGAACTGATGAGGTTTTGTTCAATTGGTGCTTCACGTGTCAATCTTGACATTCAAAAAGCAAACGGACAGAAACAGGGACGGAATGGACGAGTTACCTGAAAATCGCCTCCGGACCTGGATGAGGGAGAAAGAGAAAGAACTATTGGCGTCGATTAGGTGGACTTCGCGATGAGGTTGGAGGAACCGTCGGCGTCTAGGGTTTTCGTCGGCGGCGGCGTGGACGAAATCGTTGTAGGGGGTCGGTGGAGAAGCGACCGGCACAAAGACGGGTCACCCTCTCCGGTGGAAGAGACGGATTTTGTCTTCGTTATAGGGGGTCGGTGCTTTTTGGAGAGAGCGGGGAAGAGGAGTGTTTTTGGGGGAAATTTTAGAGAGTTTGAAAATTATGAAAATTAGGGAAAATATTTGGGGTAATTTTTTGGCGGGAAAAATTAATAAAACGACAAGAATTTTTACGCCCAATTTTGTTTTTAATAAATTAAGACAAAAATTTATGACGCTTAAAAACGCGCGTCATTTGTCGTTAGGATTTTTCAATTCTTGATAGTTTTTTTATGACACACATTTTTACGCGTCAAGAAACGACCGAGTGTCATCGTTCGCGCGTCAAGGAAGGCTCTTTTCCTAGTAGTGCACTCTAGTTAAAATTCTTCAAAAATATGTTTTTATCAAATTTTGTGTTTTTCAAAAGTGTTGTTCAAAATTAGTTTTGAAAATAACTTGTAACCTAAGAGACAAGAACGATAAACAATCATTCAGGGATTTTCCTAGCTCGGTGCGTCACGTATCTTGGAGAAGGCTTTGGGGTTCCTAAGTCATTTTGGGAGTTCCTATGTATTCTTTTATATTCGTTAAACGTTGGCTCTGATACCAATCTGTCACACCTCGACCATGGGATGCTATGGAATCGATGTAATATAAGTTCCACAATTAACCATCCTCTATCCATCGTGTTCCTTACCCGATTGTTATATGCGCGCGACCACTCACCAATAAGAGTCTACCCAATTATAGATATAAATGGGGACCTAACCATGGAGTCTTGATGCGTCAAAAGTAGTATGCCGCCATCGTGAGGAAGTCCCGATCATGGGCACGAGGAAGTGGGGGCATTATCCCCAAATAGCACTATCCATATTACCCGCGGTTCCTTTACCAAGGAATTAAGATTGTGTACATGCACGTCTAGCGCAGAAAATTAACTAGACCGAATAATGTATGCGTATCAAGTAATCAAGAGTCCAAACAATGTAAATAAATAAAATGTTGAATAGAGACCAATGTACGATACATAAATAAAGAAATACATTTGAAATAGAATATGTATCACCCCAAAATAATTAAAAGTAAAAAGGGGGAAAAGAGAGTCTTAGAGCTCACCTAAGCGTCTTAGTTTAAGCTTAGCCCTTTTTACCTTGTAAGTACTATACACCTATATAAGAATTACGACTATGTTTAATATCATAGAGTTTTGGGTTTATGACCAATGGTTTGTGTTTCCGATATTCGGTGGAGTTTATATGATAGTTTTATGATTAGTGTTTATGGATTATACTTGACTTATTGTTTTTTAGGGATTAAATCGTAGGTCAAACTTTTAATAGGTTCAATGGTTAGTATTAGTTCGTAGGCCCAATCACATGGAAAACAGTTTGGGCTTTTTGGTTCTCGGGTTAGGGCTTAGTCATTGGGTCGTAGGCCCAAATGTGTTAAGATCGGTTTGCTTGTTTTGGTTTACTCCACAAAGGTGTTTCGAAAATATTTAGCAAGTTATCTTTTTTGATAAAAATAGTTTTTCTTTGGTTTTATCAAAATGTAGTCGATTAGTATAATCTGACCCGTAAAGTTACCTTGACCTAATTACAGTGGGCCTCGAGGCCCAATGCAATTCATTAGTTGGTTTGTTCCAAAGTGGGTTCTTGGCTTGGTTTTCGGTTTGGTTTACTAATGGTTTTTCAAGTCTTCAGTTTCGGGTTGGATCATAAGGGTTTAAGGGTTTTGCTTCTTAAATGGATCCGACCCGACTAAAGGGTCCGACCCATATAACTTACATGGCGACAGTGGGTCATTAAGCCCAAAACAGTTTTATTGGTTTAGGAAAATAGTGGGCCGTAGCCCGTTTGGTTTAAAGTGGAAATTGGGTCGTAGCCCTTTTGGCTTTTATAAAACAGTAGGCCTTAAGACCCAATCTATAGAGGTTCGGTTCTAGGGTAATATTAGTTAATTCAAATGGGTTGGTAAATCCTATTGTTTTTGTAATCCGTTGAGTATTGTACCCAATTACCCAAAGTGGTTTGGTCAAAATATATTGGTTTGTTGTAGAAATGAGTTTAAGCCGGCTATGATCCATAGTCATTAAATAATTTCTATAACATTGTTTTAGTCTAGTCTTTAGAATAGGTTGTCGGGTTACTCATGGTTGATTTAGGATGAATTAAGTGAGTTTTGGGTGAATGCAAGCTTTTAGTTAAGTAACAAAAATAAAGCAGAAAATGTTGGAGGTCACTGGTGTGGAACCTGTGACCTCCAGGTTTCATGCATACGTCTAAACCACTGCAACAGTGGCTCAATTTGTTATGGTTTTTTATGGTGTTTAAGTTTTATTAGATTTTTTTATTGTTTTCTTCTAAGTATACTCGACCGAATAGAATAGCGCAATCAATGGGACTAAAGGAAATGTACATACAAAATAAGGAATAGACTAGACCCAGATTGTATACCTTTGGAGCATATCCTACAGAAGTTGCTTGCATGTGGTTGAGGACTTGAGTGGATTCTGTGAGAGACACTAATAACACGAGATGTACTGAGACACGAGTGGGATGGATATTAAGAGATACATGGAGTGACAAGACTTACATTAGAGATGCTAAGGTGACCGGTGGTGGTGGATACGGATGAAGGGATCTTGCATGCGTGGCTCTTGATTGGATATGTATGGATGAAACTTCTTCTAGATGTTGCATGCATGGTTGGATGTGGATGGACGGTTTCATGGTGGTGTTTGCATGGTGTCATATGGTGGTTGCATGTGAGCCGAGAGGTGGTTGTGAAGTGGCGAAGGTGGTGGCTCGTGGTGTCGAGTGGTGGTGAGATGGTGGTAGTGTGTGCAGGCCGAGAGGGAGAGGTTGGTAGTGTTGAGTGGTGGTTTATGATGGTGATGTGGTCGTTTGGGTGTTGAGACGAAGAGGGAAGAGAGGAGGGGAGAAGAGAGTTCTGGTGAAGTAAGTTGTAAAAGAGAGAAGGGAGGTTAACCATGGTGAGTGGTGACCGGTTCTAGGGGAAATGGTTAATGAGAGGAAGTGATGGTGATGTTTGGCCAGTAGGAGGGTATAGAAGAGTGTGACCTATAAGAGAATGGAATCTTACATGGGTTGTGATTGGTTGGCCAATGGGAGTGTGGGTCTTTGCATGAGATGTGATTGGGTGGATGATGTGGACCATTGGATCAAGAGAGATAGTGGATTGATCTTGGCCATTGATCTTGCATGTGATCTTAGCCATTGGATCAAGAGAGAGAAGGGTTGCTCTTGGCCATTGATCTTGCATGAATGTGAACCATTGGATCTTGATGATCTTGGCCATTGATTTTGCATGTGATCTAGGCCATTGGATCAAATTGATATGGGCCACTGGGTCAAGTGAATAAGACAAAAAAGGAAAGAAGTGGGCTTGCATGCTCATTGGGCCGCCGGTTTGGGATCGTGTGTAGGCTTAACCGGTTGGGCTAGCTTACTGGGTTGAAGTGTTAGTCTAGTGGCTTGTCCTACGGGTTGTTCTAATGGACTTGGATCCTAGTAAATGATGAATCGTTAGGTGAGGAGTTGGTTATTAAAGGATGTTAGGTTTGGACTTGGACGAGATACTAGACGTGTTATTTTATTTATATCTATAATGCTTTAATATAGAGATAAGAGAGAGAGAAAGAAAGTGTTGAAATGTTGAAAAATTAAGAGTTGTACAAATCATGAAGCCATATGTACAACAACTTGATGCTTACAATTTTAAACCTCTTAAAATCCCAAATTAAAAGGTTTTGGCAGTCATGTATGACACTTTGTAGTACTTGGCATATAAATAAAAGTTTTAAAATTTTCGCTGCTTAGTTATCTCTGTTGATACATTGTGTTAATGAGTAAATCCGATGCGTGACCCCTTTTAGAGCCAAGTCTGGGAGTGGGCGTCACAGATATGCATCAAGATGTTGTCCACTAGGTTAAACATCAGATTTAGTGTATATCACATACGTATACTTTCTGATTTGTCGAGCCTACCTTGCACATCGAACAATGGTCTTATGGCTTTGTCATTTACTTTATCCATGTGTAACATCCCAAGATTCAGGTAATTGCGTAATTGTTAGTTAATACAAATACTATGCATATTCTACGTGTCTAACAAGTTAGAATATTAGGAAATACATATTTATGTGTTATATATATATATATATGAGTTATATGTATATATGCATAAGGATATATGTGAATACGTAGTTGCAAAGATAAGTATTGGATAAATACATGATGATATAAGTGATTAGACTCATCATTTTATGTATCTCGAGAGTTAGAGATAATTAGGAATAAATCCTAATAGGTTTTGGGGCTTAAAATAAAAGATATATGAAAGTATAAAAGATAGAAATACACCATAATATCCTAAAATATTTAATATCTATGTGTCTCAATATCATTCATTGTAATGATTACTTCTTATGACTCATCAAAATTCTATCCTAGTCATATACTTATGTGTCTCAATATCATTCATTGGAATGATTACTTCTTATGACTCATCAAATTTTATCCTAGTCACCATGGGATGTGTCTAAACCATATTTCACACCTTATACTATAAATAGGAGCCTTAGTTCATCATATTCACTTGCTAATTCACAAATCAAAGCTTAGAAAAACCCTAAAACTCTCAAGAACGTTCATAGCTCGAAATCGGTTGATCCAGGAGGTCTTAGAAGCTAATTTTCTGCAGTAAAGCTTTATTAGGTATGTATTACAAAAGCCCTCAATAAATTTTATGATTCATAACACCTAGATATGCTTTTTAGGAAAGATCCGAAATTATGGTTCTTAAGCATGATTCTTTAAAATTGAGTAATTTGTTTGGAATTAAGGTCTAATTTTTGGTATGTAAGCTTAAAATAACATGTTTTAAGAAAGTCCTAAGTTTATTTGATAATTTAAAGAGTTTTGATGATAATTTGAGAACTACGTCAAATTAGGATTTTGAAAGATGATTATCGAGTATTGGACTATCTATAAGGAATTGGGAGTTGGTTTTTGGTATTAGAACATGTCTTAAGAAATCCTTAAGTTAGTTTCATGTTTAAAGAAGGGTTGGTATGGTTTCACCATGTTGGTTATCAAGAACAAGTAAACCAAGAACAAGAACATAAACATTGGTGTTTTGATCATAGTAATTCCGCCTCCTGGTCGTGATAACGCCTATACGGTCGGTCATGATCATCACCACACTAAAACACAAATATGGGTGATATCTCATAGTAATCCCGCCTCCTGGTCGTGATAACGCCTATACGGTCGGTCATGAGAATCACTCATCAAGTGCATAAAGGCTTGGACAAGGGTAATGATATTCAACAAAAGAACATGTTTTTATATATAATAAGTATATATAAGTTCAATTGTGATAATTAGTAAAATATACCGAGCTATTCGGGTACTTAGAAGTTCGTGCGGACCGGAAGGGTAAGCGCCTGTACACTGGGGTTTCTGGCATAGCGAGGGTGTCGCATAAATCCCAAATGGGACCTGGCATCCCTCACTGGGCGATCTCGGAGTGAGCATTTACTTATAGGAATGCATGTCTTCATATTATAATTAGAAAAGTTATATTGCCTATAAAGGGCATTTTGGTCATTTTGACCTCTGAGAAAGTATAATCTTAGGATTATGGAACATAGAAGATGTTTATAATATAAAGCCTTTCATTAATACAACCCGATACACGATTAGGTTTGGATCAAGGCCTTTAGTGAAGATTCCGCCTGAGATTATTCAAGTAAAAGACAGAGGTGAGTCTTTCTCTCACTGGGCAATTACTTTTATGAAACGGGATGTGTTGTTCTGTATTAAATTGTATATTTGACTACCATTAGTATCTATAAATGTTGAGGCCTGAAGGGTTAGATACGATCTTGGAAGAGGGCCCATGTGACACGTACAAATAGGTAGTATGCATACAGATAGACCTAGTTGCTTGGACGATCATTCCCGATCCTGATTCTGTGATCCCTGCCATGGATATACATGTTTATATGATGCTGTAGTCAAAATTTAATTACATATGAACTGCTACGTTTATGAAACTCACCAGCATTATGCTGAGCCCCAAATGTTGTCTTTTTCTTTTGGACGCACATCTTAGGTACCATGTAGTAGCAGATAGCTAGACATGGATGGGACGAGGAAGAAGCTAGTATAGAAGTCTGAATTTTGGTTGGACGAAGACATAGACTTCTAGTTTCAAATAAGAACTTGAATGTTGTATTATCTTTGTACTTTGTAGATCCTACAACTTTTGTTATGAATAAAGTTAAAGACTTCCGCTGTAAACTTTGATTAGTGCCATGTGCTTTCTTTTATTCGACGCGTAACACTCCCTAGTGCTTATCCTGGGATGCGGGTGTTACAAGTTGGTATCAGAGCACTGGTTTAAGAGAACTAGGTACAGGATAGTATCTGGACTTAAACTAAGATGAATTCTCTGAGATAAGCTACTTGATTAAGATAGGATAACAGGAGTTCATATACCATGAAGGAAGATGACTTGAACATTCTAAGTATAACAGATAAGCGATGACATCTGGCCAATGTGATATCTGATCTGTCTGTACTATTCTGTTCATATCATAATCTGACATTGGGATATTGATACTTGTTCTCCTTAAATATAGGTACTAACCATGGTTAGAGGACTACGTGGTAGACCGCCAGTTAATAGGATGCAAATCGGGAACGGGGAGCCTGAAAATGATGCCAACCCTGGACCGTATGCTGAGCCACAATTCCAGGCCGCTATAGCTCAAGCTATCCGAGATGCATTGCCAACCATAATTGCTGAAATAAGGCAAAATGAAGGTGGTGGAAATGGTAATGGTGGCGGACAGCCAGAGCTAGGTGCTGGAGGTGCAGATGCGGAACCCGAGCCACCTAGAGGTTGTACTTACAAGACCTTCAAGAATTGTGATCCTCCAAAGCTAGAAGGTAAACGGGATGCTATGGCTACATTCCAGTGGATCCGGGAGATGGAAGCGGCAATTGACATTAGCGGGTGTACTGATACACAAGCTGTTCAATACGCTACCTACACGTTTAAGTCTGAAGCATTGTACTGGTGGGACAATGTTAAAATAGCGAAGGGTCGTGAAGAAATTGCTACGATGACATGGAACCAACTGAAGGTGTTGGTATTGGCAAAATTTTGTCCTACAATCGAGAAGGACAAACTAGAGAGGGAGTTTCTGCAGTTGCAAGCAGGGGATATGACTCATTCTCAATTTGTGAAGAAATTTGACGAGATGGCACGATTGCTTCCTGAACATGTTGATACGGAAGAGAAGAGGCTGAAAAGGTTTATACAAGCATTACCACCTCGTATCCGACAACCAGTCAAGATGGCTGCTCCTCGAACCTATGAAGCGGCAATTGATCTAAGTGCAATTGCATATGAGGAGGAAGGCCTGGTGACTGCTGAAAGGAAAAGGAAATGGGAAGATGAAGGAAAACATGGTTCGAGGTCCGGTAGGAAGGTACCAAGGCGTGAAGGTAATAATAAGAACCGCCAAGATAAAAATAACAGGACAAGTTATCAATGCCAGAGATGTCCTGAAGCAAATCACCTTTCAAGAAATTGCCCGAAGATACAATGTTATAATTGTGGGGAATTTGGACATATCCGCCCTAACTGTAAGAAGCCTATGCAGCACAAGCAGGTAGATAATCAGAACAAGGCTAAGGGTCGTGTGTTTGTCTTGGATGAAGCTAGAGATAACACCATAACCGGTACGTTTCTTGTCAACAACATATATGCTAGAGTTTTATTCGATACTGGAGCAAATAGAAGTTTTATGACCAATGCATTAGTGCCTTATATAAAACTTGTGCCCCAAATTCTAGATCCTGCATATATAGTAGAAACGGCTAGTGGTGAACAACATAGGATTACCCAGGAATTTAGGGATTGTACTATAAACCTACTTGATACGGAATTCCTAGTTAACCTAATGCCGACCACTTTAAGTGAATACGATGTTATTTTGGGTATGGACTGGCTAAACAAGAATTGCGCGTGTCTCGATTGTGAAAGCAAGACAGTGACAATACGAAAGCCCGATGGAAAGGAATTGCTAGTCCGTGGCGATGATGCCAATTCCAAGATTGGGATCATTTCCGCCATGAAAGCAATGAAGCATTATCAAAAGGGATGTCTTTTGATTCTGGCAAGTGCAGTAGAGGTGAAAAAGGAGAAAACGGTCAATGAAATTCCGGTGGTTAATAACTTCTTGGATGTCTTTCCAGAAGATTTACCCGGAATTCCACCTGATCGTCAGATTGAGTTTCATATCGAGTTGATACCGGGTGCTAAGCCGGTAGCAAAAGCCCCTTATCGATTAGCTCCTTCAGAAATGCAAGAACTCATGAAGCAGATCAATGAATTGATGCAAAAAGGATTTATCAGGCCAAGCACATCACCATGGGGAGCACCTGTATTATTCGTTAAGAAGAAGGACGGTTCAATGCGTATGTGCATTGACTACCGGGAATTAAACAAGTTAACCGTCAAGAATAAATATCCTTTGCCAAGAATAGACGACTTGTTTGATCAATTGCAAGGTGCCAATTATTTTTCCAAAATTGATCTTCGATCAGGGTACCATCAATTGAAAGTAAAGGAGGAAGATATTTCAAAGACTGCCTTCAGAACGCGTTACGGTCACTATGAATTTTTAGTTATGTCTTTTGGACTAACTAATGCTCCGGCAGCATTCATGGACCTAATGAACAGGGTATGTAAACCATACTTAGACAAATTTGTTATCGTTTTCATCGATGATATACTTATTTATTCTAAGAATTCAGACGATCACGCTAGACATCTGAATATGGTTTTAGAAACTCTACGACAAGAGAAACTGTATGCCAAATTTTCTAAATGTGACTTTTGGAAAAGGGAAGTCCAATTCCTAGGTCATGTTATTAATGAGAAAGGTATACAAGTGGATCCTGCAAAAATAGAAGCAGTGATGAAATGGGAAGCACCAAAGAATCCTAGTGAAGTCAGAAGTTTCCTGGGATTAGCTGGATATTATAGAAGGTTCGTCAAAAACTTTGCAAAGATTGCTTCACCTTTAACTTCTTTAACACAAAAGTCGGTTAAATTTAATTGGGGACCAAAGCAAGAAGAGGCATTTAATTATCTGAAGCAAAAACTTAGTAGTGCTCCAATTTTAGCTCTTCCAGAAGGGAACGACGATTTTGTGATTTATTGTGACGCTTCTCTAAACGGGCTAGGGTGTGTGTTGATGCAAAGGGATAAAGTTATCGCCTACGCTTCACGACAACTACGAGTTCATGAGAAGAATTATACCACGCATGATCTCGAGCTTGGTGCCATAGTGTTTGCTTTAAAGATTTGGAGGCACTATTTATATGGTACTAAGTGCGTGATATATACAGATCACAAAAGCCTTCAACACGTTTTTAGTCAAAAAGAGTTAAACATGAGACAGAGAAGGTGGATGGAATTAATCAATGATTATGATTGTGAAATCAAATACCATCCAGGCAAGGCAAATGTAGTAGCAGATGCCTTGAGTCGGAAGAATAGGATCAAACCAATTAGGGTAAAAGCATTAAGGATTAATGTTATGGTCGATTGGAAAGATCAGATTAAAGAAGCTCAGATAGATGCATTAAAAGAAGAAAATATTAAAGCTGAAAGAATGTTAGGAAAACAAGGCCTGCTGACCAAAGGAACCGATGAAATCCTTAGGTTTGGTCAGAGGATTTGGATTCCTAAGTTGGGGGATATTCAAGGAAAGGTTTTGGATGAAGCCCATAAATCCAAGTATACGATGCACCCTGGAGCAAACAAGATGTACCAAAATATTAGGAACCAGTTTTGGTGGCCTAATATGAAGAGGTCAATTGCTCAGTACATTAAGAAATGTTTAACTTGTCTTCAAGTTAAAACTGAGCACCAAAAGCCAGGTGGTCTATTACAAAAGATAGAATTACCCATTTGGAAGTGGGATCAAGTAACAATGGATTTTGTTACAAAGTTGCCCAAGACTCGTAAAGGATATAATGCTATTTGGGTTATAGTTGATAGACTAACCAAGACAGCACACTTTATCCCGATCAATGAAAGCTACCCAATTGAAACACTGGCACAGTTATATATCGAAAAGATTGTAAGTAAACATGGCATACCTTTATCTATTATTTCTGATAGGGATAGCCGATTTACTTCGAGATTTTGGGAAAGTTTTCAAAAGTCTCTTGGAACAAAGATCAATTTAAGTACCGCCTATCACCCTCAAACCGATGGTCAGAGTGAACGTACAATTCAAACTCTGGAAGATATGTTACGGGCTTGTATAATTGATTTTGGTGGTAGCTGGGACTGTCATTTACCTTTGATAGAGTTTTCCTATAATAATAGTTACCATTCCAGCATTAAGGCAGCACCTTTTGAAGCCTTATATGGGAGGAGATGCAGAACTCCTATTTGTTGGACAGAAGTAGGAGAGAATCAGTTGACTAACACATAAGTTATTCTGGAAACGACTGATAGAATCCAACAGATACGAGAAAAATTAAAAGCTGCCCAAGATCGACAGAAGAGTTATGCTGATCGAAGAAGGAGGCCTTTGGAGTTCCAGGTTGGAGACTTCGTGATGTTAAAAGTTTCACCTTGGAGAGGTGTTATTCGGTTTATCAAACGTGGAAAGTTAAGTCCAAGATATATCGGGCCGTATAAAATCATCGCGAAGGTTGGATCTGTTGCTTATACGTTGGAATTACCGGAGAAGTTGGGAAACATTCACAATACATTTCATGTATCACATCTCCGTAAATGTTTAGCCGACCCAACTCAAGCAGTGCCTTTAGATGACATAGAAGTCAATGATAAGCTAAAGTTTTCTGAACAGCCAATAAAGATTCTCCAAACCCAGGAAAAGAAATTAAGAAAGAAGGTTATTCCACTAGTGTTGGTACAATGGAAAGGTCAGAAGGGACCAGAGCAAACGTGGGAATTAGCCGACGAAATGAAAACAAAATACCCTCACCTGTTTAAATGATATTCAAATTTCGAGGACGAAATCCTTTTAAGGAGGGGAGTGTTGTAACATCCCAAGATTCAGGTAATTGCGTAATTGTTAGTTAATACAAATACTATGCATATTCTACGTGTCTAACAAGTTAGAATATTAGGAAATACATATTTATGTGTTATATATATATATTATATGAGTTATATGTATATATGCATAAGGATATATGTGAATACGTAGTTGCAAAGATAAGTATTGGATAAATACATGATGATATAAGTGATTAGACTCATCATTTTATGTATCTCGAGAGTTAGAGATAATTAGGAATAAATCCTAATAGGTTTTGGGGCTTAAAATAAAAGATATATGAAAGTATAAAAGATAGAAATACACCATAATATCCTAAAATATTTAATATCTATGTGTCTCAATATCATTCATTGTAATGATTACTTCTTATGACTCATCAAAATTCTATCCTAGTCATATACTTATGTGTCTCAATATCATTCATTGGAATGATTACTTCTTATGACTCATTAAATTTTATCCTAGTCACCATGGGATGTGTCTAAACCATATTTCACACCTTATACTATAAATAGGAGCCTTAGTTCATCATATTCACTTGCTAATTCACAAATCAAAGCTTAGAAAAACCCTAAAACTCTCAAGAACGTTCATAGCTCGAAATCGGTTGATCCAGGAGGTCTTAGAAGCTAATTTTCTGCAGTAAAGCTTTATTAGGTATGTATTACAAAAGCCCTCAATAAATTTTATGATTCATAACACCTAGATATGCTTTTTAGAAAAGATCTAAAATTATGGTTCTTAAGCATGATTCTTTAAAATTAAGTAATTTGTTTGGAATTAAGGTCTAATTTTTGGTATGTAAGCTTATAATAACATGTTTTAAGAAAGTCCTAAGTTTATTTGATAATTTAAAGAGTTTTGATGATAATTTGAGAACTACGTCAAATTAGGATTTTGAAAGATGATTATCGAGTATTGGACTATCTATAAGGAATTGGGAGTTGGTTTTTGGTATTAGAACATGTCTTAAGAAATCCTTAAGTTAGTTTCATGTTTAAAGAAGGGTTGGTATGGTTTCACCATGTTGGTTATCAAGAACAAGTAAACCAAGAACAAGAACATAAACATTGGTGTTTTGATCATAGTAATTCCGCCTCCTGGTCGTGATAACGCCTATACGGTCGGTCATGATCATCACCACACTAAAACACAAATATGGGTGATATCTCATAGTAATCCCGCCTCCTGGTCGTGATAACGCCTATACGGTCGGTCATGAGAATCACTCATCAAGTGCATAAAGGCTTGGACAAGGGTAATGATATTCAACAAAAGAACATGTTTTCATATATAATAAGTATATATAAGTTCAATTGTGATAATTAGTAAAATATATCGAGCTATTCGGGTACTTAGAAGTTCGTGCGGACCGGAAGGGTAAGCGCCTGTACACTGGGGTTTCTGGCATAGCGAGGGTGTCGCATAAATCCCAAATGGGACCTGGCATCCCTCACTGGGCGATCTCGGAGTGAGCATTTACTTATAAGAATGCATGTCTTCATATTATAATTAGAAAAGTTATATTGCCTATAAAGGGCATTTTGGTCATTTTGACCTCTGAGAAAGTATAATCTTAGGATTATGGAACATAGAAGATGTTTATAATATAAAGCCTTTCATTAATACAACCCGATACACGATTAGGTTTGGATCAAGGCCTTTAGTGAAGATTCCGCCTGAGATTATTCAAGTAAAAGACAGAGGTGAGTCTTTCTCTCACTGGGCAATTACTTTTATGAAACGGGATGTGTTGTTCTGTATTAAATTGTATATTTGACTACCATTAGTATCTATAAATGTTGAGGCCTGAAGGGTTAGATACGATCTTGGAAGAGGGCCCATGTGACACGTACAAATAGGTAGTATGCATACAGATAGACCTAGTTGCTTGGACGATCATTCCCGATCCTGATTCTGTGATCCCTGCCATGGATATACATGTTTATATGATGCTGTAGTCAACATTTAATTACATATGAACTGCTACGTTTATGAAACTCACCAGCATTATGCTGAGCCCCAAATGTTGTCTTTTTCTTTTGGACGCACATCTTAGGTACCATGTAGTAGCAGATAGCTAGACATGGATGGGACGAGGAAGAAGCTAGTATAGAAGTCTGAATTTTGGTTGGACGAAGACATAGACTTCTAGTTTCAAATAAGAACTTGAATGTTGTATTATCTTTGTACTTTGTAGATCCTACAACTTTTGTTATGAATAAAGTTAAAGACTTCCGCTGTAAACTTTGATTAGTGCCATGTGCTTTGTTTTATTTGACGCGTAACACTCCCTAGTGCTTATCCTGGGATGCGGGTGTTACACCATGAGTCAGACGATGTCAACCAATGTACCATCATTTCCCAATCATGTCGGATACAATTTCTCATTTTTCAATGTTTTTGTCTATTCAAAATTTCTCCCCCTAAAAATGACAAACTCTATTTTTTATATTTCCTTTTTTACGATTTGAAAAATAACACACTATTTTAGGATTTTTCAAAAACACACTCCCCCTCAAAATGAGACGGAGTAAAAAACAAATGAAAATTGATCAATTAACACGAATACTTGCAGTTTAGCATTTTGAAAACACAAATTTTGATTCATTGATGAACATGGCAGAGTGTTTGATGAATTTCAACCTACTTTTTACAAAAAGAAAGAAAGATTTATTCCTAAATTTTCAAAGATCCTAATTGTAGGTTGTTCGCCATAGTCACCTGTGATTAATTAATCAAAGACTGAATTATCAAAACAACAATGAAAACCTAAGGTGGTTTCAAAGCAAAACCAGGACACTGGTCGACCAGAAGCGATCTGCTTCCATTTAAAAACTGATGTGTTTGACCAGTGTGCAGGTACTTCTAAAAGACCTATCGGTGATTGAAAAGTTGCTGATGGAGGAGTATTCTGCTTATTTTAATTTAAAATTCATGATTCATCTTTTAATCTGAAATTTTTTCTGAAAGCCAAAATAGACAGGTATCCGTGTCGGTTGATCAATTTTCTTTCTTTATTTTTTTCGTTTGAAGTTTAGGGGGAGAAAATTGAAAAAACCAAAAAAGTGACTTGTTTTTATAAAATGAAAAAAATTCAAAATAGAGTTTTTCATTTTAGGGGGAGTTTGTTAAAGCATGATCGGTTCGTCGTGTACAGTATCTGAACAAGACGAAGATGCAAAATTAACTCTGCACAAACTGGAGTCCGAAGTGACACGAACTGTCATCCGAAGTCACACTTCGAATGAGTTCGAATGCACACGAACCGTGGGTTCGGGTGAGTTCGTGTACAGGGGTATAAATACGGTTTGTTCTTTGTAATTCAAAAACGAACTGAGACAAGGTCTGTACTAAGTGTGTGTTTTATAAGGTGTTTTCTCTGAGTGATTTCCAGATTGTAACTTGTTCTTTTGTGATCAATAAAGAATCTTTAATTACGATTTCGTATCCAAAATAGCTGAAAAATCCAAAAATAAAGTTTTTCATTTTAGGGGGAGAAAAGGTATGTTATGGGGAGTAATGCATATATGGTGAAGGTGAATACATGTAAAATATATAATTTTTGAGAAATTGAACATTGGGAAATGATGATACACTGGCTTACGTATCTGACTCATGGATAGAGTAGATGAAAAAGCCTTAAGATCATTGTTTGATATGCTTGGTAGGCTCGGCAAATCAGAAAGTATTCAAATGTGATATACACTAAATGCTACGCTTGACCAAGTGGACAACATCTTGAAACGTATTTCATGACAAAAATAGAAAAATGATTGAAAAACAAAAATGAGAAGTCACTGTGTATACATGTGTTCATTTTGCAAAGATGTAAACTTGTTTGATTTTCTTTATTTTCTCAAACAATCGGACTTTCTCTGCGTATCGAAAGATCGACCTGATTGTTGTTCGTTTGAGGTTCTGCTTTATTTTCTTTGGTGTTTCGTATAATTCATCGGACTTTCTCTGCGTGTCCACAAGACCGACCTGATTGTTGTTGAATTATACAATTTCAACTTGTTTTATTTTTCTTATTTTGTTAAATCGAGACCTTATCTACGTATCGAAAGATCGACATTAAGGTAGACGATTTAACATTCTTATTTCTTTTTGCATCGAACACAGTTGACGTTACCGTGAATACAATACGCTACGTGAAAATCACAAGTGTAATCACACGGGAAAAAAATGTCTGAATATGTCTGATAGTGTGGGATACACTGGTCAAAGCAAATCTAGTAAATACCTTAACATATCTAGATGTTACGTGTATGATTCTGCCTAAGTTTAAGATGGACAAATTATACCTACAAGCATCATGGTTTGTGTGCTTCAATTAGTTGAAATTGAAGTATAGTTCAGTGCGTTATGACCAATATGATACCAGATATTGATCTTTCTCATACCAAAAATAGAGTTTGATTATGTATTGCAACTTCATTTAATTTCAGAAAATTCAAAAAGATTTTTGGTGTGTTTTAGCATAAGTTTGAAAAATCAAAAAGATTTTAGGTTGTTTTTTATATAAACTTTCTAAAACCCAAAAAGATTTTGTTTCTGCTTTTTTTCGATCTGATCGACACGAGATACAAATCAAATTTTTAACATACCAAAATATCTTGGAGTCTCAAAAAGACGTTTTGCGCCAAGATTATTTATGATTGAACATGTTCTATGTGCAAGAGAATGTCACAACTTCAAGTCTTCTGAAGCTGTTGATAAATATGAAAGAACACACTGTGCATCGTCAAGTATTCAAGATCAGACTAACCATCAAGTTGAGGGGGAGTTTGATTAAAGATATGTTTTATTGGATGAACGGATACTGCACACATCGAGGGGGAATTTGTTAGAGCATGATCGGTTCGTCATGTGAAGTATCTGAACAAGACGAAGATGCAAAGTTGACTGTACACGAACTGGGATCGGAAGTGACACGAACTGTCATCCGAAGTCACACTTCGGATGAGTTCGAATGCACACGAACCGTGGGTTCGGGTGAGTTCGTGTACAGGGGTATAAATACGGTTTGTTCTTTGTAATTCAAATGATTGAGCAAGTGTCTGAGTGTTAAGTGTGTGTTTTCTAAGGTGTTTTCTCTGAGTGATTTCCGGATTGTAACTTGTTCTTTTGTGATCAATAAACAATCTTTAATTACGATTTCGTATCCGAAATAGCTAGATCGAGTAGACAATCCGATGCTCATGACTTTTCAATGAGACCCCATTCTCCCACTTTTACACGAATGCACATTATTGATTAGCGTAGATTTCATTCAATCTTACCCAAACTGGTCAAAATACACCCTTTATGTAAACACACACTTGATGCTATTCATACTTACCCAAACGGCTCACAATACACACTTTATATAAACACACACTTGATGCTATTCATACTTACCCAAATGGGTCACAATACACACTTTATATATACACACACACTTGATGCTATTCATACTTGCCTAAATGGTTCACAATACACACTTTATATAAACACACACTTGATGTTATTCATACTTACCCAAACGGGTCACAATACACACTTTATATAAAAATACACTTGATGCTATTCGTACTTACCCAAATGGGTCATAACACATACTTTATATAAACACACACTTGATGCTATTCATACTTACTCAAACATATCACAATACACACTTTATATAAGCACACACTTGATGCTATTCATACTTACCCAAACCGGTCATAACACATACCTTATATAAACACACACTTGATGCTGTTTATTCTTACCCAAAGAGGTCACAATACACCATTTATGTGAACACACTTGATGCTATTCATACTTACCCAAATGGGTCACAATACACATTTTTACATAAACTTCTTGATGTTGTAACCACTACAATTATGTTATTTCACCCTATGTTACCAACCAACCATATCGGAAATTAATTAAACTCCAACTAGTCTAACGTCCATTTGTGTGGTCTAATCACATTGCAACACATTTTGTAACATAATTCAATGCACCTTAAATTTTACCTTTGAACTTCAATCATGAGCTTGATTCTTGATGTGAGCCTCCAACACCACCATCACTACCTATAGTTTACTTAGACTTTTAGGATGGAAATTTATAATATGAATGATGTGTTCGGAACGATACTAAAAAGACCTAATAAAACCTAGACCTAATCCTAGACCTAGACACACTAAGTTAAACCCAGAAAGCCTAAACTAAACCGAACCTAAAGGCAAGTGTACCTGTCGGAAACAGTATAGCTACAGAAGTCCAGAATCGAACCCTAAGGACACTAGAATACAAGACTCAACTAGGACTTATGAATAATGGAAATTTAAGTGAATTAGTTTTTTGACTTGATTTAACTAAATAGAGTTTACCTAAATTACCGACAATCGAAAACCTCAAAATAGACGAAAACAGATAGGGATGAAGTACTACCTAGGCTAAGAATCCTACTTGTAACTCTCGGTTTCTCTCGGCTATGGATAACTATGATGGAACTGGGATCTTAAATGACAATCTATAGAAACCCTAGTAGCCCCTGAATCACTCTCCGGACGTACCTAAAAGGATACCTACAAACCGTAATATGCTCACCAGTTAGTCAGATCACCTCCCGGATTGTCTCTGTCAATACCCTAGTACTCGAACAAGTAAGTCACCTTCCGGATTGTTCCTACCTCAATACATCCTAAGACGCAAGGAGTAACCTAAAAACTACATGTAATGACATGGAATAGCAGAAACACTAAGAACCCTAGGGAAACCCTCTCCCGAGGCATTTACACCTAAAACCTTAACGCAACCGACTACCCAACTAACCTATCACCTCCGGGATTGTCTAGGTTAAGCAGAACACAAAGATCAAATAAATAATTAATTCATATTCCTATGGATCGTGATATCAACAAACCATAAAATAGTCATAACACACTGTCAATGACCTAATTCGCTACCCAAACTGAAAGACATTCACATGTAACAAATATAATAAAAACCAATCACAAATCTAATCTAGGCACTCATACGCATCAAAACAGTAATTAATAGGTTCTTTACTAAAATATTAATCCATCAAAAGTTTAACCATAAAGCGAAGTAAATCAAGAATCACAAAGTATTAATCTAACCCTAGGTAGTCATAAAAATTTAGCCAACCATCACAGTATCCAAAAGCATAAAATCCATAGTCATAATTATATTCATGTTGTAAAGATAATTAAAACTAGGACAAATTATGTTCAAAGAATTATAACAATCAAACCACCCACAATGCTTTGAGAAGCCACTGATATTTCTCTTCTTTCCAAATGCTTCCTTCGAATTAATTGTTGTCGTCTCAAGTTTTGCTTTGCGTAATTCATTCGAATCCTTTGCTTCCAATTTTCCCCCAAGTTCTGCCGTCTAAAAAGTTGTATGTGTAGGGTCTCTCATAAAGAATTTTTGTTTCCAATCTACCCTACTTAATAAAGAACAATCCGCGGTTGCTGCTTTGGCGCAACGGCATCCCAGTGATGGTTAGGGCACGGGCAACTCTCTTTTGAGAGACCCGGGTTCGATCCTGAGGGGAGGGGTTTTTCCGGCGGCCTTAAGTGGACTGGTTTTCCTCGAACTGGAGTATGGAGGTGGTGCCCTAGATGATCTCGCCCGCCAACACCGGGGCACGGTTAAGACACTCGTGTACGCGTTGTGGTTGTGTGATCTCTTGGTTCGACTGAAGTTTGATGTTCAAAAAAAAATAAAGAACAATCCCCATAAGGTCAATATGCCATGTGGCCTCCTTAGTTTTTCTTTAGAAATGGCACGTAAGCTCTATCTGAGTAAGGATAGCTTGCCACATGTCTATCTATGATTTTTCGTCGTTCGTGTTGACCCGTTTGAAATTGGAATTTCAGTAGCCGCGAGAGTATTAACCAAGAGTCTTCAATCGCCTAATTCAATTTGGGATCTCAGGTGTCATGAATTAGGAAGTTCAATATGATATTTAAGGGTCTGTTTGGTATGAAGTAATGGAATAGAAGATGGAATGGAATGGAATAGGGAATGGAATGAACGATGGAATGAAATAAATCATTTCATTCCATTGTCTTGTTTGGTTACCTATGGTAATGAAATAAATCATTATATCGTGTTGTTTGGAAGGTAGTAAAAGCGGGAAATTAAAATATAATTTTACCGACATTTTCATTTGTGATGTTATATGAAAAAGATATAATTTTTTTTATTTTTTATGATTATTTAATTATTTATTTATTTTATTATTTTATCATATGTGAATTATTTATTATTATTATTATTTTTTATTTTTAACGCTTACTTATTTTATTTTTTATTATCTTTTAATATTTTTATTTAAATAATATAATAATTTATTATATTTATTTACTTTTTTATATTGTTAGAATTATTTTTTTAGTTATTTTATAATTTTATAATTATTTATTATTTTATTTATTTAGTTTATTTATTCATTCTTTTTTATATCTTTTAATATTTATAAAATTATGTAATTATTTATTTATTTTTAGTTAATTATTTATAATTAATTATATAGTTATTTAATTTTTTAATTATTTATATTATTAATATTTTTTTTGTTATTTTATTTATTATTTAATTCTTTTATAATTTTTTTCTTTATTTTCTTTCTTTTAATGTTTTTCATTACTTGTGACTGATGCAAGATGTGTAATTTGTTTCTAATATTCATCACTGTTGTTGTTCATAATTATGATTTGTTTCTAATATTCATCTTTTGTTCTTGATTAAAAGGCAAGAGTTATTGAAGACCTCACATATGGTGAATCTGGTATGTTCGATTTAATTTTTTTATATAACATTTAACATACTGTTTGCTTTATGTAAAGTTTATTACTGTCCTTTGTGATTTTTATTGAAAATTTAGTAAATCTGTTAATGGATTCTTGAATCCTTTTTCTGTAGCTGTTAGTTTTTTAATCAAGTGAACATCATGCTGAACAATTAATGTTGTGCAAAGTAATTTTATTAATCCCTCTGCATAAATTAATTTTGTAATAATACATGCATGCACCACCCAATTCACGATATCATTCTTTCAACTCCCATAAAGAAAGATGCTCAATTAGTTATAGTCGTCTGATAATGACAAAGATGCTTAGGCCTAAACCTTTGAACACATTCTTAGCCTCTTAACTCTTCAACTACTGATTGCCTTGGTGAACACTTATTGAATTTGACATACACCAACAATGCCAGTCAATCAATGAACCTCGGAACATAAAATCTTTAGTGATTAAAGTGTTTAGGTAATGCTTAGATTGCTTCAATTGTTTTTTAGCTTATGAAATAATTAAGTATCTCTACTTGAATAATGTAGAGAGATGTACTTGTGAAACATCTTAGTTTTTATTCTTCTAATTAAGCTTCTCACCTTCTGATTGTCAATGAAGCCTACTGATGACAGATGAGCAAACATAAATTGGGACATATGTGTTGGGTTAATCGTTTATTTACGGGTCACGGGTTAGCGGGTCACTAGTAAGGGTCGTTATTTGGATATTAGTTAGTTTGAATGGAATAAGTTATGTTCACAAATGTTCACGTGAATATTTGAATGCTTAGGATAATAGTTGGACTTGGTAATGGTTGACCGAGTAATTAGATGGATTAGTACGTTAGGCAACAGAAGTAGTCAATTTTGTCCGGTTCTTTAGGAAAGATTAGGAGATCATGGACTTATTTTGGTTGAGATTTTCCCACGTTCTCTTTCATGTTGTACGTAAGGCTATATAAAGCCTATTATCCATTGAATAAAATATGCAGCAAGTATTCTCAAGTATTATTCATTTCATCACGAGTAAACTTCGCTTTTAGTCCCCGACGTTTGCACATTTTAATAATTTTAGTCCCAATTTTTCAAAAATCCCAATTTAGTGTGTCACATTTCATTTTCTTTGCAATTTTGGTTACAACGTTAACAAACGTTTAAAGAGCCGTTAGACTGCCCTCACATGGTCCCCACATGAGGGGTATTTTTGTTATTTCCGTTTGTTTTAAAGTATGAGTTAAAACAAACGGAAATAACAAAAATACACCTCATATGAGGACCACATGAGGGCAGTCTAACGGCTCTTTAAACAACTGCTAACGTTGAGATCAAAATTGAAGAAAAAAATGAAATGTGAGACACTAAATTGGGATTTTTAAAAAGTTGGGACTAAAATTGTTAAAATGTGAAAACGTTGGGGACTAAAACCGAAGTTTACTCTTTCATCACCTTCAAACTTAATTTCCGTTATATACATATTATATACATACGTGAGAGTGTGTTGTGTGTATATTGAGGGGCCTGAATCCAACATTTGGTATCAGAGCCTAGGGCTCGTGAAGACGGAGAAGACGGTTTGAGAGTCGGCTTCGAGAAACGGTGCAGCCCTTCGCTGCGGGGCAAACGCAGCAGCAAACCGGGTTCGTTTTGGGACAGCAGGGGTTGTTTCGGGATCATTTTTAGCAGCAGAAGATGGACACTTGAAGGTGGTTCATGTCGTTCGTTGTCGCGGGTGAGAGTACCGGTTTAGATGACGGGGGTGACATAATAACTGCGGTGTGTCTCGTGGCTGTTAGTCGGCATCAAAGGGGAGGAAAGAGTATGTTTAGAGACGGTTTTTGAGCAGGGGGTGCTGCGATTTTAACCTTGATCAGTTTGTTCGTGATAAGGGGAGACCGGCATTAGTGCGTGAAAAGCGGGCAGAAAATCCGTCAAAGCGGGTGGCTTTGGATTGTGTTCGTTTAGCAGGGTGAAGAAAACGGTAGAAGCGAGGTGGCTTAGTTTTCTTGGTCGGTGGAGAGGCCTCTTGAACAATGGTGATCGATGAAGGTTGTAAAGCAAGAAAAAAAAACACGGTGTTACATTATGGCGTTTGAGTTCTTATCGAGTGGCTTTGGATGTGACCGGGGAGAGGTCGTTGATCCGTGAAGAGTCAAGATGTAAGTGAACGGTTCAAATGGGATGCCATGTGAGATGTTACACTTGTGATGGATTGATTCGGGTTGAACAATCAAGTGAAGACTTTGGACGTGACCGAGGTGAAGGTTGGGATGTCCGGGAAAGGTCGATATGATTCAAGAACGTGATCAAACGCTGACGTGAGTGAAAGGTGTGAATAAACGATTAAGGGGGTGAATGTTGGGTTAATCGTTTATTTACGGGTCACGGGTTAGCGGGTCACTAGTAAGGGTCGTTATTTGGATATTAGTTAGTTTGAATGGAATAAGTTATGTTCACAAATGTTCACGTGAATATTTGAATGCTTAGGATAATAGTTGGACTTGGTAATGGTTGACCGAGTAATTAGATGGATTAGTACGTTAGGCAACAGAAGTAGTCAATTTTGTCCGGTTCTTTAGGAAAGATTAGGAGATCATGGACTTATTTTGGTTGAGATTTTCCCACGTTCTCTTTCATGTTGTACGTAAGGCTATATAAAGCCTATTATCCATTGAATAAAATATGCAGCAAGTATTCTCAAGTATTATTCATTTCATCACCTTCAAACTTAATTTCCGTTATATACATATTATATACATACGTGAGAGTGTGTTGTGTGTATATTGAGGGGCCTGAATCCAACAATATGGAGGTACATATACGTTTATGCAGACTACAGTTTAGTCCATTGCTTTCATACAAGTAAAACAACCAAAACTAATACATTTCATTAAGGTACATTACAACTACTATTGCATATTTAATGAAATCTGTGTATATAAGCTTTTCATTATTTAACTCACCAAAACCATATTAATTATAGCTGGTTATGATTGATATCCGTACTACATATTTAAAAGTCTGCATATTTTATGATGAATTTGTATTGATGTGTTTGATAAAAACAAACACATCTAATATATATTTAAGAACCACAACACAAAGACATGCATAAAGGTAATCTACAACCCATATAAATCAATACAAATCACAACCTTCAAATCTCAGAAGACCAGCAGAATGTTCTATGGATTTCCACCATGAATGCAATATTTTACCTGAATGGTAGTACCACTTCCGATCCAGAACTGCCAGTTACCGCTAAGCCGGTTGATGATGAGAGTGATGATGATACTGATGAGGAGATTGAGATTGAGTTAGAGGTTCTTGGGCAGGTGCAACAGAGGCTAAGGCCAGCAAGTACAGCACGACTCGAGGAACCAGTAGTGGAGAAATATGTTCCCCGACCCTACATCCCTCATATTCCATATCCAGAGAGACTTAGGGATCAGCTTAGGGAGGAGGAGCAGGAGAAACATCGTCACCAGGCCGTCGTTCATCAGATTGGAATTAAAGATCATCCACCCGACCCACCTTCAGTTACTATCAAGTCGACTACATCATTTCAGGCCCCGCAAAAGAAGAAGTGTGGGGATGAAGCAGGCGTTAGAATGAAGAAAAAGCCGCCTAATAAGAAGGCGAAGGCTTCTGTGAGTGTTAGTCCATGGGTGGCCGCCATGTATGCGATGTACCTGCGAGATAGACATAAGGGAGTCGAGCCCTTGTTTGAAGAGTGACACATGCATGGGTCGGATGCGAGCATATTCGGTAGTGAGGGAGGTCACATCCATGACCCCGGTTGACTTAACCGTGGGTTCGAGTCCGGCTGACGACTCGTTAATAAATTCAGCGCTTCCGGGAGGTAACCCGATGTATTTGTTTACTTTTGTTTTGCTTGTTTCATGCTTTGTTTCTCTTTAGTAGCTTACTTTGGCTGTTAGTTAGTTTGTTTAATTAGTTGCACTTTTATTTTTCTTGTTCCGTTTTATGTTTTGTTTCAAGTGTTGCAGGTTCTCATGGAAGCATGCCACGATGACTTATCATTTCTGGCTATGCTCCTCGGGGTTGTAGGTATCACACGGTTTGCGGATCGTCGGATACTCAATCTCCATTTTCGCGGTCCGAAAACTGTGCTTTCATGATTCAGGACAGGTTTGGATGATACGGGACCGTCACTTCATAAATGACAATCAACGGTCCGTATCCAGGTTTTTCTTGGGCTTGTTGACTTTTGGTCAAAATGGACCGTTCACTTCATAATTGACAAACAAACGGTCTATTTTGATCAAATGTTACTTTTCTGGGCCGGGTAGGTATATGGATGTTGGTTGGTGCTGCTGAGCAATTGGTTGCAAATTGGCATAGCAGGTCTTTTGATGCACACATTGCGAATCGTCTGGTACTCAATCTCCATTCCAGGCGGTTTGCATGTTTGTGTTGTAGGCTCTGTTGACTTTTGGTTAAATGTCGGCCGTTCACTTCATAATTCACAACAAACGGACCGCATTTGATCAATAGTCCAAGAACTCAAATTTTCAAATATCTTTTAAAAGTGCCAAATTTTGCAATCCGATCGCTTTTGTTTCATTTTGGGTTTTGTTTTCTTCCAGATTCACCACGGGACCGCCAGCTACCTTGATTCACCAGTTTAGTTTTATCCGAGTTGTACATTCATATTATATTCATCTTGTTGACACACGACTTAAGATATTTGATCTTTATTGTTATATATTTGATTGATTTGGTTGTGTTTATGTTTGGATGGTAGTTTTTCTTGGCGAGACAGTTCTGGCACATGTTCGAGAGCTGTTTCATTTCATCTTTAGCATCCGGACTCTGGCACACGACAGTGATAGGGGAGTATTTCAGTTCCCTTTCCCCTGTATTTTTATTTGTTTACCGTACATTGGGGACAATGTACGAATTAAGTGTGGGGATGGGGGTCAATTGAACTGAAATAGCTTAAAATTGTGAAATGTTTGAAATTTTCTTATCATTTCCCCCTGATTTTGTGAGTTAGTCCCTGGTTTTGTCTGCATTAAATGGGAAATGATAGGTAAAACTGGAGATTTGACTTTTTAATTAGTAAATAAACATTAAATAAAGTTGAAAGCGCGCCTATTTTAGTGATGTGCTGGTAGGCCCAACTGATTTCTAAAAGCTTAATAATCCTGATTTCGCTACTTAAATAACCTTAATAATAAATATTGTGGGTTCCCGCCTTTAGTGTAGTAGCAAAGCCGAAACTGTTGAATAGGCTGATAGGTACCTCAATTGAATAAAATGTTTATGATTTGGAGATAACCTGGCACACTATGATCTATTTATGAAAATAAATCCGAGAAATAGTGGCACCCCACCCATCCATCCACATTGAGCTTGTTTTGAATATTTATATGCAAAAAAAAATAATAATAATAAAAAATCAAAAAATAAAAAAAAATCGAATAAAGTGCGCAAAATTCGTTGATCCTACGTTCTACCTCTAGGGATAGTGACTTTGGGGATGATCTATTGGGGTGATGCGGTTTTGTGTGCGAGGGTCAAAGCCTGCTTACTACCTCTCGGAATAGGGACTCAGGAGATGTAATATCGGGTGGAGACTCGCCCTAGTTTAGGAACAAATAAATAAATTCAAATCAAGCTCAAACCATCATCCATCCATTCCACTTTCCATAATCTCTGAATCATAAATATTTTATTCAATTTTGGTGGGAAAAACCCTAATCCAGTTTGCCCCGTGCCGATTCATGCTTTGAGATGGTATTAGGCTGAGCTGCAGAACTGATAGTGTGGGACCCATATTTGGAAAGTAAATTGAATAAAGCATGTTCAGGGGCTTCAGTAATTAGCGGTTGGGCTTAATCGGGCCGAAATACCGGTAATTGCAATTAGCGCGTGAGTATCTATAGTTTTAGAAGTAAAAATGTCAATTCTCCGGTTATGATCTCATTGCGGACTTTTTCGGGACGAAAAAGGTTTAAGTGTGGGGATATTTGATGCGTAGCATCTTTTATATAATTTAAATAAACAAATTCCCATATCTAAATGCTTTTTAAATATGAAAATACTAAATTTTGTGCTTAGTTGCTTTATTTGTGAAAAGTTTGGTTTTTAATGATCATTTGATGAATTTATATAATTTTCACATTTTATTGAGCTTTAATTGTGAGATTATAAAAATGTGATTTTCATTATTTTTGAAATGTGAATTTTAGGTGGTTGTTGTGTTCGTGATGATTTTAGAAGAATTCTGGAAAAAACGAAAGTGAAAACGGAGGTCGTAACCTAAAGTTAAGAGAAAAAGAAAAAAAAAATATTTATAACAAGTGCAGCAGGCCTGCAGTCCAGAGGCCCAGTCCTCTTCCGTGTGGCACCAGCCCAGAAGCAGCCCAGCCCGTTCCACATTCTCGAGCCAGGCCCAGTCCACAGTCGCAGCAGCCCAGCCCACCAGAAGAAGCCCAGGCGCCCTGCAGAAAAAAGAAAATATTGGGAGGAGACAGGGTTCGAACCCCTGACCTCTTGGACCTCCCCCAGCAAGGGTTTTACCACCAGGCCAGCAACTCCTTCTTACTCATGTTCAGATTAGAATTCATTTATTCACTCCTACGAGGCCCAGATCAGCAATGAGCCCAGCAACCTGTTTCGTTTTTCAGACCTAAAATCCACATATTTAAAGCATTTCAGTCGCCGTTTTTTGGATTGGAAGCCTCCATAAACCCCCAATAAACCCTAAAAACACATAAAAACATATCTGGAACTTTAAAGAAGGATTTGGGAGCCAAGATTCAAGCTTTTGTATGCTAAAAGTGGAGATCTACACGTCTTTAGTCTTCATTTTCGCTTAGAGGCTTGTTCTTCATCTCTTTTTCTGGATTTCTATGTTTATGAGAGCATTAAAGATTGGATTTTTATGTGTTTTTATCATGTTTAGTGGCTAGTTACCATTGTATCATCTAGATTTGATGATTTTAGACCCATTTGACTTTCTAGTTTGACTTTTTGACATGATCTTGTGAAATTGCTCTTTGATTCTGATTTGGATGCCTTGGATGATGTTGTATGCATTTTTAGCTTCTGTTTATATCATGTTATGTGGGTTAATTGATGTGGATTGTAGAACTATGACCATTTATTAATTAGCTTATTATTAATTGGTTGACTTTTTGGAGTTTATTGATTAATGCATGATCCGGAGACCTCCTACATGATAATATGATATGGATTTGGGGCTGATTTTGTGTGCATCTATATGGGATAAAGTTGACCGATTCGTTTCATATACTAGGAAATAGCTACGCATTGTTTAGTGAGTAAGGATGCTTATGACCATAAGATTCGAGCTCGCTTATTCGTGTTTAGAGTTTTCTAGGTCCTAGGCTATTCATTTCAGAATCATTGAATGTGTTAGGTGCCATTTAGAGAGACCTTTCTTGTGGTTTCCTTTTACGTGTGCGTTTAGTCCGCTTTGACTGAAGCGATTAGACCATTGAGCAATTTTACATAGTTTTCTATCCGAGCTTCAATTAAGATTACCTTTATGATCAGGATGTGTCTATAGTCCTATTTCATTATGGTTTTCATCATTAGTAGATCGTGATCGTGTTGATTAGTCAAACTAGGGGTCTTATTGGGTTTAGAGGATTCTTATCTAGGTGGTACTTTTCCCCGATTGATTTTTCTATATTTTGCTTTCGTTATCTGTTTGTTTTCTGTCTGCTTAGTTTATTACTTTAGTTTTCATTATTAATTCTCAAAATCATTTTCATTGGTTAAATATTAGCGACGATTCGGTATCGGGAGACTGTTGAGCGTCCACGAATTGATATCCGGTTCTTACCAAAACTATACTGCATACGACGGGTGCACTGCCCTGGTGTGTAGTTTGGTCACTTGGTATTTACCATTTAAAACTTGACTGGTTTTATAGACTACATTTTACACATCAAGTGTTTAGCTTCATTTGTTACAATCTATTTGCTCAATATGTTTATTTGTTAGTTTTGACATTTAATTTGGTGGATGTGTGATATGCAGAGGGATAAAGATGGCGTTGCATATTGCTTGTTGTAGGCATTGTTTTACTTTTTCTTTTGGCACCCATTGTCGGTTAATGGGTTCCCTATAGTATGCCAGTTATATGGTTATTGGAATAATGATTGTGGCTCTCATAATTCTATATCAGGTACGTGTTTATCTTTCGCCAAGTATGAGATTATGCATTGTACACGTCATTATAATATGATCCAACATGGGTTTTCCTTGAAGTCCCGGACAAGCCTATCTACTATTTATATGTCACACTTTAGAGGCGGAAATTGGAACCTATTTATACGAAAACGGGTCAAGTGGGGTTATATTTGAGTTATAACCGGTAAATTGGGGTTATATTTAAGTTATAACGGGTCAAATGGGTTGAACTGTAAAATGAAAAAAAGACTCCGCTAAAATTAGGAACTTGTCAAATGGGTAAAAGTAGCTAATTAAGATTACAATGCCCTTGATCATTTTATTTAAGAGAACGTATGTTGGTGTTTAAATAGTAGTGTTTTTTCTGTTGTCCTTTGTCTCACTTCTTCATTCAAATAAGAACTCTTTGCAGGCCATGAAATTATGGAGAGGGTGTTGATGATAGTGGCATGACTTGAATTACTTATGAAGGTTGTTGAAAACGTCCCATTTATCAATAGTTTTTTAACAATGCATGTCAAGTTCTTCTTGATTTGTTGCGTTTGACTTTGTAATCTCAATTGCGATTGACTTTGTAATGTTGTTATTTATTTATTTGATATGTTAGCTTTTCTCTATATAATCATAATAAAATATCTTAGGTTTGGCTGTTCAAAAAAAAAATATCTAGGTTTGCGTTCAATTACACATCAGCCCGCGTGATACGCGGGTTACAAACCTAGTATATAATAATCCTCCAATTGTATGCGTAGGGTTAGGGACCCCTGCGAATTATTTTGAATCAATTATGTATGCTCCACGGTGAATTCATATTACTCATTTTAGTTTCCCATAATTACGCTAAGACCCCTCAACGTTCATAGCATTAACCATGCCAGTCCTTCCACTTTCATAATTAATTCTTTCAACACTTAAACTTTGATGAAATGTCATACCATTCCCTTAAGAAAATATACCAACCTGCAAGAAATATATTTAACCATTCTAAGCATAATTAAATCGCAATCAACCTAAATAAACACAAGACTCAATTAATTACTAAACCCATCCAAAATTGTACAAAAATGACTCAATAACACATTAAGACTCAAGTACTATAAAATAAATAAAAACTAAATAAAAATGACTCAAATTGACTCAGTTTATATACAAATGACATAGGAAATCCAGATGTGTTTAGCACACATCAATGAACCAGTGTAAACATCCACAAGTCAACACACAACAACATGGCACACAATCTACCAATCCTTAATTCAATTCGTCTCATAGAAATTTTATCAAACACCTAGTATGCGTTATAAAATGTCTAACCCTGTACATCCATTTTACACACACCGTAATACCCCATGATTCTATACTTACATCAAACTTCAATTTCATGCCAATTCTAAATTTTTATTACATAATTTAGCATCTTTAAGGTTCAATTAGCCTAACCAACCCATCCTACATGCCAAATTTTGATTACCATGTGATGGGTCTTAACTCCATCACAACTTATGCTAAAACTCACTTAATCACTAGCATGCAAGATATATGCAAGATAAACATGTGCATTATCCTAGCATAGCAACACATAAATCACAGATTTCTTGCATTAACTTGACCTCAAGACGTAGGTCATGAGATCATACAACTTAGGTTAGCAACTTACTTGACAATAGAACCCGAAAGAAGGAGAATTTCATGATCTAGAAGGATTTCCATGCCCAATTTCGATCCTTCTCCTTTCAATCCCACTTCAAACGACTTGATTTGATGAATTTTCCAAAGAACGATGGTTTCTCCCCTTCCTCCTCATCCTCTGGTCATGAATTCTATGTCTACAGTGAATCCCATATTTGTTTTATTGAACATTTACCATCCAGGTCCCCCTATTATAGCTAATTTATTAATTTCAGCCATACTTAAGCATTTACATTCAGCCCCTTTTACTTTTATAGTTATTCAATAGTCCCCCTAACTTGGAGTAACTAACATTATTTGACCACTTATATTGGGTTATTTATTAATCACACTTACCTGACCATTCACAAAAATAAAAATAATAACTTTAAAGCAAAACGGATTCGGGATGTTACATCTACTCACCCGACAGAAGACTCCGGACCGCACTGCTAACCATACGACACTTGAATCCCTGAACCACCCGCAACAGTACAGAGACTTGGTGCTTATCTAGTTACGGAGGATTTTTTTATTCATATGAGCCATATTCCATTCACAAATGCACGATATAATTATTGGCATCCTTCACATTCGATGAAAAGGACCATGATTGCTTCACTGATGGTGTTGTCATGTTCAGATTAGGAAGGGGCAAGTTTTCTAGATCAGTTTCTCAGTTTGCAGTAGATATTGGTATTTACCGAAATGAAGAACTTGACCTCCTTGTTGATGCCGTTACCAGCTTCCCAAATGAAGAATTTAGAAGTGACCCACGACATGAGGAGACCCACATTACTTTCTAGCAGCAGATTGGTAGGGGTACCTACAATGCTAGTAGGACCAAGAATTCAGAAGTGACCCAGACACGGGGAGACCCGCACTACTTTCTAGAAACATATTGGTAGGCGTACCTACAATGCTAGTAGGACTAAGAGCACCAGCTTGCGGGATCCTCTTAATAGATACATCCATCATTTCGTGAGTAAGTCATTCTTTCAGAGAGGCGGTACTGGAGTTGTTGTTACCCTCAAGGATATGGTTGCACTTTATTACTTTCAGATCGGAATGCCCCTAAACATTGCACACTTACTCTGCAGTCAGCTGCGAGGGGCGGTCATGGCGAAAAACTTGACCTCGTTGTTCTATGGTGTTCTCATTGCCCATATTTACCGGTCTTATCATGTGGATATCCCTGATGAGCTAGAGAAGAGCTTGAGCACCCTACCACTCGATGTTGATTACGGCCATACTTTTGACCTCAGTACTGACGTTCCTGGGGTAGGTCCCCGCATGCAGGATCCCAATGAGAGAGTCTGGGAGTCGTATGCATCCGACCTGTCAGTAGTTAGTGGAGATGATGATGAGGAGATGGGGGATGATCAGCAGCAGCATCACGAGAAGCACGACCCCACCACTTTTATAATGCAGGTACCCCACCTCAGCCATAGTACCACTACCCGCGATATCAGAGAGCATTACCATCCCAACACCAGCCAGGTTTTGCATCCATGATGGACTTGTTCAGCTACCTCTAGGATACCTCCTCCACCGTCCGATCCATCGACCAACGCTCCAGAGTGATGCAACATGACATTTATGACATGTAGCACACTGCCTCCGAGATACAGCAGGACATAGCCTATCTGAGACAGAGGGAGGACTACCATTTCCACTCAGGGAGGATGATTAGCCAGCGACAGTGGCAACGACGAGGTAGGTTTGATTTCTATTGACCTTAACTACCATTTGCATGGTAATGTATGTGCAAGTTTGACACTTTTATGCTACTTATGTTCTTGTGATGTGGTTGCCAATATTTTATTTTTATTTGTTTTTTATTTTTAGTCTTTATGGATGATGGATACATTGTGACTGTAATGTTTGTTTTTAGTTAATCGTCTTTATTTTATGTTGTTTGAGCAAAATAATCCAGGTTCCTGGCCAATTTTTATAAACCATCAGAATAGGGATGTCAAATATGGCACTTGGTGTGGTAATACCATGGGAAAAAGCATCAGGTTTACAGAGGAAATTCTGCCTGAATTTTCCTAACCCTCAAACTTTATTATATATTGTTCTCTTTTGTATGCATTTGCGCACATTGAGGGCAATGTGCAATTTAAGTGTGCGGATGGAAAACTATTGAAGTATGAACTAATTGCTTTGTCACTTCTCTAACCTTACACAAAACTCTCTTGGAAAATGGCCCCTGTACAACCCAATTTTTTTTCAAAAAGAAAAAATCCAATGTTTTTCAAAGAAACCGTGTAAATAAGAAGTCACACCTCCAAATATTAAACACTAAAATTTGATTGAAACTTTTCAGAATATCTTGAAATATTTTCTTTTGGCAAGTAGAAAACGAATTGAACTTTATGCAAACTTATGTTTACCCTTTTCCACGGCTATTGAGAATTTGAGCCTATAATGCATGAACACAAACACCATGCTCTTTTCTTGATTATCGCGAGAAACCAGGTAAATTCAATAGAGGTAGAACTTGAACACGGCTATACGTCTCAAAATGGACAAAATCGGGAACAAGTACATATATGATTACAGTACTTAGGATTTTTAAACCCCCTTTTCTATTTCTCAACTTCTTTTCTTTTCATTACCCTTAATGTTATCCCCTTAGTTACCCCTTGAGCCTATTACCCCCGTTCCATTTAAACACCCGCAATTCATTACAAAATAACCCATAGGCAAATAGTCTTTTATTTTAAACCCCTTATTTTCGTAAAATGCGATCTCTTTTTAAAAAAACAAACGCTGACTTTTTCTATCACAAGCAAATAAATGCTAAATCCTAACCTTTAGGATTCACATTTACTTGTTTGTCTAAAAATAATAACAATAATAATAAAAATTATTAAAATTAATAATAATAATAATAATAATAATAATAATAATAATAATAATAATAATATAAATAGTTGAAGGGATGAAATGAATCCCTAAAAGACAAATAAAGACCAAACAAACTCTTGGTTAGCTCTTAGAATTTTCATGTCACCTAAATAAAGGATTTTGTAAAAGACTGCTATTTTATATAAAATCCTTTATTTTACATTCTAGTCAATTTTTATCCAAATATCCAAACCCCTAACCCTAAGCTTACCCTCAACTCTTTTAAGTCCATAGCTACATGTATTCTGGTGAGATCTGTGGAGGCTCGATTCCATGTCAAGCTTATACCTTTCACCTTGGCATGAGTGTTCACTTCAAAAATACAAATATAAACCTAAGTGTTGAGTGATCATTTGTGAGGTACATAAGCTACGATAAAATTAAATTCTCAGTAGCTTGTCATAAGTATTCATATTTCAAAATACAAATGAAAGTTTGATGGAACGAAAAGTCCAAAATAATTGGAGGAATGGATTTTTACTAACCGGATTCTTGATTGCATGAATCAGTAAAAATCTTTGGGGAGTGTCGTGCCTTGAATTATAGAGTTTTGCTTGAAGACAAGCAAAAGTTCAAGTGTGGGAATGTTTGATGTACGCCAAAATATACATGTTTTTTACATCATTTTTCTCCTACATATCGGGTTAAAACTGACTAGCTATTTACAAAACAGTACGTTATTGTTTCCTTTTTAGTTTTTCAGCTAAATTTAGGTTAAAATAAGGAAAGAAGACAAAAATGAGGAAAACTGAAGAAAAAATAAAGATTTGTGATTTTTGGCCTAGAGCACGGCCCGTGCTCCCTCAAGCACAACCCGTTCCCTACTTTAGCAAGGCTTGGAAAGTTGACTTCTTGTACCTTACAAGCACGACCTGTTCCCCTGACTATTCGAAGACACTCTAGGATTCACCGACAAGCATAGCCTGTGCTCTGATGAGCATGGCCCAAGTCTAGAATTCGCCTATAAAAGCTAGCCAAAGTCCTAATTGTTACGACCCTAAAACTTTTGCTTTCTTTCCCCAGCAATATAGCAACGACGACAGCCGAGGCTGCGAACGCTACGACGCAAGAATAATTTTCGGGACGAAAATTCCAATTACAAGGGGATGATGTGACATCCGAGAATTTCAAGGTTTACTTCCGTTAGACATTTCCGTTAGTTACGTTATAAGTGTTAACTTAGTAACTAATGCTTAACTAGGCCGAATACGTCCACGTCCTTTGGTTGATCACCGAACCCGTCCATATGTGTTATGTGTTTAACTATTTATTGTCATTATGTGCAATGTGATTTAAATACATGATTTAGTATTGTGAATAGCATGACAATTTATGAATCGTGTTTATCTTGCTTGATTATGTGAAAATTGCCCTAATTTGGTAGCCAGCGAAACTACCGAGCGAAACTACAGATTCGCCCGGTAGCTAGCCCTGATCAGAGCTAGTTTCGCCTGGCCAGCGAAACTTAGCCCTGATATAGAGTATCTTAATGAACCCTAGTTTCGCCATTTGCGTCCTTTACGCAGAAACATACACACGCCATCTTTCTCCTGGAAATCTGGTCAGTCGAGATTCACATCGAGCCATCTGAGATCTCAGCCCCGAACCATCATCCATCAAGCTTGGAGATCGAACCGTGAGTCCCAAAACCACCATTTTTATGTTTTCTATGTGTTTTCTTAAAAAGCATGCTTAGATCTTCATAGAATCACTTGATCTTCTGATATGTCGTTTAGGAATGATAGATCTACAATAAAGTCAGTAACTTTACGTGTGAAATCCATCCATAATGAAGATTTATGCCATTTTAGTCATTTTAGGGTTTTAAATGTATTTTGGTGATTTGATGATGAAAATACATGAATAAGGTGTCTAAACTGCTTCTATGATGTTGGTAATTGACTATGCATGCTATATACTGAATTACATGAAGTATGGGGACTGTTAGATTGATTTTTAGGCTGATCCGTAAGTTTTTCGCGACTAGCGAAACTACGGTGTTCTCTGGGCGAAATTGTCCAGCGAAATTATGTGAATCTTCAACCAGCGACACTATGCAGCGAAACTGCAGTGTCGCCGGGTAAACCAACCAGACCAGCTCGAGCGAATCTACCGAGCGAAATTCCCTGAACGAAAGTTCAAACCAGTTTCGGGCGAAACTAGGCTAGCGAAACTGTGCCAACAGTTTCGAGCGAAACTAGCCTAGCGAAACTGTGTCATCGGGTATTGCCTAGCGAAAGTGCTGCCCGTGCACACAGCGAAACTGCCTAGCGAAACTGCTAGCGAAATTGAGACCAGAATCCAAACTTGTGCAATTTATTTGAATGTTCTACCATGACTTACATGATTATGCTATGATGATACATGCTTTGATTTCTGTATGTATATGAACCCTTGTTTATGATCAACCATCGGTGTCGTGTGTCTGTATGTCGAGTCATAGTTCCAACGTGCTATGTTATGGGCCATAGTGACGTTAAGTAAAGATTAGACACAAAACTAATACTTAAGACCTAAACGTGTTCATAGGTCTTCGTTAAGCAAACTTGGATTATTAAGCAAGTGTAGCAGTGCAACCAAAGGTGAGTGTCACTAACCCAATTACCGTGAACCCGTTCGGGTCACACCGAATAACTAAAAGTAAAACAATGCTGACAACTTCGAGAGTGCTAGGCACCTCCCTGATGAACTTGAAAACCTGGAGTGCGCGGCACCCACTTGATGAACTTGAAGTGCTTTATGGGAAGCACTTGTGAATTACTTAAACAACTATTTCTGAAACGAAACTGAAAACACTTTCGAGATTCATGAGAATCCAGTAAACCTTTTTAATATGGCTAGTGTAGGTTAAAGTCTAAACCACATGATATCACATGATTTCTAAGGATGCCTTGAAACTTAAAAGTCCTCAACTAAATTGTACCATTAATTGTAAAGCGAGGGGATGTTGGGTAGATCTACTGGAGTTTGACAAACTCCGCCCCGTGGCACGGGGAGTGCACGGAGGTACAATATCAGCCTATCTGACCGTGATCCCGAGAGGACACGGGAGAGGCAAATCCGCGATGACGTAGGTCCGCAGAACCTGATGGCACGGCCACTACAATAATTTATGGTCAGCTTTGGTACAAACTTCCTTAGTGCATGGAACAACGGATTAGCTACCCGCGATATCGGTTGAGCACTTTAACTATACAAAACTAGTACATACCCGATAACGTAGGTTACGGACAATACTTTTACTAAACCACGATACTATGATTTTGGTTATCACAAGCATTGCTTTTCACAAATAAATTGTACATAAGAATACGTTTACACGATCATGATTTATGAGACCGGGCCACTGCATGACAAGCCCACTGTGAACTCACCAACCGTTAGGTTGACACTTGCGTGGTTTAAACTTTTGCAGATCGCTAAGGAGTATCCGCTGGAGGTTGGCATGGCACTTGAAGATTTCTCATTTTAAACTCAAACTTGGGAATTTAATAACAATTCATGTTTTGTAATTTAAGCACGTGGTTAGTGCTAAGATACTTATGTTTATTTTCCGCTGCGTACTTTTAAAAACCGTTTTGATTATGAACACTTGGACTTTACTCTGATTCGTTTAGTATTTGTAACTAATGGTTGTGGTCCTGGTCTGGTCGCACCCCTTAACGGTATAAACTCCGTTAGTGGTTAATTTGGGGGTGTGACAGATTGGTATCAGAGCCATAAGTTGCAGAGAACTGGAATCATTTTTGAAAAACGATTTGGAAACTGCAACTTGAAACCTTAGTTACAAACGAACAAACAAAATTCCCAAAACAAAATAATCACGTGCCAACCTGGGATACTCGCTCTGCTGTGTAAGTAAAAGCTTAGTACGTATATATATATATATATAAATATATATATATAGACCGTGTCTAGGTAAGTCTAACGGAAAACCTTAGGGAAAATTTTCACACACGAAAACGAAACGCGAACGCTAATGCGCGCACTATGCCGGGGGAAAGCGACAACGAAGCGATGCTACACGCTACGTCCTGATTTCTACTACGACGACTACGCCGACGGTGACTTTTATGGGAAAGCCGACTTTCGACGATAGCTACTTACGATTACGACGTTCTTCGACGACGCCTCGATTTTGCACGAAAAATTTTTCTGGACTAATAGTGGGATAATGGGAAAATGGTTAATATACATATTATGGGATATGTATAAAGTATAACTGTGACTGAACACTGGCTACTTTAACTGTTCAGCAAGATGTCTGGAAGAGGACACGGAAGGAACAACATTAACATGACACCTGCACAGCTGCAAGCGATGATTAACGAACACGTGCAAGCCGCGGTGGCAGCCGTCCAAGCTGCATACGCCGCTCAGGGTAATTATTATGCCGGTTAAGGCACAAAACGAATTATATTTTGACCTGTTTAAATTTGAAACCCGAACTATTATTGCATCAGGAAACCACCACTGCACGTTTAAGTCCTTCATGGACTGCAAGCCGATAACGTTTTCTGGCGAAGAAGGAGCGGTAGGACTCCTCAGGTGGATCGAGAAGTCCGAAAAGGTTTTCTCCATGTGTAATTGCCCGGCTGAAAGCAAGGTGAAGTTTGCTACTGGTACCTTTGAGGGAGCTGCTCTCTCCTGGTGGAATGCCGAAATCCAGATGATTGGGATTGATGCGGCTAATAACATGCAATGGGAAGCGTTTAAGGAACTGATTATGGAGGAGTACTGTCCCCGTGACCAAGTGAAGAAGTTAGAGGGCGAATTCTTGAATCTGAAGATGGTTGGGTCTGAAGTTGAGCAATATACTGCGCGTTACCATGAGTACGCGGTCTTGTGCCCCACAATGGTTGATGCTGAGTTCAAACGCATTGAGCGTTATCTGGAAGGCCTCGCGCCTCAAATCAAAGGACTAGTGACTGCCAGCAACCCCGCAACCGTGCAGCAAGCCATCCGTTTGGCTCACAAACTTACTGATCAGGAGGTTGAGAAGGGTACACTTCCTGCAAAGGCCACTGAGAAGACTGCCCTTAGTGGCAAGAGAAAAGCTGATGATGAAGCTCCTGAAAACTCCATGAACAATCAGAGTGTTGGAAACAGCACTGGGAGGTCCTATAACTCCCAAGGTCAAAGCAAGAGGTCTGGGAACAACAGTGGTAACTACCGCCAGGGCGGTAATGGGCAAAGCAACTACAAGGGTAACCTGCCTCTGTGCAACAAGTGTGGGAAACATCATGCTGGTGTTTGTAGAAAGAATTTGAACTGTGAAAGGTGTGGCAAGAAAGAGCCATGAGGCGAAGGATTGTTGGACAATTCTTCCCGAGCAACAAAACCGCCTAAGGCAAAACAACAACAACAATCATGGCAACAACTATGGGAACAACCGCAACGGGCAAGGAAACAATCAGAACAACAACAATGGTGGAGCCCGTGGCTGTTTTGAATGTGGTGCCCAAGGCCACATTAAGAGGGACTGCCCACAGCTGAGAAGACAGGGAAACGGTAACCAAGGAAACAACGGTGGGAATGGTAATGGTGGAGGAAATGGTAACGGGAATGGCAACGGGAATGGTGGAAATGGCAGGGGAAGAGCTTTTGTTATGGGTCAAGGTGAAGCTCGCAATGATGCCAACGTGATTAACGGTAAATTCATCCTTAATGGTTTCTTTGCTACTGTATTGTTTGATTCTGGTGCTGAAAGAAGCTTTATTTCCACTAAATTTGCTAAGTTGATTAATGCTAAACCTATTGCCTTAGATGCTAAGTATGTGGTAGAGCTAGCTAATGGTAAACTTCATGATACAACTCAGATAGTTAAGGACTGTAAGTTAGAACTAGCTGGCCATACATTAGGAATCAACCTTATGCCTTTCCCGATTGGTAGTTTTGATGTTATAGTAGGAATGGATTGGTTATCTGAAAACCGCGCTGAAATTTTATGTCAAGAAAAAGTGGTTCGTATTCCACTCAAGGACGGTGAAGTGCTAACAGTTCAAGGTGAGAAAGGTGGAACAGTCACCGGTATAATTTCGTTTCTCAAAGCTCAAAAGTGCCTTCGTAAAGGTCACTTCGCGATTCTTGCAAACGTCACCGATTCGACACTTCCCGAGCGTAGAATCGACGACTATCCGATAGTCCGCGACTTCCAAGATGTATTTCCTGAAGATCTGCCTGGTTTGCCTCCATTTCGACAAGTAGAGTTTGGAATCGACTTAGTTCCTGGAGCGTCTCCGATTGCACGCGCACCTTATCGTTTGGCGGTAAGTGAACTCAACGAACTCTCCTCACAACTTCAAGAGTTACTTGACAAAGGGTTTATTCGTCCGAGTTCGTCTCCGTGGGGAGCACCGGTATTGTTTGTTAAGAAGAAAGATGGAACGTTCCGCATGTGTATTGACTACAGAGAGCTTAACAAGGTTACGATCAAGAATCGGTATCCACTTCCTCGAATCGACGATCTCTTCGACCAGCTACAAGGTTCGAGCTACTTCTCAAAGATTGATCTACGGTCTGGATATCACCAACTTCGTGTACGTGATGAGGATGTACCCAAGACTGCTTTCAGAACTCGCTATGGTCATTACGAGTTTTTGGTTATGCCGTTTGGGCTAACTAATGCGCCTGCTGTATTTATGGATCTGATGAATCGAGTGTGCAAGCCGTACCTCGATAAGTTTGTGATAGTTTTCATCGATGATATTTTGATCTACTCCAAGACAAAGGAAGAACACGAGAATCATCTACGTCTTATTTTGGAATTACTTCGCAAGGAACAGCTTTATGCTAAGTTTTCAAAGTGCGATTTTTGGATTCGCGAAGTCCAGTTTCTTGGACACATTGTTGATCAGAATGGAATTCATGTCGACCCAGCTAAAGTGGAAGCTATCAAGAATTGGTCTACTCCGAGAGCGCCGACCGAAATCCGACAATTTTTGGGACTTGCCGGATATTACCGAAGATTCATTAAGGGTTTCTCGCAATTGGCTCAACCCTTAACAGCTTTAACGCACAAAGGAGTACAATATAGATGGGGTGAAAAAGAAGAACGCGCGTTTCAAACTCTTAAAGACATGTTATGTTCAGCTCCAATTCTCGCGTTACCCGATGGGGTTGACGACTTTGTAGTTTACTGTGATGCATCCATTCAAGGACTCGGTTGCGTGTTGATGCAACGAGATAAAGTGATTGCCTATGGGTCCAGGCAACTGAAGGATACTGAAAAGAATTATACAACGCATGATTTGGAATTGGGAGCCATTATTCATGCACTCAAGATTTGGAGACATTACCTCTACGGAACAAAGTGCACAATATTTACCGACCACAAAAGCTTACAGCACATCTTTGAACAGAAGGATCTCAATATGCGACAGCGACGGTGGGTCGAACTACTGAATGATTATGACTTAGCAATCAAATATCACCCGGGAAAAGCCAATGTTGTGGCTGACGCTTTAAGTCGCAAAGAGTATGAAAAGCCTCGACGGGTACGAGCGCTGCAACTTACCATCCACACGGGATTGCCGGATCGGATCCGCGATGCCCAACAAGAAGCTTTAAAAGAAGAAAACTACGCAGCTGAGGCACTGCGTGGTGTGGATGGAAATTCTGAAGTTAAGTCCGACGGACTCAGGTATTATAATGACAGAATTTGGGTTCCTTTACTTGGAAATCTCCGTGAACTCGTGATGGACGAGGCTCACAAGTCAAGGTATTCGGTGCACCCTGGATCGGATAAAATGTACCAAGATTTGAAGAGTTTGTATTGGTGGCCGAATATGAAAGCCGACATTGCTCGATATGTGGCTAAGTGTTTAACATGCTCAAGGGTTAAGATCGAGTATCAAAAGCCTTCTGGGCTATTACAGCAACCAAAGATCCCAGAATGGAAATGGGAGGATATCTCCATGGATTTTGTAACAGGATTACCTCATCGATCGAATCGACCGGATGCGATTTGGGTTATCATTGATCGACTAACCAAATCTGCACACTTTATTCCTATGCGGGAAAACGACAATATGGATAAGTTAACGAAGCTGTACATTGACCGAATTGTGGCACGTCATGGAGTGCCTAAGACCATTATCTCCGACAGAGATCCTCGATTTACTTCCCGATTATGGCAATCTATGCAAGAAGCACTGGGAACCAGACTGGATATGAGTACAGCTTATCACCCGCAGACCGACGGTCAGACGGAACGAACTATTCAGACTCTAGAAGACATGCTCCGAGCTTGCGTTCTCGACTTTGGTAAAGACTGGGAGGCCCACCTTCCGTTGGTGGAGTTCTCCTACAACAACAGCTATCATTCAAGTATCGGTGCTGCACCTTTTGAAGCCCTTTATGGCAGAAAATGCAGATCGCCCGTGTGTTGGGCCGAAACGGGTGAGAAAGGACTCACAGGACCGGAAATCATTCATGATACGACCGAACGGATCATTCAAATCAGAAAGCGGATAGCCGCAGCACGTGACAGACAAAAGAGCTATGCCGACAAACGCCGTAAGCCTTTGAAGTTCGAGGTAGGCGACAAGGTGCTATTGAAGGTATCTCCCTGGAAAGGAGTGATACGCTTCGGAAAGCGTGGAAAGCTAAATCCTCGCTATATCGGTCCATTTGAAATCATTGGAGAAGTAGGCCCGGTGGCCTATCGATTACAACTCCCTGCCGAACTCGATGGAGTTCACAACGTGTTTCACGTCTCCAATCTAAAGAAATGTCTGGCTGAAGACATCGAAATAATTCCTTTGGAGGAATTGGAAATTGACGAACATTTGAGATTTATCGAGCAACCGGTAGAAATCATGGGACGCAAGGAGAAAGCCCTCAAACGTAGCAAGATTCCGATCGTCAAGGTTCGATGGAACTCAAGGCGTGGACCTGAATATACTTGGGAACGAGAGGATCAAATGAAGAAAAAGTATCCTCACTTGTTCGAGCAAACGTCCGCAGAATACTCAAGGTATGATTTAATTTTGGGGACCAAAATTCCTTTAACAGGAGGAGGATGTGACGACCCTAAAACTTTTGCTTTCTTTCCCCAGCAAATATAGCAACGACGACAGCCGAGGCTGCGAACGCTACGACGCAAGAATAATTTTCGGGACGAAAATTCCAATTACAAGGGGATGATGTGACATCCGAGAATTTCAAGGTTTACTTCCGTTAGACATTTCCGTTAGTTACGTTATAAGTGTTAACTTAGTAACTAATGCTTAACTAGGCCGAATACGTCCACGTCCTTTGGTTGATCACCGAACCCGTCCATATGTGTTATGTGTTTAACTATTTATTGTCATTATGTGCAATGTGATTTAAATACATGATTTAGTATTGTGAATAGCATGACAATTTATGAATCGTGTTTATCTTGCTTAGATTATGTGAAAATTGCCACTAATTTGGTAGCCAGCGAAACTACAGATTCGCCACGATAGTGTCGCCCGGCAGTCTACCCGGATTACATGAGATCAGACCCAGTTTCGCCTGGCCAGCGAAACTGCCAGCGAAACTAGCCTCTGATATATAATATCTTAATAAACCCTAGTTTCTCCATTTGCAACCTTTACACAAAAACACACACACACTCCATCTTTCTCCTGGAAATCTGGTCAGTCGAGATTCACACCAAGCCATCGAGATCTCATCCCCGAACCATCATCCATCAAGCTTGGAGATCGAACCGTGAGTCCCAAAACCACCATTTTTATGTTTTCTATGTGTTTTCTTAAAAAGCATGCTTAGATCTTCATAGAATCACTTGATCTTCTGATATGTCGTTTAGGAATGATAGATCTACAATAAAGTCAGTAACTTTACGTGTGAAATCCATCCATAATGAAGATTTATGCCATTTTAGTCATTTTAGGGTTTTAAATGTATTTTGGTGATTTGATGATGAAAATACATGAATAAGGTGTCTAAACTGCTTCTATGATGTTGGTAATTGACTATGCATGCTATATACTGAATTACATGAAGTATGGGGACTGTTAGATTGATTTTTAGGCTGATCCGTAAGTTTTTCGCGACTAGCGAAACTACGGTGTTCTCTGGGCGAAATTGTCCAGCGAAATTATGTGAATCTTCAACCAGCGACACTATGCAGCGAAACTGCAGTGTCGCCGGGTAAACCAACCAGACCAGCTCGAGCGAATCTACCGAGCGAAATTCCCTGAACGAAAGTTCAAACCAGTTTCGGGCGAAACTAGGCTAGCGAAACTGTGCCAACAGTTTCGAGCGAAACTAGCCTAGCGAAACTGTGTCATCGGGTATTGCCTAGCGAAAGTGCTGCCCGTGCACACAGCGAAACTGCCTAGCGAAACTGCTAGCGAAATTGAGACCAGAATCCAAACTTGTGCAATTTATTTGAATGTTCTACCATGACTTACATGATTATGCTATGATGAAACATGCTATGATTTCTGATAATATGTGAACCCTTGTTTATGATCAACCATCGGTGTCGTGTGTCTGTATGTCGAGTCATAGTTCCAACGTGCTATGTTATGGGCCATAGTGACGTTAAGTAAAGATTAGACACAAAACTAATACTTAAGACCTAAACGTGTTCATAGGTCTTCGTTAAGCAAACTTGGATTATTAAGCAAGTGTAGCAGTGCAACCAAAGGTGAGTGTCACTAACCCAATTACCGTGAACCCGTTCGGGTCACACCGAATAACCAAAAGTAAAACAATGCTGACAACTTCGAGAGTGCTAGGCACCTCCCTGATGAACTTGAAAACCTGGAGTGCGCGGCACCCACTTGATGAACTTTAAGTGCTTTATGGGAAGCACTTGTGAATTACTTAAACAACTATTTCTGAAACGAAACTGAAAACACTTTCGAGATTCATGAGAATCCAGTAAACCTTTTTAATATGGCTAGTGTAGGTTAAAGTCTAAACCACATGATATCACATGATTTCTAAGGATGCCTTGAAACTTAAAAGTCCTCAACTAAATTGTACCATTAATTGTAAAGCGAGGGGATGTTGGGTAGATCTACTGGAGTTTGACAAACTCCGCCCCGTGGCACGGGGAGTGCACGGAGGTACAATATCAGCCTATCTGACCGTGATCCCGAGAGGACACGGGAGAGGCAAATCCGCGATGACGTAGGTCCGCAGAACCTGATGGCACGGCCACTACAATAATTTATGGTCAGCTTTGGTACAAACTTCCTTAGTGCATGGAACAACGGATTAGCTACCCGCGATATCGGTTGAGCACTTTAACTATACAAAACTAGTACATACCCGATAACGTAGGTTACGGACAATACTTTTACTAAACCACGATACTATGATTTTGGTTATCACAAGCATTGCTTTTCACAAATAAATTGTACATAAGAATACGTTTACACGATCATGATTTATGAGACCGGGCCACTGCATGACAAGCCCACTGTGAACTCACCAACCGTTAGGTTGACACTTGCGTGGTTTAAACTTTTGCAGATCGCTAAGGAGTATCCGCTGGAGGTTGGCATGGCACTTGAAGATTTCTCATTTTAAACTCAAACTTGGGAATTTAATAACAATTCATGTTTTGTAATTTAAGCACGTGGTTAGTGCTAAGATACTTATGTTTATTTTCCGCTGCGTACTTTTAAAAACTGTTTTGATTATGAACACTTGGACTTTACTCTGATTCGTTTAGTATTTGTAACTAATGGTTGTGGTCCTGGTCTGGTCGCACCCCTTAACGGTATAAACTCCGTTAGTGGTTAATTTAGGGGTGTGACACTAATTCCAAACCGCTTAATTCTTTCTCCCCTCTTAGTTTAGATATTTTTTTACTTTTGAGCCACTACGTTTTATGCTTTGAGCATTTGACATCATGTTTGTAAGAATTCTTACCAATTGGGTACGGTGCATGATCCATTTTGTGACTCGCATCTCATGCAAAGTAATACATTCGAGTGTTTTGTCTATCTAAAAAAACTCGATTTTCGCGCATGTGTGGTCTAAAGGTATTGGTTGGGATGAAGGGTTGGCAATATTTTTTCACTGCGTAGACGCGGTAGTGATGCATTAGTGGACTTGACTCTGGTTACGATCGACCATGCATGCGCAAGAGCGGTGTATTGAGGAAACGGACCTTAGTCCCTTATAAAGAAATTTTCATAATAAAATACTCTGGTGCGTATGTTATTCCCCTGCTTGTTCCTAACAATGTATTTGAATGTAACGGTACCTTGACCATAAGGCCCTACAGTTAAATGGCATTCACACACACTATATTTGTTACTAACATAACAGTTCTCCCGGTAGTCACCTTTGCGGGTGAATAACGGGAGAAACATGAGTTAGGTTTTGAGGCTAAGAGGCGGTCCTCCTCGCCTGCTAGTAACAATCTTAAGGGAAGTTTATAAATAAATATGTTACTAACCCTGCAACTGATGAGTCCTCCCAAGTGATATTATCTTTGACTTTTTAAACTTGAAACCCATTTTTATCTTAATTTTATTTTTCTTTTCTTATTTTATTTTTATAACCTTAAATTTAAAAGTAAGATCTAGTTAGCTATTAACAGAGGTGAAATATCAAGAGCCCTCATTTTCATTGTAACCTAGGATGATCTAGGTATCTTACCATCACTGTATTACGCCAAGGATGTGTGCACTTGCCCGTGTATGTGGTGTATAGTGATAGTTCGTTATCGTGTTTTATAAATTTAAAGCTTTAATGCGATGGTGGTGTTGAAACTGACCCATAATTGTCATATTTTTATATACACCCAAACGCACACCAAGAACACGAAGATACTAAACATTAAAATGCATATTATAACCATTGTTTCCATATTACAAACAGGCGTACTCCTTAAATACATATTGAATTGCTGCCATATATGAACCAACATACCCTTCCACATAACGGGTACATTAACTGGTTTAAGTGACTTAGGAACCGACTGACCTATAATTATTACTAAAACTAAGTTTATGATTTACCTTTAACACTAGACAGGTTATATATAAAAAAAACATTTAATAGAAGGGGCGATCACTTTTCTTGCCAAAAATGCTACGCCCATATGTGCTACTGATTTGGTCTCTAATAAGTGGATATTGTAAAGTGACAAAAGAAGTAATGGGAAGGCAAGTCAATGCAGCAATAGAACCAAGAATCCTGGGATTGTCATCGCCAAATACAAGGTATAAGGTTGCACCAAAAGCTACGAGCATTGCTGTTGTTGAGATGAACAAGGTGGTGAGACCAACTATCAACTTTGTAGGCAACTTGAGGAGGAAGTCTTTCTCAGAAAAACGTGAAGTCAGGATTGACAAATTCATTAACAAAGATGTAACAGATGTGAACAGTGATACTGCGTCAGCTATTGCAAATATTCTAAAGGCAGTCTTCTTGGCAAAAATTGGGGTACCGGCTTCCTGGTTGTTTCTTCCATTTATGGTTTCCTGATAGTTTCCTCCTGGCACAGTAATAGCTGATGCAAACATAATGGTAGTGATTAATGCAGCTGTAATGGTGTATGAATTTGCAGTTGCCTTCATCCATTTTTCTCCCTCAATCACCAACTCCTTGTGTTCTCTTGTAAATACCATATGAGGTGTCTCCCCAAAACAGTTTTTTTTTATGATATTCGGAGGGCATACAAATCCTTTTACTTCCTGCAAGATTACAATATCAATTTCAACGAAGCTTATAGACTTATAATATAATGCATGTTAAATGATATGTCTACCTGAAACCATTTTAGTTCGCTTTGTATTTGCAAAGCTGCACCGGATATAGGATTCAGTTTGTTTGTGGGAGCCAATCTTGCAGCCAAGTGCAAGAGGTTGTTCCCTAAAGGATCTTGAATTGTCCTATAAATATTTTTTTGTTCACTCATTTGATATAGTAGGTTGTAGACCTTTTCTGAACGGTTTATCACAGCATACTGGATAATGTTGTGACCGTCTTCATTGGCACTCCAAATCGCATTAGGGAAATAAGACGCAATCGTTACTACAACCTCATACGCATTTTGTCTCGAGGCTTCAAGAATGGGATTGTTGTAGTAGTCACGGTGAGATCCGGAGGGTGTGGATCTTTTTATCAAATCACATATTGCTTTTAATAGGTCTCTAGCGTCATTGTTCATTTTAGCTCCCTCTTTAAGGAACTTGAAGTCAATTGTTGCTATAACATGGATACCAATAAGTATCTCAATAAAGGCAAAGAAATAATTTATTTCCTGTCCACACACACACAAATATATATATATATATATATAGGGGGAAGATCATTTGAGAACCAATTGGGTTTGAGAACTAAAAATAACTAATCTCAGCCACTAGTTTATATGTATGGAAAACCCCCCATGAATTATAGATGTCCCCACCTGAAATTAGTGGTTGAGATTTAGTTCTCTAAAGTTTTCAAAATAAAAAGTTCTCATTTGAACCTAACCCTATATATATATATATATATATATATATATATAGGATTAGGTTCAAATGAAAACTTTTTATTTTGAGAACTTTTGAGAACCAAATCTCAACCACTAATTTTAGGTGGGGACCACTATAATTCATGGGGGGGGGTTCCATATATATAAACTAGTGGCTGAGATTATTTTTTTTTAGTTCTCAAACCCAATTAGTTCTCAAATGATCCTCTTCATATATATATATATATATATATATATATATGTATATATATATATATATATATATATATATATGTGGGAAGGATAATACGAAAACATGTATAACTCACTCATACATTAATATTTTTTTAATATTGCACCAAAAATCTTAGAATTATGTTATCTTTAATCCGGGAAAAAAGTTTTTCAAAAATTAACTTTTTGTGGTTTTTCTAATGTTGCACATGTGCAGTATTAAAAGAACTGCATATGTGTACTATACAATAATATTTTTTTTCATTGTTCCATGAATCTTATAATTCTATTATTTTTTATGTTTTTTTAAGACTGCACATGTGCAGTATTAAAAAAAACTATTTATGTGTGGTATACATTATTATTTAAAAAAATACACCATAAGTTTTATAATTCTTATATCTTTATTTCTGAAAAAAATTACGTTTTATAATTCTGTAATACTATGCTACACATGTGTAGATATAACTATTAGTTATAGTGCATATGTAGCATTATCATTAGTCTACTAGGCAAATTGGATTTTATTAATCCAAACTATGACCTATTGACCGATAATAATCCAAACTATTAGTTTGGCTAGCAACAGCCCTAACTTTCATTTTCGTTATGAGAAGCACTCTTAGTCTCGAAACATCATACATTTACACATGATTGACACTTGTTTTTTGTTTGTTTTTGCCTTTATGATTCCTTATTTTATTCAGATTTATCATTACGAGCAAAAATCAAGTATAAATCTATGATGATTATGCTACTGGAATTGATCTTGATAACGAAAATGAAAATTGGGACTGCTGCTAGCCAAACTGATAGTTTGGATTATTATCGGCCAATGGGTTATGGTTTGGATTATTAAATTCCAAATTACCTTAGTATTATAAAAGTTATAGTGTTTTTTTATATTTAACATAAGGAGAGTTTATCCGCATGATACTTCCCCTTGTGTAATACTAATGATAATGTTACACATGTGTAGTTGATGTACCTTAAAATATACATATTTTCTATGCAAATAGTCCCCGCATATTGGGTAAAATCTGATTAACTATGACAAGAAAACAATTTTTTTTTGTCTTCTCTGTAGCTTTTCAGGTTTGAGAGCCAAAATCACATAAGGAGCAGGAAATGAAGAAAAACCGATCAAAATTAGTGAACTGGTGATTTCTGGAGTTTAACACACCCCGTGCCCAAGCATGGCACGCCATGTTCCCATCTCCAGCTCAGCCCCGACAGCCTTCTTACATACACGACCTCGTGCCCCTGTAACCTCTACAAAGCACGGCCCCGTGCTGACATGGCACGACCCCGTGCTGACATAGCACGACCCCGTGGCAACTGACATAAAAGATACCGATCTTTGGGCTGACATGACAAGCTCTGTGCCACTGACTGGCACGCCCCATGCCAGACTCAAAATATGCCTATAAAAGGAGGCCTTGGCCTCCTTTCCAATTTGCTCAAGAGCATTTGCTCATCTCTTCCATCCAGTTCTACCATCTTTTATTTTTTAAGCCATTTGTTTAGTGCTCTTGTGTCTTCTCGTCAAATATTGTAAGAGCTTTAACTTTTGGTGATAATGAACAGTCATATTTCTATGAATCTTTCATTATCTCTTAATGAAATCTTTAGGCTAACATTTGTTAGCCAAATTCTTACACTCGTTTAGGAATAAACGTGCCTTTGGTGGTTGGCAAACTGTTTTTGTAAACTTGCTTTAAGGTGAACTAATGACTTTATAAAAAAAACCTTTTTATTGAAAGTTTATTACTGATCTTCTGAACCGAACGTGCTCTACGTATCACAGACCATTTGGGGAGTCGAAATCCCAAGGGCCAGACTTGTGACACCCGGTCGGGAGACGATGCATGATCATTCGGGTGACTCACGCCCCATGCTAAATGATACGCTCGAGGTCCTTATGTCTATGTAAGAAAACCCGACTAACATGCAACTGCGTGCTAAAAGTATTTGGTTAGGAATGGGGGTTGGTAATATTTTGTCACTTCACGGAATCCGAGATGGTACGTGTTTGTGAACTTGCCTCTGGTTACGGCGGATGCGCATTCGCGAGAGCGGTGCATGGAAGAAACGGACCTTAGTCCCTTAAAAAGATCATGACGGCGTGTCAAGTGCGGTGTTCTGGCCTGAGAGGGGGTCCCGCAACTAAGTGGCATTAGTTTCACTATATTTGTTTGCCAACAGCACAGTTCCCCGGGGTTCGTACTCCTCGCAGACGATCACCCGGGAGAGTAGTGATACTAGATTTGAGGCTGAGAGGCAGTCTAGTTGCCTGTTGTCAAATAATCTTACGGGAAGGGTATAATTTATGGGTTACCAACTTCGCCACTCACAAGTCTCCCAAATTATATTATATGCGATTGAGTCGACCAAGACACGCCTTTATAATACTATATATTATTATTTTACATTTATATATTTACTTTTATATATTTACTAACATCTTCACTTGAAGAATGGTCAGGTTAGACGTCAACACCTGTGAAGTATCAAGAGCCCTCATTTTCCTTTGTATCTCTGAACGATCCCGATTCGACTTACCGCTACTATACTACTCCACGATGGGTGCACTTGCCCGTGAATGTGGTGAAATAGTAGTAGTTTAAGTAAAACGTGTTTTATAAATTTAAAGGCTAAACTGCTAAAAATGTGTCACAAATAATACAATATTTTATATACACCACAGTCACGTAAAACCTTTTGGCGTCGTTACCGGGGACACAAAGCGAGGATTTTGAAAAAAAAACTGAGTTGACGGCCTAATCTTCGTAAATATGTATCATAATTTTCCTTCTTATTTATTTTACTAAAAATTTTTAGTAACCACTTGGTTCCTCTTAAATGTTTAAAAACTTTCATTTTCTTTTATATAGAATGTACATCAGTACTAGATAGTGTTCTGATCGCACACCACCTAGACTGATTTTCTTTTTATGTATTGTAATATTCTGGTTACTACTAATTCTTGTTTATCTGATTTCAAGTAGTGTATGAATGTACAGCCACGAGATGTGTTGGTGCCACTTCCTGAACCAGAACGATTTCTACACAGCAGACTCCGATCCCGTTTTAAAACTGTTGCTATAGTTATTAACAAGCCTATCCCTATGGCTAACGAGCGGACCATTATTGACTACCTAAGGCCCAACACAATTAATTTTGGTGCAGCCATCTCCCCTCCTGATGTCGAAGCTAACAACTTTGAGATTCAGCCTCAGTTGGTCCAGATGCTCTAGAACTCTCTAACTTTTCACGGTCTGCCCGATGAAGACCCTCACTCTCACATCACAAACTTCCTTGAAGTTTGTGAGACATTCAAGTCAAGCGGAGCCTCTGATGACGTCGTTCGACTTCGCATGTTTCCTTTCTCACTCAAGGACCGTGAGAAATCATGGCTGAACACTCTGCCCGACGGTTCCATCACCACTTTGGACGAGCTCGTTCAGAAGTTTCTCAACAAGTACTTCCCATCAGCCAAGACAGTCAAGCTCCTGACTCATATCAACTCCTATACTCAAGAAGATGGAGAGACGTTGTATGACACTTGGGAACGCTTCAAGGAACTCTTGAGAAAATGCCCTCATCATGGTCTTGTGATTTGGGAGAAGATTTCTATCTTCTATAATAGTTTGCACCCGCAAACCCGCCAAATGACTCCAACTCTGGTGGCATTTTAGGGAATGGGAGTCCTGAGGAAGTCTTCTCCAAAATTGAAGACATTGCTCAAACTAGCTTTTAGTGGAACACTTCTCACAATGCCAAGGCAAAAGCTCCAGCTATGCACTCTCTTGATGAAGCTACCGCTCTCAAAGCCCAATTTGAGGCCTTAACTTCAAAATTCAAGAAGCTAAAGACCTGCAAATCTGCAAATGTTTCCCCGCAATGTGAAGGGTGTGGAGGCCCACATGAAAAATGGAGTTGCATGGTGGATGGTAGGAGCGAAAACGCAAACTTCATACAAAACCAACCCCGCCAGTAGGGAGCATATGGCAACAAATCTGAGTGGAGGAACAATCAGAGCTCTTGGTGGAGAAGCAACGGGAATAGTCAGCAACCTGGTAACCATCAAAACTTCTCACAGCAGTCGCGGAAAAACAACAACTACCAAGGGAGCAGTTCATCTTATGGACTCTCTCGCCTTGAGGAATCTATATCCTGGATGTTCGTAGAAGCTGAGAGGAAGATGGAGGAGAAGTTCAGAAGCAATGATGCTGAACTTCAAAACCAGCAAGCCTCTATCAAAACTCTTGACAAGCAGCTTGGTAAAATAGCCAACACAGTAGGTGAAAGAGCCCCAGGTTCTCTCCCTAGCAACACAGAGACCAACCCCAAAGCGATGGTCAATGCTATCACACTCCATAGCCGAAGGGTTGGCCCCGAGGAAGCTGCTGCGAGTCCAGTAACACCAACCTCACCTCTTTAAAAACAAACTGAAACGCCAACCCCGATAGTTGTTGAAGAAGCCATGAAGGACCCGAAGGTTCCCTATCCAAGCAGGCTGAGTAAAGCCAAGAATGAGGAACAATTCAGTAAGTTCATGAACCTTCTGAAACAACTTCATATTAACTTGCCTCTTGTTGAAGTTCTTTCTCAGATGCCGAAGTACACAAAATTCATGAAAGACTTCCTGACCAACAAGTGTAAAATCATTGAACTCAATTCCGCCAGCCTAGGGGAAGAATGCTCTACCATTCTGACTAGCACGATTCCCCAAAAGCAACTAGATCCTGGCAGTTTCACACTACCATGTGTAATTGGGGACATTGCGGTTTCAAACGCACTTGTTAATCTGGGGGCTAGCATAAACCTTATGCCATCCTCCATGTTCAACAAATTGAACCTCGGTAAACCCACACCCACCAGGATGAGCATCCAGTTGGCTGACCGGTCAGTGAAGTATCCTTCAGGGATTGCTAAGAACCGCCTGGTTCAGATAGGAGAGTTTGTTTACCCAGCTGACTTTGTTGTCTTGGACATGAAAGAAGATAAGGAGGTACCCCTTATCCTCGGACGACCATTCCGAGAAACAACTCAAGCAGTGGTAGACATGAGCAACGGCACATTAACGATCAAATTCAGCGACCAGGAAGCAACCTTCGACGTGGGCAGGAAAGTGGATGGTACTTTACAAGTGGTGGATAGCATCGAGTTAGGTCTAGACTTCGCATATCAAAGAATGGAGGAAGCCTCTCCCCCATCATCACTCTTCTAGACCAGGACTGCGGGTCTTGTCAGTAGACCCGTATATTAAACATGGCGCGCCATGGCGGCTTACCATGGATGTCTAAGGTAAAAGCAAAAGAATAGGACGAACTTCAAAGAACATATCTTCAGGACGGTCAGAATTATGCCCCTTCCTTTCTTTTCACTTCTATTTTAGATACATGTCGTAGTTAAAGTAGTTTAGTTTTTTTAGTATTAGTAGTATAGTTTTATTACTATTACTGGAGATCGAGGTTCGCCTAGTGTAACTCTGAGACGTCAGACCAGCAAAGAGTATTCTTGCTAAGACATAGGCTGATTTACCAAATCTCCAGGACAAGTATTTTATAGTTTAATTTAGTCATGTAGGTAATAAATAAGGAAGATAAGCAAGAAGGAGCAGGCAGAAGTCTGCAATTTCTGCCAGGCCATGCAAATCCAGAAGCACTCCACGTGTCTGAGGGAAGCAGTCGGTGACGAATCTCTTTCCCTTAAAATTTTCAAATCACACTATTGTTTTCTTTCTGCAATCAGTAAAGCACATTGAGGGCAATGTGCAATTTAAGTGTAAGGACGGGATGGTCAATCTTGGCTAGAAATACGCAACACTAGAACTTTTGCCTTGTCCCTAAAAAAAAAACGAAAATAAGTCAAACTTTGTCTTTTGAAAAGCCAATAAAGACTTGTTCATGAACCACAATCACGTGAATAAAAATTGTGTTTTCCACATAGAAAAGATTCAAACTCCATTTGCATTATTCGAGTATACATTGAGGTATTTTTGGGTACAGCAAGATGAACCCAAAGTGTATTTTTATGCAACGGGTACTTAAAACCCTTTTTCCCACATTTTCAAAGAATGATTGAGCCTACCACTGTACATAGCTACATACTCATCCTTCACAAATATAGTGAGAAACCAAGTGAGTCATTCAAGCCAAAACTTGGTAAGGGTATACGGTCCAAGATGGACAAAGTCGGGAAACATGTTTTCATGTGATTGAGGCCCTTAGGATAAACCCTTTTTCCTTTCTTTCACCCCAAAAATTTCTTTACCCCCCAAATTACATACGCTACATACGTAAATTTAGATGAAAATTACATATGTAAATTACTTGAATTTACATATGTAAAATGTTATGATGTTTACGTATATGAACTAGTATTTTTTTCCTTCGCATGTTACGAGATTTTTTTTGTCAAAGATGAAGCTGATTATCAAAAACTCAAGAACAATTAGCTTTTATATATTTTTGTTAACTTGTTATATTTTTTAATCATTTCATATAACACATGTTTATATTTATTGCTGATTGTAACAGCTTCTTACAAATTAATAAAATATATTTCTCATTTTTTTGTTTCATATATCCAGATAATTCACATATGTGAAATGATGTCAGCAGAATACTTAATAGTAGTATCATTACATATGTAATATGCTGTTACCAGAATGTTTAATAGCAGTAACATTTTTTACATATGTAAATTCAAATAATATATGGAGATTTATCATTTTTTACATATGTAACACTCAGTGTCTTGCATTGAAAAAGCAGGAAGAGAAAGAAAAAGAGAGAGAAAGAGAAAAAAAATAGGGGATAAGTAGCAATGATAAGTGTCTTGGTAAGTGAAAAAGTATGAGAGAGGTGACAATGATTAGTATCTTGGAATTGAAAAAGTATGAGAGAGAAAATAGATAGAAGATTACTATAATACCCTTTTAGGTATTAAAACCTTTATAAAAAAGGTAAAAGAAAAAGAAAATATTCTATTTCAACCACAACCATTGATCATGAAGATCTATGGCTCTAAGAGGGTTTTTAAAGTATTCACAACTCAAGAGGGTTTTCATTATATCCATTCCCTATATATATATAGGGTTTGGGTAATTTGGACCACTATAATTCATGGGGGGTTTTCCATATATATAAACTAGTGGCTGAGAGTAGTTCTTTTTAGTTTTCTCAAACCCAATTGGTTCTCAAATCTTCTCCATATATATATATATATATATATATATATATATATATATATATATATATATATATATATATATATATATAGTGAAAAGTTCATTGTAGACACCCCCATAAGTGTAGACATGTAGACACCCTTTTTCACCATTAGATCTCTTGATCTATGGTTGTGATTAATTTTCTTTTTACTTTTTTTCTTTTTTCTCATTAATTAGAAACTTTCACATGTGAAAAAGAGCTATTTCACATGCGAAAGTGTCTACAATGAACCTCACCCTATATATATATATATATATATATATATATATATCTAAACTATATAATAAACAAAAAGTTTTGTCATACTGTAATTAGTAAAAATGACACTTGTCACCACCATAAAATTTTGGATTAAGTTAAAATTTTAATAAATAATTATCCAAATACTAAATTTTCATATTAGGGTTTATTTAGTTTAAACTTTTAATAATTAATTATCCAGTAAGTAATTATTCAAATATAATTTTTTATATTATATTTGAATAATTACTTATTGGATATACTAAATTTTCATATTAGGGTTTATTTAGTTTAAACTTTTAATTTAGTAATTATCCAATACTAAATTTTAATATTAAGGTTGATATTTTATTGCATATATACTATATTTTATTAAAATAATATATTTTATTGCATATACCTTAATACTTTAATATATATAATTCTTATAATACTTTATTCATAATAATATTTTAATTAAATATTATACATGTAATATAAAATATTGTATACTATTTAGTTTTATATTTTTTTTTACTTTAGTTAAGTTTAAATTCAAATTTATCAAGTATTTCATATAATCATTTTTTGTATTTCACAAAAACAACGGTTACAACTCAACATGAAGTACAAGGGAGGCGGGCAACAAGCTGCGCCGCCACCCCTTTCTGAATAGCAAAGCCTAATCGAGTGAAGACCACATTCAAACCCCCAGGAGTCGCCACATTCCCATTCATGACCTTCTGGACGCGGGTCAAAGTATCCACAGCTTTCGGGGCAAGGTAACCGAAGGTGTCAAACGCAAAAGGCACGAACACATGTTGATTCGCCAGACACGCTTCCTCATGTTTACGCACTTTCCCGGCAGCAGCATTCGTGGCCGCCTGGCCAGCCCGGAAACCTGACCCTTTGAACCCCACGAGAGGGGAAACACCAGTAAGGTCGACACAGGCATGCTTCCCGTGCTTCCACCCAAAGACAAGGACGTCCGTCGGTCGAAGGGAGGAACGCCCGTCCATTGGGTCCGACAAAAAGTTAACCGGGGCTTCCATCTTTGCAGATATCCCGGCTCTTCTGAAAATGTCAAATAAGACGTCCCGGACCAGATCATGCCGGTATTTGAAACCGGACAGCTCTTTGCAATGGACCGCGTGTTCCCCATAAGCATCCAGGCATGCCTTGCGGCAGACTGGACATCTCTCATCCCTCGGGTACAGGGGGATCATGAGCCAATATTTAAGAATCGTCCGGTTATAAATATCCGGTTACCCAGGGGTCTCATCATGGCAAACGATGTTACCCACGACACGTTACAACTACAATTCGTGCGAGTAACCAAGATCCCTTGTGTTGCACATACATCCAAGAGAAAACTCACCACCTAAATGTCCACTGTCGTAAGACCTCTGACCCTACCTATAATTACTAATAAATATATAGATAATTATAGAAATACATAATTGTTGTAGATTATAATTGTATTATAGTTTTTTTTAATTCAACCGTGTAATACACAGAGATAAAAAAACTAGTATATATATATATATAAAGAGAGAGAGAGAGAGTTGAAAAGTTGGATTCCTCTTACCTAATAGCCTAATGACCGGCTTTGAGATTCGTAAAATGGCTCTCATGACTGGCTTATAGATCCGTGAAATGGCTCTAGATGATAAGATATTCACGATGCATATGATAATCACATAAAGCACAAAGAGAGCTGTGCAAGATAAGAAGTTAAAATTTGCGTACTTCATAAATTATCTATGTCATATCATATCAAGTCATGACTTACCAAACAAGTAAAATATTAAAGCTTCCGGCTTCATTCTTCTGTGGGCAGATCGATTTCTAGGGGCAGCATAGGTAAAGTAATAGATCACGGAAAATAGAATAATGCAAATCATAACTACCATGTATATCTTGGCAAACGTTTGTTTTGGATTCCCCACACCTACAAGTTAGAAATTTGGTGGGTACCAAGTTCATTAGTTAATTAGGATATATTGAAAAGTTTATTATATACACCCTGTGAAAAGTTTATTGTAGACATCCTTATAAGTGTAAACAGGTAGACACCCCTTTACACCATTAGATCTCTTGATCTAATGGTTGTGATTAATTTCTTTTTTTTCTTTTTTTTTCTTTTTTT